>CM017799.1:31876101-32159430 GCA_008086715.1 Sitobion miscanthi | reverse complement strand
AAAGAGAGATTTAAATGGCGACACATTGCGTACACGAACACTATAAATTATGAAACTGATGAGTAGTCGAAATCAAGAAATGATAAATGTAACGTCTCGCGTTACACGTTTGCTTTTATTATTATCTATTATATGAGCTACGACGATACCGAGTCAAATTTCAAACACACTTGCGTATACGAGACAACCGCAGAAGTCCAGTATACAAAAAAGAAGATTAATTTTGAATTTTGGTAATTATTCAAACGGGAGGAAGTGCACACCACCAAGTGTACTCTGCAGACACAGGGAAGATTATAAATATCTATAAATTATGCGCACATAATATCATATTTTGACATTAGTCACACAGACACTTCCGTTAATAATTATACGATTATATTCACACACGTAGAACTTTGCAGTGACATTAAAGTCACTTTGTATCGTTTATTCGAGTTTTATGATATTATTATTAATCAACAGTAACTGCAGCGGAGTATAATAGCGCAAAATCCAACTATACAGCGTACAGAACGTTTTTTTTTAACGACATTTCGTGTACGAAATTATTATGACTTAATGTTGTCAAACGATGTATAATAATATTATGGTCGTTAGCGAGAAAAACTCATTCGCGCTCGATTCAATTGTTTCGGTTAAATATTTGCCATGATATGCGAATTTTCATATTATATTATTATTACGAGTATATTATAATAATATTATACACGTCCGTACCCGTTACGCATATGATGACAATAATATTATTATAATGTTTTGGCGCCTTCGCAACAATGATCGTAAATGTATCGTAACAACATGATAAACAGGGCGATTCACTAATAATGCCCACTATAATGGTACTCGGGCTATTATTACAAATTATATATTATTAGGTGATATGTTGATGGATTAATATTAATCACTAGAATGTTCAAATCGACATGGCGCCCATCATATTATCTTCCAAACCCATTATAATGAGCCTATTCTATATTCTTAGTACACAAAGTTAATAAACCAAAAAAACGGCTCGTTTGAATTTTGATTCGGACACGTGCTAATGTATAGAAAAATGATCCGCTAAATAATTTACAGTAGAAAAAACTAAAAAGGGATTTTTCACAGTATAAAAAACCGAAGTTTGTCCATTATATAGGACACTTCTATAAATAAAAAAAATCTCGAGAATTGAACGGTATTTAAGCATATTAGAAATCAGATCTTTAATAACAGCATTGTTGCAGGAAAAAAGGGGGGGGGGCGATCATGCTCGGCGAATCACCCTGTATAACGGACCTTAATGTAATATTCTCGTCGGACACGATAACTTACAGATTTGGTATAATAATATAATAAATGTCTTATGACAATATTATTATCAAGTGTACCGATACGGACGACACTGACCGGTATATTGTATTGTATATAAACGAGGACCCACGACGACCCACCGATCCGCGGTGTTTAATGACGAGGACATAACTGCAGTAGCAGCGCGGCGGCCAACACAAATTAGGTGCTTAAAATCGCATTAGGCGCAACGGTTGTGCGGGTAGATATACATATTATTATTATTATATATTATTATATTATACACAGTCTGTGGGGTGTAAGTACACGTCCAGAAATTACTGGCCACCGGACAAGATCGGCCGTCGTGTGCACCGCACTAATTCCGGGTAATAAAAAAATAATTACACTAAAAAAATGTATAATACGTCTCCGTTTTTTATTTTTCCTCTTCTCCGGGGTAAACCATTCGAGAAACGCTTTACGAATCCCGGAAGTGCAGAGCTCCGGGAGCTGATTAACGTTCGAGATTGTAGAACAGTGTAAGTCAATTAGGCTAAATTCCCGTAGCAGTCCGCGACAGTGAACACCGCGTCGTCTTAATATTTATATAAAAATAAATAATATACAAAGTACATTAGCCATTCGATGATGTGTTTATCTTTGATATGCTTTGCGTACCCATTTTCTACGAAACTGCAGCTCGATGGTCATGAGAAAAATTCAAGCTAAAATATATTTTATACAACGAAGAATATGATAAAAAATTGTATACTACAACTTTAAAAATATTATATATATATAAATATATTAACACATTAATACAAATCATTAGGTATTGGCCAATCATCATGGAATCACTATTTATAATCGCTATACCTAATAGTAACGGTATACCTACTGCAGATATATCAACATCTGTGTCAAATAATTTTCTATGCTCATTAATGTTTGCCGCTTGGTTTTGGATGCTTAGGTCATGATGTGAGTACCTTATTTTTAAAATTCTTATAAATTTTATATTATTTAAAAAAAAAAACTTTTTTAATCGTTCGTTCAGTCAAAATGTCTTTAATATAACACACATTGAGTTAGGGGGGGGAGGGCTAAATCTTACAAGCTCCACCCTATTTGTGCTTGTATAAGATAATAACCCGCAGATAATGACGTATTACAGCTAGCTGAGTAGCTTATCTATACGCATATCATACAATCAAAAACACTTTGAACCGCGTCGTATAAAATATTATAAATATGAGCTGCAAGCGTCGCGTCGTTCGTATAGCCGCGGTTAACGGAATAAATAAATAAATCAGCGACCGCCCTCCATCCCTTGCGAGCCTAAGCAGCAGCGCGTAAGGAGAATTTTCGAAATTCGTTTTTAATTATTATTCCAGTCCAATGTCTTCGCTCTCGTGTGTTTTACATATATATATACGCACAATATACATGTACGCGTCGACGGCGTAATAATAATATACGCACGTATATTATAAGTAATCTGGTGCACGTGACGAATAATAATCGCACTTTTATGTCAAAATGAGGCGTGTGGTGGTGGCGGCTATGGTGGTCGTCGTTCTGGTGCCGCGTGCAGCGATGTAACTAAGATATATATATATACTATACACGTGTACACGTCGTGCCGATGTGTAAAGTGTGAAAAAAATATACATAAAGCGAGAGGTGAAAAAAAAAACCAAGAGATATGGACGCGACGCGATGCGGCGGAAGGGCTGCAGTCGATGCGACTAGGGGGAGGGTATAATATGTATAAGGTTGGAAAAGCAAAATAATATGATATTTTCGATCGGCAGTGGTTTAACGCGAGCGTAGTATATATAAATATATATTATATATATAATAATAACGTACCGTGGTTGAACTGCAGCAGCAGTGTGTATATATTATGGCCTTATAGGTATATACCTATAACTCATATATGTATACATAGCAGTCACGGCAGTGGTACAGGTAGGTATAGGATGTTCGGGGACCCGTTCTTATTCCCAAACCATGAATAACAAAACCCTTATTCAAACTGCCATTTTCGCCATTAAACATTCATGCCGACACTGTCGTAAAACTATATATTATTATAATATACAAATCCCGGTGATGTCACTGCCGTCTACCTAAACACACACATATATGTATATGTATATTATATAATGTAATAAAATAAATAGCTACGAGTACATAATATTATGCTGTGTTATTATGTAGGCAGATATGTATAGTATACTATTGAACCTATCACCGTTTTCCAAACGGCCGCCGCGTCGTCGGTCCAAGACTCCAAACAGAATAGGCAACAAAAAACGGCGGTATAGACAACTATATTAATGTAACAAATTATTATGCTCGACGATGTCGTACGACGACGGAGTCTCGTAAAAATATAATAAATATATTATATATTATACACATTTCAAAACTAATATCAAACAGCCCTGCAGCAGGCCACAAGGTACATCATCAACCACATCGTAATACGGCCCGGCAGGCTTTTCCTGTAAAGTTTTTCCGCCGCTCGACTGATACGAGAAATATTATAATATAATATGCTTATACACTTAGACGAGTCGAAATATCCAATTTGAATGCTAATACAATATTAAGCGCTCCTTACGTTATATTATGTACGTATATGATACTATAATAGCCGCCGTATAAACCAACCAAGTGTTTGCATGAACTATTTTTGAAATATGCACTCGAAAATTATTGTTATACGTGAATTATGTATTATATATATATTATGCAAAATTATAATTATATACATATTATATATATTTATTCTGTCAGTGTGTACATGTGCACATCGAACTCCTCTTAAACGGCTGGACCGATTTTGATGACATTTTTTGTGTGTGTTTGAGTGGTTCCCTGGATTGGCAAGTCCAAATTGGACCAGGTAAGTCCAAACCCGGAGAGGTGTTCAAATAGGGATTTTGAGATTTACATTGGAAATTTTTGTTTATAAATGGTTATTTCATTATTGGTTATAGGAGAAATTAATGATTTTTTTTGTATATAAATGGTTTCCATTGGTTACTCGGTCAGATGAGGTAATAGCAACCATAAAATCGTCACGTGTATGGACTCGATTAAAGAAATTAAATCTTAAAACAAATATGAGATTTGAATATTCGTATGCATTATTATATAGGTTACAAAAACAACTTAACCAATTTTGTGAACATTTCAAATTATTCTTGGAGATATCACGAAAGTTTGAAGATTAGATTGAACTACGTTCGATTTATATCAAGTGCTATATCAAATTCACCACCAATAAATTTTCCATCGTAGTCGATTTAGTTCACAAAACAACTCAAATCTACCTGTGAACTGGTAGATAGGTAGGTACAAAAGAACCAAGATACACTTATATTATCTAAATTTTATACTTTTTAATTTTTTCACGGGCAAAATCCGGTTATAAAACTAAAATTTTATGTTGGTTCATCCAAAATTAATAGCCTCAAAAAACGACTGGGCCGTTTTCAGTAAAAGTTATATAGCAATAGATTACTCGAAAATTGGAGGGTTTATACCCCGATTTTTCAACTCCTATAGATGGACTATAGATAGCTAAAAGGTAGCGCACACATGATTTTATTTAGTTTAGGAAAAAAGACAAATTTTACCAGCTAGCCTTAGCCCCTGGGTAATATGAAAACCAAAAACAAATTCCGAAATATGACTGAGTAATAGTGTAAATTAATTACGAGATGTCGGAACGAATATTGGGTTCATCGTATACCGCAGGAACCACAATCAACTAGAAAAATTATGTAAATATATGTACCTATATGTAATCCAAGGATTTAAAATTATATTACATCGATGTGTGATAATATTGCGATGCGCACGTGTGTAATCAGACATGATTTATACCTAACTTTAAATCTCTAAACACGTCTGAATTAAAATTATTAAGTATTTTTAATTATTCAACTATACTTATTTTCATCGCTATTTGTATTGTAATTTGTGTTTGTCTCACAAAATAAGAGACAAAAAATGTCTTTAGTTCTTATGACTTTATGAGATGTTACAAAAAAGGTTGCGGATACAACACACGTGGGTACGTGATTTGCATAAGCGATGCGCCTCGTACAGTCGTATATCTAATGAAGTGATTGCAAAGTGACTTAAGAGGAAGCCGAATCCGCGGTTAGGTTAGGTTGTGGTCTCCGTCTGATTATAAACGTACAACATGGCAATTAATATACGTTCAGCAGTACCAATTTTGTGTTGTTAGATTTCATATTATAGTGAATTTAAAAAAAGAGTATCTTCTATAGGGCATCACTTCACTAGCCTTAAATTTTTATTGGCATTTTAATTTTAAATTGGGTTCTGGCATTTTGAAATTCTAATATAATTATACGTATATTGTAGTAATAATGAGTTAACTCAAATTAAAATTTAACCATCAATAAAATCCTATGAAATACCCTACAGAGTTTGAAATTATTTTTTCTACAGATGGAAACCTAGAAATTTACCAGCTGACCACTACAATCTTCCCACCCACCCACCATCATTAACTATCTACAATTCTAAAAATGTCTATTTACTGCTTTATGAGTTAATCATACATTCATACAACATTACATATTTTACAATATACTTAATATAAGTATATAACATCATAATAATATAACTTCTACCAGCTACAATGGGATCCAACGACCACCATATACATCTATATAGGTACACATACTTACCGATAAGTATTTATTTATTTTTTTTGGTAGTGGAGGAACAACTGCCTCCTTTCTGCTAGGGGATTAGCACCACTGGACTACCCAAGAAACTATTATTATCACATTTAAGTTTGATGATGGGTAAATTTTCTATAATATTAATAACGTAACAGCTAACAACCCAAAATTGCTTGTACTGATAATGCAGATTTGGTATGTTTTATGCACTTGTAAAACGGTCGGGTTTACGTCGGCGTCCTCTCAAAATATTTTACAAAATTATGCAAATTGTTACCTCTTTGGCTTTTTACTTTTATATATAGTTGAATAAGACACCTGGTCTACGTTTTTATGCAACTGATAATAATTAAGTAACGCTGCAATAATAATTGTAGTGTAATATTTTTACGAATTATGTATATATTATATTTTAGCATATTTTATATTTGTGCGGTACAAAATGTACAATACCATAATGTTTTGTTATTGTTCACGACGAAGAGCTATGTAATAATACAACTTGGTATTATACTACGAATTAGCAAAAAACAAAATTCAATGATGAATACAAAATATTTAGTCTTTGTAGTCATTAAAAACTAAATAAAATAATAATGTCACGAAGTTTTACTGTCCATGTTTTAACGAATTTTCAAATTTTGGTTTAGTTTTGCAAATTACGACTATATAATTTTCGTTTAAACACAAATGTTAACATTAATAATTTTGGAATAGTAATTTATTTTAATGATATTTTTTTTTCTTTTATTCAAATTGTATTATTCTTTTTCAGGTTAATATAATGGTTGTTGGTTACGCCAGTTACCAGTACACAACTCAACTATATTCGTATACGCCGTAAATGTAAAAATAATAATTGTCGTTATTATTGTATAACGCGTTATCTATGTTATTTTGAATAATACGTAAGTACGATACTTAAACAGTAATCATTTGACATAAAAAAGTTAATCTCAATTTTAATAAAAAAATAAACTTAAAATAAATTGTTTGCTATAGATAGATACAATTTCATTTCAATACAAAAGAAAAATATTAAAATTTAAAATTAATATTTTTACTATTTTTATCGTTACAGTTTTTAAAGTATTTTACTTTTTTGAATGAAAGCGTATAATTCTAATTTCATATTCTGAAACAGTATATTTCAATGAAGTTTAATATTATATAAACATGGAATGTTCGAATTTCAAACGAGTAGTTAATTTTTTTAAGTATTTATTCGTTTAAATGAACGGTTGAAATATATTTTGAACCTTCTTACCTATGTCAGTCTGTTACACCCTGTATATATTCTCTGTGCCTTAAATCGGAATCGTTTATTTATAACAATGTTTATTAAAATTATTTAGAATAACTATCGTCTATAATAATTTTTAGTGCATATTTTGAATATTTCGGTTTTAACGGTCGTACTATATTTTATTTCAAGAGTAGATGTTTAAAAATAAAAAGTGATTGTGCGGTTTCATTTTTTTTATGTTTTCATCCAGTAAGTTGTTTAAAAATACTTGTATAGTTGTAACGTGATAGTGATAATAAGGATTGTAAGTGGATTCTAACGTAGCGATTTTTCTATTTAATGTTAAGGTTATAAGGTTATAATTATAGTTGACACCTAAATACCTAAGATCTTACCGCGCCAAGAAGGCGTTTACCCGCGAATATTTTTATCAATACACCACTGATAATAGGTGATAAGCCATAAGTCATAACTCATAAGCCAAATGTATATATTTATAATATAATGTATACCATAAGACATCAAATCAAATTTATTTTATTTGTATTTGTATTATTTAGTTTGTACTTATAAACGATGGAGGGAATAATAGCAAGGAAACTAAAGTTCTTAACACGCCATCTGTTAAAAAAGAGCTTAGCAGGTATGTATATAGTTCCATATCGCCGTCATTGCTACTTTCTAATTTTAATATCAGGCGTAATATGTATAGTTTTTTGTAAACAAAAAAAACTGTACACCTCCCCAAACATGAGAAGATTATGTGTTACCACTTACCAGCTCGTGAATAGGAAAAACGTGTTTTCTCGTGTACGGGGAAGTAGTACAAAAGTGTTACAAAAAAAGTATATATTAATTATTAATACTATCGAGGTTTGGTATTAATACGTAATTCTCAAAAGTGGCACTGCTGACGAAACGGAGCTCAGTTATGTGTACGGTGTATTATTTAACAACAACTTCCTATCAAAGTGTGCTATTTAACAATAATATTATGATCTACTATACTCTATATGGATGAAAGCTATTATACCTACAGAAATTCGGCGAGAAAATATTATGAACGAAAAATTTGATATGTGAATGAATTTTAAAGGAAACTACTGATCCAATAATATACATTATACATTGCTCTCTTATATTATAATCTATAAAACGTGGAGCAAATGATCATGTTACCATTTTAAGATTACCATCGTTTGAGCTAGGTAACGGTTTTTTTTGTTTTAAATATTGTGGTGCAGCTCATTAACCCCGGTGTATCTGTATATAATATAATGCTCTGACTGTTATGAAGATTTTGTAATACAATTGTTACTATATTATATTACTGTACCTACAGTTATATAGGTATCACATTGTTCGTCATGGTTACAATTATAGTATAGTAAAATAATTGATAACAATTCCTATTGTATACGATTTCGTCCTTCAAAGTTCAAATAGAGACTAATCATATTCTGATATAGGTAATAAGTAGTAAAGTGATAAAGTAGTAAAGTAGTAGAGTACTTAATATCTATGTATATATAAAATCCAAGTACCACTCACTCACTCATCGCTATATCTCAAAAATTACAAAACGTGCGAACCTGAATTTTGGAATAGTTGTTCCTCTAATGATCTAGCTGATGTACATAAGAAAGGATTTTCCGATAAACTTACTCATTTTAAAGAGGGTGGTAAAACAGGGATATTAAAATTCATAGTGGAGGAATTGAAATTTTTCTTCATAATGATTTGCCGATTTGTTGCAGATTATATAGGAAAATAGTAATAGTTTAAAAAACACTGAGAAGTAAATAGCTCAGTTTTAGTGTATCTCAGTTCACGATACAAATCAGCGTCACGAACCTGATCCAGTGGTAACCTTATACACGTTTGCGTCTATTTTGATCTTCTGACCTACGCTCGGCCCCCCACCCAAGCGTGGCCGATGAGTGCTCGCCATCTTCACCCGTGGCGTATCCGCCGCACGAAACTAGCGTAGCGAGACTTGCGCTCGCGTATATCGGACACTTTCACCCATCAAACCGCAGTGTTCCACTCTAACACGTGACCTTTGGGATTAGTATAATATGTAAAGCAGGTGATACATCTACGATATACGTGCTTTAGTTATATCTAGAGTTGTCGAGTTGTCTAGAAACGTTAATACTCAGTATTTACAGTTGACATGACAATCCATCACGTGGATTGAGGTTTGGCACACCATCATAGGTCGATATTATTTCATACGAAAGCACTAGGACTAACACTGACGAATGGGCACGTATAACACAGTGAATTCTACGACTCGGTTACGGTGACTATCATTACGAGTGATAGCATCAGAACTCAGCATACACCGGTTGTATTGTCTAAGCGTTGCCGCCGTAGCCGAAGGAAAGAAACTATTCTTGATCCGTCTTATTCTCGCTACGATGAGCTTAAACGTGAAAGTATCGAAATATTTATGAAAATAACCTGAATACATGATCATAATCCGACATGTGCGAGTTGGTGTTAAATACATAATTAAATATTCTAATGTATACGGGCATACGGCATAAATGTTCGTCTATTGAGGACTTAGTACTTAATGTTCACTGAAATTTCTTCGAAAAACTGTTATTCGTCACCGAGATGTCGGACCAATTGACGATTGCCATAGATATTATTTTATTTCGATAAAGCCATAGAACTTTATTTTATACTCAGTATCCATACAGGTCTATGGTAAATCGTATGTAAATTTTACAGTAAAGGAATTGTGATCAGCAATGTACCTATTCGGGTTCTATTCAGTTTATAGTTCGTATGTCAAATGTAAAGTATGCAAAAAAATGGTTTCCGCAGTCTATAGACATGTTATATTCGAATGGTGCATTATCCACCGTTCCTCTAGACATAGTGTTAGAGAAGTTATATTTTTTGTAGGTACTAATTAAATAATTACAATATGAATATTATAAGTTACCTATGTAGGTAATTGTCCAAACTCGACTTACCGGATTTAAATAAAAAAAAATGATGATTAAGTGGTAATATATATAGGTACTGAGACCCTCCGCTTTACCCTCACTCCAACCTGTCTTCCCTACTCGACTATGTTAAAATCTATTATAAAATAGAAACTAACCTAACATAATATCAAGTTTTTAACACAATCGATTTTTTTTAGTTTTGGTGTGGTAACTTTAAGGACTAATTGACAGGCAGATCAGATAGGGTATATGAAAATTTTCCCTGAATGTTTATAAGAGCATTTCATTTTTTACCACTACCAAAAAATTTTGGACTGTTTTGGCTGTTTTGTGCACATTTTTCCAGTTTCCATTTTTTTTATTTTATTTCTATAAATGTCAAATAAAATTTTAGTAGTTGGGTCAAAAAAGCATGAACATTTATACAAGGCTCCTGTATATTGTTACAATAGCGGTGATTTTTTTAAAGAGATAGGCACACAATTTATGAAATTGAAAATGATTTAAAAAAATGATATATTACCTAACTTTTATAGCTAAGATTTGAAAATTGAAAAACAAGTTCCATGTAAGTAGGTTATTCTGTAACCAAAAAATATAAAACACAATTGCTTTATATACCTAGTTATTTATTTTTATGATCCAAATTGGACGAAATTAGATATTAAACAAAGAAGAACGATTTTAGTTCGTGTTTATACCTATTTTAAAAATATTATTCGTGGGTAATTGAAACGTCCTAAAATATATTATTATACACAAATATGATCATAAACAAATAATAATAATTCAACTTAACCGGCTACGGTATTAATATTTAATAACATAATTTTAAATATAAGAAACAATATCCTACGTTGACAAATCATCCAAAAGTGTGTCAACCTTGTGTCGGGGATTTTCCACGTAATATAATAAAATTGATACTAGTGATGAGTAGGTACCTGATTGTTTAATCAAATTATTTACACGATTTCATTAAAAAAATATTTATGAAGTATAAACATCCGCATTTCGAATTAACTATAAATTCATAATTGTATGATGGATATTTTTACATTATCTTCAAATAAACATTTATTTGTTTCTACGCAAAAGCGGTAAATTGAATTCAAATTTATAATATAGATAATGGTAAGTAGTTTTTGTTTTATTAACAAATTCTAATTGATATAAAATAGAATAATTAAATAAAAATAGTTTTATTGATCCCAATATTTTAAAATAATGTTTCGAATAAAATAATAAAAAAAAATTTTATATGGATATCACTCTGCTGTACGGTAGGTTACAAGTGAGTAAATGTATAATGGATTGTATTAAACTTGAATTCAATGATATAATATCATTGTATAAGAAAAACGATTCTGAGCGGAGACGGTTTATCAGTCTGGATTTTTTTAATTTTTATTATTTATTATAGCCTTTAAGTTAAATTAATATAGTAATATTATAATTTGTTATTCCTTGCTACGGTGATAAACAAAGCTTTAGAAATTAGAATCTCATTTTAAGCGGTTTTTCGAAATTTGTAAGTAATTTTTTCCGTAGCATTAAATAATTATTGAGAAAATCGAAAAATGACCTCTCTAAAGTACCATGTGGATCAAATTTGCTAAAAGATAAAGTAGATACCATATGTTGAAATTGAAGCACTCCTTTTTGTAGAAATTTTGTATACAGGGTAAAAAAAAAAAAAAAACACCATTGTAAACCACTAGCTTCCTCGCTCCGCTCAGAATCTAAAATGTAGCTATTGATAAGTAAATAGATGAAGTCGATACATTTATGAAAACAATTCAATCATACAATATAAAATAACTTACCTTTTCCCTGTGATCAACCACATAATTTTTAAAAACTAGCGACAGCTTGTTCAATTATAACAGATTGAAAAACGTTCAAATTGTTTTAAGTGGAGTTATCACAAATTATTAATAAACCCGTTTTCAATGTTTTGATTTTCATTTAGGCACACATTATAGTTTATATACAGCAACATCAAGAAACTTTGTAGCATAATACATTTTCCTTATATTATACGTGGTTTATATCTATTAAAGTCATGTGACTCACTTTAAATACAATTTTAATTACTAATGGCATAATAAAATTGAAATATTAAGTAGATACCTATAACAAAATTGTAATATTATGTTAAACAACAAAAATACCTTCATTTAGTAAATTAATACATAACTTCATTGTAGAAAAAAAATCGGAAAATAAAGAGTTTGGAGTAAAGTTATGGTTTAACAGTACCTACGTATAAATTATATTGCATGGTACGGTTTTAAGTGCTTGGAGTTTGGATGTGTGTATCTATATGATGTATTATTTCCAAATAACAATATCTGTAAGTATTAATAATTTATATATAGATATGGCATGAATCGAAGGATAAATTTCGTTCTTATTCCATTTTATTAATTATTGCTAATAAAAATATATTATTATGAATTGTTAAAATATTTTCTCACATGGTTTAAAGTCATTCGAAACTTATAACAACATACTACAAAAACTCAATTAATAAAATAATAAATAATACAATTTAAGTAAATTATTACATTAACATAATTAAATGTAAATAATTTAGATTACGTAGAACTAAGCTTACAAAAATTTATTTAGATTATTTTTTATGACAATTTAATAATCAAAATATAATAATAATAATAAATCTAAAAATCTATAATAGTCTAAAATCAATCAAAGTCTAACTTAACTAAATAATGTATAACAATTATTCATACTTTATTTTTTTATATATAATTGATTAATACCGATATAATTGAATAAGAATCACGGGTTGTCTGTAAAAAAAAAAAAATTATTAATTATCTTCATCAAAATCTTTTTATAATTTACCTAAAAACTGTTAATATTATCAAATATTTATAAAAAAAATAGTAGGTGTGACCGTTACGCTAGGGAAAAACGCTGAGACGACAGGTGCAAGTCGATTCAGGACGGGGAAATCAGCTTTTTTGCATTTTTTTTCGATATATTATTAATTATTTTTTTATACAAAACAGACCATAGAAACATGTGTGTCGTGATGTTTTTTTTTCGTACCCTCTGTAAAGAAGTTTCTCTTTTTCCACGCGTACTCCTAACACGCACTTTTTTTTGTTTCAAAACTTTGTAATTTAATTCAAGGTTTCTCATCAGATTTTCTTACAGCAGCGTTTACAAACAGAGATTACAGGGTTACACGAAACTCTTATTGAAATTAAAATGTAAAAGTCCTGTTCGTCTGTTACTTAAAATACAATGTATCTTCAAAACCTATTTGCAAAGTAAGATCCCCTGGTTTTTTTTTAATTGAAAACCAACGTAAAATGTATTATATTAATCAATAAGTTACGGATAATATGTTGCAGAATACTATATTTCTATACATACATTTGACTAGAATTTTAAAATAATGGCAAAATAGCTATCAATCGGTAACGAATGTTACGTAATGTTGCAGAGTAGGTACTATATCTGTATGCATACATTTGACTAAATTTTATAATATTAGCAAAGTTATAACTATATTAGTAGGTACTCACATTACAAAACATTTCCAAGTTAACAACTTTTGTTCTAGTAAATTTTAGTTCTTTGTGGTTAGCATTATTCATTTTCATTGTTAACAATATCAATTTTTTACACTTCATATCCATTTCGGTCCAATTACTGCTGTATATTGCGAATATTATTGAATCTTTCTTTGATAAAAAAAAAGTAAACATTTTGAAGAGTATTCAATAAATACATTTAAGTCTGTAATTATATAATTCGTTGAATCAACAACTTTATTTAAGGCATATATTTCTTATTTTTACCGAACGCATGGAATCAACTGAATTTTTAACATATCCAGTATGTATAGATAACATACTTTGTAAAGTAAAAATTAAATAACATTATATTTCTATTGATTAAATAACATAAGGGTTCATGCTTATTATTATAATTAGGGTTTTAAAATTTCATGAAATTTATTTCCTTGATTTCACGATATTTTCATGAAATATTTCATTCATATGAAAAATAAAAAATAATGTTTATTGTATCTAAAATATTATAGTCATCACCTTGCAATTGAACATATTTAAAAGTTGGTTTATTGTATGAAACAGTAAAAATAATAAGAACTTAAACAACTCATTATAAATAATGTACCAAAATGTAATGCATATAAATATCCTTTTTTTCTTGTCTACATTTTAATCAAATAAAAAAAACCTCGTGTTGTTGAATCCTTAATAAATATAAATATTTATTATATTTACATATTATAATGTAGAAGTTGTTTAACAAATCTATAATATAACGAATTTAAGCGTAGCCTTTTATCTCTTAATTTAAAAGCTCATAAGCCAACTCGGCATCATAACATATTTTAAGACTCATATAAGAAAATGTTTGATGTTTTTTATTTATAACTGTAAAGTGTAAATTTTTTCATAATTATATGAGACAAGATATATTATAATTTAATTATTTATATTATATTTATACAATTATAATTTATAAATTATAGTAGTGTTAGTGTTATAACTGTATAAGTTTATACTTGAAAAATCTAAGTGATAATTTACAATTCAGAACCCTAATCATAACACATAATTAATAATTATGTTTTTGATATTTTTGATTTATCATAAAAAAAATAACTTTGTTAATTTGAATAAATTGTTGTATTTAATACTATAACAATATATGAGACATACATGCCTGTTAAACAAATAAAATATACTCAAAATATAATTAATTTCAAATTACTTGATCGTGTAAGTTTCCAAATAAATAACACGCCGCAAATAATTTAAACAAGTATGGAGGAATTGCACAAAACATTTTTAATGTAAAAATGTTTGAACTTCTAAATCTATCATCGTCGGAGAAACTCTGAAATCATTTTACTCCAGATAATTGATCATTTCATAAATTAGTTCATAAATACTAAGCATGCGTGAACTTTATTGAATTGAATATTATATTTATTTTGTATGGAAACAGACAAAAATCAAATCAAAGCGTAAAATAATTGTTTTACCATTATGAAACAAAACCAAAGTACGATGAACATTATTCCCAAAACAACAATTAGTGTCAACAAAACTCGTTCAAATATACTTAAAAATTGATCATATATCCTGAAAAAAAAGAAAAATTATGCAAGAGCCGTGTTGAGTTATTTTGCGTCTAAGGGTAACATTTCGAATCACCCCTCTCCTCCTTGTCAATATTAAATGTTGGTGTTTTAAAAAGGTAAACTCTCACACTAAAAATGAGTTCATCTCCAGATAAGATATTTATTTTTTTGCAATCAATTATTTTGTCGTGAATGAATATTTGTGATTTTCAGAAGTTTTCCGTTAACGGTTTAAATCTAAATTCGAAATACGGTGGAAAATCGGGGGTAATTTTTGATGTGCCTCACCACATGAAGAAATAAATTTGACAAAATGTGTGTGCTTTTATTCTACCATAAAATAAATCATTCTTTTTTCAAAGTTAAATATTGGTGAGAATCGGGTAATGTTTTATGCTACCCACCATTTGCAAAATCATTTTTTATTTAGCTCACTATTAGTATAGATTTGACAAAATTTGTTCACCCTTATTTCTTACTTTATAACTGCTTGATGATCCATTATAATTGTTTTCAATTCATCATATATTAAGTCTTTTTCGTTAGGTGTTTCTTTTATTTCATCTATGTAATCTACAAGTAAACAGAACAATATTGTGTAAATTTAATACAATAGTTTAGTAAAGGTCAAACAGAAGGTAGTATAACTACATAATAATTAAAGTAAAGCATTTAAAACAGTTAACAATTATTTTTGTTGTATGAATACATAATCAGTCATCAAAATTATTATAACCCAGAAATATTTACCAAACGTTTCTAATTTGGAATGATTTTCAAATGATTTTAAATCCGTTGTGCGTTATTTAAAAATATTTGAAATGTTCGATTTTTTTTTTTTTATAAATGTCAATAGCATTTTGTGTTGTGAGGATAAATTTTGAAAATTAATTTCAGTTTCTCGTAAGGTTTTACGGCAATATTATAGAATAAAATATGTTTCAATCATAAACTTCGAAAAAGGGTTCTGGTAGTAAATCGAATCCAGCTTATACTTAGAGGTGTCATTAATAGATATTTATCAGTACTTTTTGTAATCAGAAAAAAATTTACGGTAATGTGTTGAGATAATGTTATTTTAATATTCTGATAGTCTCCGCTCAGGACTCAGGAACATTTTTTAAATTAGTTATCGTTGAACTAAAAAAAAAATTTTTACCTATAGATACTTAATAATGGGTGAATAATATGCTCCTATGGTAATTTTAAAACATATCAGTACCTACCTAATTGATATAAATCTGTACATTTTTATAATTTATAAGTTATAAGTATAATAAACACAAAATCGCCTCCGGATAGGCCACACAAGGTTAACCCATAAGTTCCTTATTACCAAAGAAGAACCTCCCAACCCGCGGCGTCATTTTAACAGTTAAGCACTTAATAACTCAATGCTTTAAATACGAATTCGTCTTAAGAAGACGCAAAAAAATATAACATTTCATCTAACATAGACGCTGCTTTAGGTCCCAACACAGAAGATATCAACAACATGATCAACTTCTTAAGAAAAACTGACATACTCAACTAAATCTAGATGAAAACGGTATCACAACACACCTTCACGCGGTAGAACTACAAAAAATGTATTATTCTTAAGTATATATTATGTAGTTATCTAAATGTTTATATATAATAAAAAAAAACTGTAACAAATGACCTTTGCAGTCGATGTAATTAAATATAAAAAAAAAAAAAACACAAAATCCAATATTATGGCTATTGTAACATTTTATTTAATATCTACTATATTTATGGACTTATTATCTTCTATATATATGAAAAAGAATCCTGATTTCCTTGGCCATCGCATCATGCGTGAACGGCTGGACCGATTTTGTTAATTCTTCTTTTGACATGTTCATATTTGTCAGGAGAAGGTTCTTATGTAATAACATTTTAAGAAACTTAACCGGAAAAGTAGGAAATATGGATGAAAAAACAACAATAGTAGAGCCATCTGTCCAGAAAGAAAATAAACTAAATAATAATATATTTTTGTTTATTATAAGGTCGCTATTGGTTACGATTGAATATAATTATAATCAAAAATAACAATGATGCATCCGTCAGAATTCTACAGTACAGTAAGTTTATTGATAAGTTTTAATAATATTTTAAAGAGTATTGGTATGGTTGTTTTTAAAAATGCCAGCTATTAGATGTACAAACTTAAGTCGCAGAACTCGCATTTCTGCGAGTCAAAGATATAGAAGAGCAAGTCAAACTGACGAACAACGCGAAGCTCGGAATGAAGTTGAACAGAATCGATTAAATCGAAATCAATATTTAATGTTTAACCCCTATCGAGCCGCATTCAATTATATCGTGGAAATCGATTACATTTCACGGCAAATCGTTGCTATTGGACCAATGAACACGTCCGTGAAGTTGGCACCCCCACTTTGAGATATCGACTTATATTTATAAGACTATACTTATATTTAAATGTATATGAATGATTAATAAATTATAGGTACAGTGTACGCATACCTAAAAAGCCGTACTCACCAACTAAGGAAGTCTCGTCGCCAAGCGATTTATGTCCGAGCGATTCAAATGCGGTGCAAATCATTTCCATCTGACAGCTTATAGCTAAGCAAAGTGTCACCAGAAGAATATCAAATCCGCAGAATGCTATTGATACGAAAACTAAGTACAAACCTTCGAACAAGTAAAACGCATAGTAATGTGCATTGTACGTTTCGTCGGGTGCAAATAAATACAAATTGAATAAGTTCTGACGATAACTGCTGACCGATCCGTCGCTATTTTTGATCAGTAACATATCGTTTGACAATGCCAGGGTACTAACAAAGTAAATTATCAGTGACGTGATATATGTGACTAGCAATACAGTCGTTATAAGCACAGATTGTTTTCTCCAACGATCCAGTATATGCCTGTCTCGGAGGTTATGCGATGTAAAACCAGTGCTCGAATTGGGGGGGGACGCGGGCGGACGGAGTCCGCTTTCATTTTTTTCATAGATTTCAGCGTCCCCCTTCATTTAATTAAGCGGGGAACGCTAAAAACGAGTCCCCCTCTGACCCCTGGGGATGCTTACTTTTGAACGGTGTATTTGGATTTTTTTTGTTTCGGTTATTATTACCGCCGCGGTGGTTTCATTGGTTTGTACACTACCACGATTAAGATATTATGTCTACCTTATCTCTATTATCTGCAAGTGTAATAATTTTGAAGTGATTTCGGTTGTATTGCCGCCGTATACGTGTTTCTACATTCTACTTTTGAGAACTTTTTGTTTAATTTTCACAATGGGTTACTTTACAATTTATTAGCTATGGAACGGTGTTTTTTGAACTAAAACCAGCGTCCGTCCTCAATTTTTTTTCCAATTCGAGCACTGTGTAAAACCGTAGCACGTGATCGACAAACAGTTCCATATGTCATCCGAGTAGTAGATGGTGGTGTACATCTGGTAGGACAAGTAGTACGACATGAAGCCTTTCCAATGATAATCTATACTTAAAGGCATATTGGCCGTCCAATAGTACACACCGCTAAGTTCAAGATCAAAGCAATAGCAGACAACCAGAACGCCATGAATGCCACAATAAAGTGGTAAACGTTTAATCCACGATATTTTGTGGTTTGAGGATTCAACATTTGGTATAATCCTGTAAATTTTGCCAATATTATGTTGAATACATGGTTCTGATCGTCCCGAATATCCATCATAAAATCTACCATTTAACTGTAGTGTGAATAAAAAGAAATAAAATGATGTGTCACATTCACTCGCGAGTTCGGTGAATGTAATACTGTCCACTTCGCTGTTCATTTGAGTTGTTCACAGGTATAGAGCTCGTCAACTCATATTATATTCTGATTGATGTTAAAGGTTTAAAATATTTAGTGTCACGAAATTATTTAAATATAAACTCTTCCTAGTTATTAAACTGTGGATTTTTTCAGTATTTCCTTTAATGTCATGTTCAAATGTTCAAAACTATTAAATTATGCAGCTCTTTAAATATATGGCTTTTACCTTTTGCGTGAGTATTTTATTGTCGTTGACTCCCAAAACCACACACTTGCGATAAAATACAGGACAAAAGTGCACACTTTTGGTTGGTTAAAACCTGTTGTATCCAAAAACCGCACACTTATGATTTTGACCCCAAAAACGTCTTAACTATAATACTTTATAAATTATAGTGTATATGTATAATTTATAATTTATTATTTATTCAAACAAAAAAAAATGTAGGTACATATGTATATTCAAATTTAAAAAAAAATTAAACAAGTGCTCCTACAAATAAATACAATTTCATTATAAATCAAAAATATTACTATTATGTATTTACTAACTTGTTTTTGTTTTTCAATTGTACGGACAATATTTACACTCCTTTATGGAACTTACGTTTTAACCACTATAACTATATAGGCGTACGGTGTACCTACACAAGACCGACTTTAAACATATTATATAGCATTATTATTGCATATAGTATCATTAATAATCATATTATTTTTTATTTAACTTAATAGTATAATGGTAATTTGTATGGATATTTTGGAAGAGTAGAACCATGTTTTCAACATAATATTGCAAAAACTTACAGGTTTATATCAAATATTGGATCCGGGAACCATGAAATTCCATGGTCAGAACATTCCTCAAATGGTGAGTAGGTACAACTTTTGAGGTATTTGTACATTGTATTGTGTATTAATTGGTACGTATTGAATACACAATATACCTATATAATTTAAATTGATAAATTATGAATTAGTTAGATATATCGAATAATACATATCTAGTAAGATTTAATAAATATTTTATTTAAAAAAATAAATTATTACTATGGTAGAACCAGGGGCTCAATAAATGTTGTCAAATTTAGGTGAACAAATAACAAACTAATTAAAAAAATTATTTCTTGGTTTAATGAGAGCCATAAAATATTAGCCCCATCAGTGTTCCCAACATTTTTTTTTTTAATCAAACGAATTTGGTGAGTGTAATACTGTCCACTATGCCGTTCATTTGAGTTGTCCACGGCTGTAGAGCTCATCGACACTTGACTTATATAGGAGTGATACAACTAATAACTGTTGAACTGTAGATATTATATAATTTTAAAAAAGCAGGAAAACAAATTGCAAGTGAGTATTATTATAAAAACGAGTACTGAATATTATTTAGTATTGAACTATAGAAGTGGTGTTTTTTAAAAATGCAATAAAACAGAATAATCAAAATTAATTGAACATCAATAAGCCGGTGTTACGATATGCATACCAAAATATTAAACATTATCTGATACCGTTGCTTGCCACCTCTTACAGCCTTACTGTCCGAATTACATGGCATGTTTAATTTTAATAATTTACACATATTTTATACAAAATTAGACGTTAGTGTCTATATGTACTTGAAACATTCAGTTATGGAAAATATTAATTTATTTGGCATAAAAAACTGAATTTCTATGTAAAATATATAGAATACAACCACATTGTCAACGTAATAATCTTGTAACCAAGTTAACTTTATTTAATCAAGAAAAGTTTAATAGTATGTACTAGGTAATTCTAACGTTAATGAAAATATTTGTTTCACAAATCTACAAAATATTAAAATGATACAATATACTTAAAACTAATTTATTTTCATAATTAATTATAAAATCTAGGTACATTGTCAACAAAATTGAATAAATTATTGGTTATGCCTAAACTAATTATTTAGTTGATGTGTTGAAGTAGAACTATGTTTAAAGTAATATTTATTTATATTCATAATATAATTATTTAACTAATTTGTTTAACAATAATTATTCATCCATGTTTTTTATATAATTGATTAAAACTGATAAAATTGAGTATGAATCACGCATTGTCTGTAATAAAAATAATTAATCCGTTTTGGCAAAAGCTTTGTATTTATTTTTCTTGTAATTTTTAATGGACCATAAAACTTGATAATATTACCAAATACTAATTATATCATTATTTTAATATTTAATATATTATTATAATCAAGTCTACAAAAATGTGTAAGTACCTACATTTTTTTGTTTTACATCTTCATAATTTAAACCAAAGTTTCTTGTCAGATTTTCTTATAGCAATTCAAAAAAAACAAAAATTTATTTTAAAAATGTTTTGTTTTAGCATTTTAAGTTAAAAAAATAACAAATTTTTGAAAAAAATTTTAGGTATTTGTTATAATTAAAAAAATATTAATCGTAGAAACTTGACACATTCCACCAATAAATTATAAAATAACTTTATGCTACACAATTCAAATATTTATATAGATGCCATATATTATATTAAGGTATTAAATATTTTAAACACTATAAAGTATTTATTGGTACAAAACATAAGTAATAAATCATATATAATGTTACTATTTAAGTTTTTTTTATGATAAGATAGGTAAAAAAAGTTTGATACTGTATACAAAAATTATCATAATAAGTTATAAATACTATAAACACTATTAATAGCAAAAATATATATTAATATAAAATGTATTTGGCAATAGAATCTGACACAATGTATCGTCACTTCATAATATTTATAAACAACAGATAAGATTATAATTTACAATTGAAGTTATAAAATCTTTCAAACCCTATTAGCAAATTGAGATCCCCCTGATTTTTTTCAATTTAAAACACAAGTAATATTAATTTTATTCATAAATAAGTTATGAATAATGTTGCATAATATTATATTTGTATACATATACTACAATATTATAGTATTGGTAAAATGGTAATTATTTTAGTATTTACCTTAAAAAACATTTCCAAGTTTACAATTTTTGTTTGAATAAATTTTAACTTTTTTTGGTTGGCATTATTCATTTTCATTGTTAACAATATCAATTTTTTACACTTCATATCCATTTCGGTCCAATTACTGCTGTACAATGCGAATATTATTGAATCTTTCTTTGATAAAAAAAATATAAATTTTAAGGGTGTAGGTTTCCAAATAAATAGCACAGCGCAATTATTTTAAATACATTTGTAGGAATTACACTACATAATTTGACTGTAAATATTCTCGAGATTATAAATCTTTCAGTATTGGAGAAACTCTGAAATTATTTTACCTCAGATAAATTATTAATTAACATATGCAAAGCATAGGAGAACTTCTTTGAATTAAATATCATATATATTTTTACCATTATGAAACAAACCAAATTATGATGAACGTTATTAATAAAACAACAATTTGAGACAACAAAACTCGTTTAAATATTGTTATAAATGCATCATATTTCCTAAAAAAGAAAAATAATAAGAGTAGTTTTAGTCATTTGGTGTCTAAGGATTAACATTTAGAAACTGGAGTGCTCCTCCCCATAAAAATTATATGTTGATATTGAGGAGAAAACTTTTATAATATGTCAAAATATGCATTCATCTACGGATTCAATTTTTTTTTTCAATCAATTATTTTGTCATTAGAATAAATTTGTGTGATTAACGAATTAATAGTAAATTCGAAATACGGTAGGGCCGTGGGGTCGGGAGTTATGTTTGATGCAATTCACCACATGAATATAATATCATTTTTCAAATAAGTTTACTATTAGTGTGGATTAGACAAAGTGTGTGCACCCCTTCTACTAAAAATAATATTTAGTTAAATATATTCGAATTCTTACTTCATAACTGCTTGATGATCCATTATAATTGTATTTAATTCATAAGTCGTGCTTGTTAGGTAACTTTTCTTTTTCATCTCTGCAATCTACAAGTAAATAGAACATTATTGCGTCCTTAAAAAATGATTTAGTAAATGTCAATCAGTATATGGCTGTAAGAGTGAAGTAAACCATTCATGACAGTTCAACAATTGTTTTGAAAATATATTATTGGGTTTTAAATACAGTTATTCGTTTCTTTGATGTGTAACTGAAGTTTAATTTTTGATAACAATTTTGTTAAAGTATTAATATTCCGATTGTCTCCACTCAGAATCGGTTTTTGTTATTTGTAGCCTCATTTTTTGAATTTTTAAAAACTTAAAGACAGGGCTTGAAACCGTT
The DNA here is from genome assembly GCA_008086715.1 of Sitobion miscanthi. Lineage (NCBI taxonomy): Eukaryota > Metazoa > Arthropoda > Insecta > Hemiptera > Aphididae > Sitobion > Sitobion miscanthi. The sequence goes on along the minus strand of CM017799.1, from coordinate 32,136,005 downwards.
ATTAATTTAATTCGAAAATTTTTCGGATACCGGTTACCGGTTTTTTACCGGTGCTGTTTTAGCGGTAACCAATTACTGGTACTAGATTCAAAATTACAGGTTACCGTTTAGTGATAACAGCTTCCAAAAAATGTCGGTTACCGGTAACCGATTGAATACCGGTTTTCTAAATTTTGATTAATACATAAATATTCAAAGCTGTATTGTAAGGAATTAATTTTACTTAACGTAAGGTTGAACTATTTTTTTTCCAAAAACATGCATATATTACAATAATATTATATCAAATATGTTTGTTATTAACTTATAAGTTAATACTGATGTAGGTGTCTACCATAGTAGTTACCTACCAAACAAAAACCACAAAGTATCATATTATTATAAGATTTTTTTAAAAATTCGGAAAAATATTAAAATTTACTAAAGGTGGACAAGTGACTTTGCTGCTCTGCTATGAGTAAAACAGTAAGTGTTATATTCATTTTTGCCAAAATCATCTCATTTGACATACTTTAAAAGTTCCAAGTACTCACAAACTATATTTTTAAATTACAAAAAAGTATATATAATTATGTTATCTATTTATGTATAAATGTATAATATTTTGTATGTAAATGTATACAGATTACAGGTAAATAACAAAATATATTAAATTCAGTATACACAAATTATATTCACATTGTTAAACCCATGTTGTATCGTGTACAAAATTTGGTCTTGTGGGGGGGGGGGGGGCGTATCCCCCCATAGATACACTACCGGTGCATAGACCACGGTCACCGTGGACTTGAGTTTTTTCATTTTTACTAGGCTTGCGTGTCAAATATGGACAATGGCAGAACATTATATTATTTTCTTTCGTTACTTCCTCAACAAAAAAAATGGTAGGTGTGCCTACTGCCTATGCGTGATAGCGTGATGCATATTGAATAAAATATTTATAAGTTTACGACGAACCATATTCTAGTAGGTAATATCGTATAATATTATGCCGATAAATTCAGACACACACCAATAATATTATAAGAACTTTATTAAAAATCGGCGTTTGATAAAGTGTTCGTGTCACACGATCGCCACACTTGAACCCCTTTTCCGAAACAATTTACAATTTTAAAATACTCATAACTTGCTTTAAAATTAAAATTTAATACAAATCCTATAGATCCTATAGATCCTAAGATTGTCTTACCTTTAAATTTTATGAGAGGTTAATTCGCTCTAATTTTTAAACTAACAGAGCTAAACGTGATCTGCTGAACGTAAAATTTGCTGTTACCTACTTGTAAGACAGAGACAACAATTGACCTTGTAGCGTCATCTTAACTTAGTTTTGACGAAGATATATTTGTATGTTGTTACTATTAGCTTACCAAGTGAATTTGTTTTGAATTTTACTTATTATACCAATATTATATCCGTCTTATACTTCTGTAAAACAAATTTTAATGACTATTACCCTTAGAATAAACATTTTAATAAGTAATAACTAAGAAACTACTCGTCCGAGTTTTTGAATATGGACTTTGGTACATCGAAATTTTCAAAAAAAATATCCGCTTAATAATTTACATTAAAAAAAATGGGGTTCTTATTTGAAAAACGGAATTGTATTCAAAAAAAATGTTAAGAATTTAAAAATATTAAAAATCAAATTTTGAATAACTGCATTATTAAAGAAAAAAAGGGGGCTAGCATGCTTTGCTTGGTGATTATCAAGTTGCAACTTCTACATTGCATGTTAACGTGGCTTGTTAATTGTATGGCTTATCGGAAAAAAAAATAATTGGTAACATAAGAGACCATTAATTAAAGGTGGGAATCTGCCTGGTAGGATTTTGCTTCACTTCCAATATTATGTAGGTATATTTTATTATATCAAAATGTCCTGATTTTTCACAGGTTGACTGTTTTAACGAAATTTTGCAAGCTGAATTCTACTTTTACATTTAATGTTAATAAGGCGCAATACTGTGATGGCTTCGCACTGCAATTTTCATACCACGGATATGCGCTGTAAATAAAATATATATAACGCGTTATTATTATATTCACACGGGTAGGTAGAATTATGTTATATTTCCATACGTGAATACGACGTATTTTGTAGAAAGTAGTAAATTGTATTGAAAATAATATAGAAAGGTCGCAACGCGTGGAATACTATTTCATATCACATTGCATGCCGTCGCGACTTGCGTGTTCGCAGGGTAGTTTATATGTAAGTAATATGTAGCATGGGTGCCTATAAAAAAAAAAAAAAAAAGGTACCTATAATAGTATAAATTTTTTTTTTCCGATCAGCAGGGCGAACTGTTTGTTTTCGATAATAGTATACCTATCCTAACCTATTATAGTACATAGTACATACAAACACAAGTACACAATATAAATATATAAGTATATTAGGTAAATACCTACAGAGTTATTCAAAATGATTCATAAATTGCTACAAAGTTTGGTTTTTGATAGCGATTAGCGGTTGAAGCGTTGGAAAGCGTCCTTTTTCCGTCCAGCGGGTGGTTAAGACTAAAGTGGGAATCCCTAAGGCCCCTGCAAATGTGTCATTTTTTAAGGAGTTGTGTTTAGGCAATTATTTTGTTCCTGCGATTACTGATCGTCTTTGTGTGTGCAGTAAATGATCATTAGTGCGTGTATACTCCATCACCCGCGAACCACATCAATTTAAACTTCATTGTTATTTCTTATCTGGTTTATGGTCGCACGCACGCACATGCACAAGTCATATAAAGTCATTAGAAAACCAATTTATGGACGTGAAATAGCCGTCGCACTGACAAAAATTAAGGTACTTCAAGTGGTTCGATTTAAAAAATGTAAAGATGTTTGTGTTTGTAAACAAGTTTACTTTGCATCTAAAAAAGTGGAGAACTGCCGATGACACGTGCCATTAACATGCACGTGAGACATTTAGATTAGTACACGGGGGTTCCATTTAGAATTTATAAACCAATATAAAATAATAATGTTTTGTATCGCATTATATTGCATAATACATACCCAAAACATGTCATGTCACTTGGAAATGGGTATAATACAATAATCATACAAGTGTCACGCATCTCCGACAGATATCTTAATATATTGGCTGGACGTACTGATTCTATTATGTAGAAAACGCAGATCTGAAGGTCAAAAAATTATTAGAGGATTGCCCCCCGTCACAGAAAAAAAGTTATACAATTCCCCATAAAAACGATCAGAAAATAATTTTAAAACTTAAAATGTACGAATCTTGTCTATAAAAATAGTGATAACTGGTAAGTAGGTTAAAAATAGTATGACTGAATATTTAAATAAATATTTTTACTAATAAATACCTACTTCTTATGGCTGTTTTCTTCTTACCTATTTTAAACATTTTAGTTAACTTATGTCTTATATGCATCGATTCCATCGACTTGGCAAGTGGTAAATAAATAGGTACCTATTCTTAGAAAAATATAACTACTGTACATTAATAAACCGAGTTTGGTCTAAGACGAATGTTACTCATTCATGTTAGGAATTTATATTTTATTATAAATAACATAAAACATCTTTTTTATAATTTTCTTTAGGGTTGACAATTTTTGGGGGTCTCAGCCTTCAAAAGTTGTGTTTTTTATAGACTACTAAACACCCGCATTAACCAATATTAACCCGAATAATAACGGTTATTAAAACACGAACGTTAGTTTAAATTTTTTATTCCGGTTTGAACCCCCAATATATCCATCACTCGAAACCCAAAACCCGAATAAATGATAAATTACCTAAAATTGATATCACTTTTTCTCATACGATAAGATAATATATTTTATTGAGCTTTATTTAAATTTAAATAAAGCAATTAATTTAGTACATATACCTATATACAATTTAGTATACATTAAAGCATTAGAGCATTATAATAGGTTAATGTGCGTACCTACCAGCTATTACCTATGCATACGGACATGTCTGAATTGTAATAATTTTCGAAAATTTAGGACAAATCAAAGTTTCCGATATTACAGTGCTTGCTCAAATTTGGTTGAATATTTCTCCTAGGGAGATAGAGCAAAGTAGATTTGTTCCGAAGTTTGTCGTTACCTCAAGACCTACCCAAGGGCACGCTGGCTAAGGTGGTTTTACATAACAAATCGAGGGATGTTTTCGACTTTAATTGTCCGAGCGAGTGACTCCGATCTATGTATTACATTTGCAGTTATGTCTTTTGCAAAATACAATTTTCACTTTCTGTCGCTCATCGTCAGTGGCGACAGTGGGGAGTCCATGGGGTCAGGATATAGACTTAAAATTGGATCTAGTATTAATAATTATACTTGTGCCATTTTTACAAATTATTAATATTGATAGATTAATATTAATGACTACAATTTGCAAATCATCATGGACTCATATATCTTATCAACCCATTACCATAGACCATTTATCCAAAGAACACAAATTATAGTATTTCAAAAACTACTAGTGGCAATTTTAATTTTGATTTTTCAAAAATTTCAGAAAAATTATCTACTTTATAATTTATAGTCAAATAGGATTTCATTATGAAAAACAGAAGCTAGTATATCCACAGGACACTTCTTAAGTAGGTAGTACAAAAAATTTAAAGAATTTGGAAGTATGGTCTTAAGGTATATTTAAAAATTCAAAAATCAGATTTTTAATAACGGCATTATTGAAGAAAAAAGGGAGTGAGCATGCTTGCTGAATCACCCTATATATTATATATAAACAATTATACGTTTGTTGTATTTCCTAAATTATTAGATTTCTATACCTTAAACTAATGTTAAATATTTGAGCTTTTTTATTAATAAATAAACATTCAATAAATCATAAATTTTAAAAAAAAGAACAAAATGTCAAATGTTTGTGAATAGCACAACAGAAAGAGTAGGTATACTTAATTTCATGTATAAATAAATGGCATGAATCCTGGAATCATCAAAAGTTAACCGGGCAACTACAAGCTAATGAAAACAATCTTATACATTATATAAAATCGCTATTGAGGCATTGTCTCGTTTGTATCTGAAATATTATAGTATTATATTAAATTTAAATTCTAATCATATGTTAGTGGTTTTATTTTTCCATATTTTTATAATATCTTTATGGGTTAGGACATTAGGTAATAAGTACCTACTAGACTTCTTTACTATAACTATAGGTACCTACTATACACCACATCAACAGTTCTCAATCACTGTTTTTTGATACAGTTTTATAATGTATGTATTGGTCAACCCCTATTTTTGTAAGTATTGGCCACCTTTAGAGAATCACTGGTCTATACTTCCATAAGCGTAATCTGTTAGTGTGTGTGGGTGCTGGGAGGGAGGCAAGGGTACAGTTGTCCTCCGATATTTTATAGTTTATAGTATGGCCAAAAAACAAAAAATCATACATTTATCCAGCCCTGAACATATTATATCATTATATATATATATATTATTCAATGGGCTTAAAGAGTCTTTCAGTGTACCATACTAATTCAATTTACACTTAGACTTAGATTAAGACTTAATATATGTTATCACCCGATTCCATAATAATGATGATCATTAAAAGTCAAATACCTGGTTACTGAGACGATGGCCTCTTGTAGTCAGTTTAAATCTGTGGCTTTGATTAATGGGCGAATGTATGCATATAAATATATAAAAATATACATTGTGTATTGACTGTAGTTAATGAGTACACTGTTATGATCTTCAAAGTTCAATTTCTTACTGTATACTAACACTCTGTATCAGTTCATGGGTAATATACTAATAAAACACAAAAGTACAAAACCAATAGCACAACCTTTTCTTTTATTAGAGTAAAAATGTGATGTTAAGTCTGTTAAGCACAAAAAACAAAACAAAAAAAAGTTTTGTATTCATTAAAAATCTCATAAAAAAAAAAACAAGTAGATAGGTACAATTTTCTTTGGGTTGAAATGTACTCGTGAACATCCATAGTTAGAAATCAAAATTAAAAATTAGTTTGGCTGATAAAAAAATTAACAAGAATAAAAATGAAAACAGTAAAATTATTTTTAAGGGGGCATTCAAAATAAAAAATTGAACACATTTCTTATCAGACTCCAATTTGTATAAATTCGAATTGTAACAAATTATTAAATGAAAATTAATTAATCGTTACAGGATAAAATGGTGTTTAATGATGAATATACATACTAAAAGGGGCTGCAAACCCTGCTAATAATGGCAGTCGATTATCAATGGCCACATAAGTACCTCATTGAGACAATATAATTATTTATTTTATTCATTTATTTTTTAACAATATTAATTGGATTTTGTACAACCACTTGGTAACATAATTTTTAGGCTAATTTTATATAATATTATAACACCTAAAGTTACTAGTCTTTTTGCATTCGTGCGTTATTCAACGAGTATTTGCTAAAAATTAAACTTTGTAAATTGATGGCATTATCAGCCAGAATTAAAATACTTAAAAAAAAAAAATAATTATGTTATATTAGCATTAAATTAAGACTGTAAATAATGAAATGTATTTCATTTTATAATAATATAGTAGGTTTATTGTTATATTGTATGGCCGTAGTGCAAGCACGACGATTAATAGTGTGGCACATAATAATTCAAATACTATGTATACATTTATTGTCATGAGTCAATACGCTTCTTAATTTGTGAATCATTTCTATGCAATTGATGGTCTGGAGTAGCTTTTAATATGTCAGGCTGCATATTGCGGCTCAGTGTACCGCTAAGTGATGCGCTGTTCTGAGCTAATGCATTCATGTAGTCAGCAATCAACAATGTTATTTCGAGGATCTATCAATCATAAAGCACTTATTAAAAATCAATTTTCATTTAAGGATTTTGAATTTACCTTTGGTTTGCTTAAAGAAAACAAAAGTTTATGGGATTCTATGATAGCAGAATCAGATGCTATAACCAACATAAAATCGTCTTGACAACCACCGAATGTCAGAACTTGCCCGAACATATATGTTTCAATAAGTTGCATTGAACGCAATTCCAACAGACTGATGCTGTCTTCAGAAACAGCCAACCATACAACAGTGCCTGGTAGCACAGTATTTTCTCCATGCTTCATCTGTTTGAAAAAAAAAATTAAGCATGAATAATAATAGAACAATAGTAATCTATTCAGTAGTAATTTGTATCATTCATCAACACTCACTTTAGCTTGGAAAAGAGTGCATCCAAAATATGGCCACTTTCTGGTACAAGTCAAGTATATCCTAACGCAATCAACTAAATTCCTTCCTTTTAGAGACATCCATTTCTCTTGAAGACCAGTTTGGAGGTGTCTAAAATATATAATGACAATGATTACAATTTATTTAAATTACAAAAAAAATGTATTCAATATCCATGAGTTAATTTGCATACTTTATTGCTTCTTGGGAAGCCCCATCACGGTATCGAAATGGATAAAATTTATCAAGCGCTTGAAGTACTTGTAATTCTTTAGTAGTACCACCACTGCCACGATTTTTATCACAATAGAACTCACCAAAATCAATCTAAATTCAAAGCAGTAGATGACATTGTTTAAATTGTTTAAGAAACTTAATACCATAAAAAAATACTAAGTTGATGTGTCATACCTGTGCCATTAAAGCAGCTAACTCTAATGCAAGCTCTTTGGTAAGAGGGAATCGGCCTTGGACCACTTGTTGATTTACTTGATAGCATAGCAACAATCTTTCCCGATCAGATTCCTTCTTCACAAATGATTTGAAGTACAGTCTGTTCTTAAAAATCAATCGTATGACTCTAGTGTTTTCAAATTTTCCAGAACCCTTTTCACGCAATGCGGTTTCCCATTTTGATATTACATCACACAACTATAAAATTATAAATTATTTTAAATTTATTACTTCAACAAACAAACTCAAATTGTATCTAACCTTGGCTTGGGATTCAATATAGTGTTCGAGGTCTTTTTCGATGGGATCATCGCTAAACAATGTGAAACCTGAATGTTGACTATCTCGGCATCCAGTTTCTTGATTAAGCGTGCACAAAAACTCTTCAATAGTTGTTGACCCATCAAAACCAACCACCTTCAAAACCAAAATAATTAATAATAAGATACTGAGGCAATAAAAATGTATCACTGTTTTATCATAAGCAATTTTTCTGTACCTGGTAGGTCCCATTAAGCATATGAACAGGTATGGAGTGTGGCAACGAATGGTGATAAGGATTTTTCAATAAAATCGACAGTACTTCCATTCTGGACGGTTTCACTTCTCGTGTGCCATTCAAAATTGTTCGTTCAAGTGCGCGTTCACAGTATGCAGCATACTTTCCACATTCAGTCCTAGAAAAGAAATATAGTCATTAAAACTCTACAGTCCACATCACTATTATTAAATTATTACATACTTGTTATCAATATTGCGTTTTAAGTGCAGTTTGAGGAACCAAAGGAGTTTGGTGTTTTTTGGTACATATAGAGACACAGCCAGTGCCAACAATTGCCAGCCCTGAACAAACACATAAGTTGGTGGATTGGCTTTGCAGTGGTCTAGTAATGATGATGTGGCTGGGCTTGAAGGTGCAGTCATGCTGTGGTTTGGTGATCCCGGAACCACTGACTGGGTCGTGCTGATAGTGGGTGACGATGCCAGGGCAGCATCACATGTGAACAGCGACTGTGTGGCGCACAATAAAAGTTGCTGAAAAAACAGTGGACACGCGGTGCCTAAATGCCTAAACCTCTCAACTAGTGTATGTTTGCCATAATAATATAGCCCCCTCCACAATTTAAGAAATGACCCACAAACTGCAGCTTTCGTTGGAGTTAGTTATCATTATTTTTGGTCAGATCACATATTAAACAATATGTATTTCGAAATCATGCGATTACATGCAAAATATTAAAAAAAAAAAAAGGATATTGCAAATAAACTGTTAAATTGAGCAAAATAAAAATACAAAATACAAATTACATTTTAAGATATAAATTAATAAAATAATGCTTTATTATCAGAAAATATAAAGGGTTTGAAACAGGTTAAGAATTGTATCACAAGAGGTATAAACTGTTTAAATATATTACATTTCATTAAATAACAAATTATTAAAATAAAATAATGCAATATATAACTATAGTTTTAACTAAATCTTACTATAACACTCAATATAAAGTATAGTGTTATCTGCTCTAAGTAGATAACTGTGAATTGTGATACAAACTAAATAGACAACAACAATTCAAATAAATTTGAAACAGCACATTGAAAATAAAATATTGATTAATTGATGTTACACAGCTAATCCTTACAATATATTTTTATGTTTTATTAGTTAATTAATTATTTTTATTATTATTATTATAAATACTATTAAATTGAATGTTAATGTTTTCCCTTAAAGTTTAAACAATATCCTGTATCCATAGGTGGAGGAATAGTAGACTCATAATCAAACCAGTTTCAAAACCCTGTGATGAAAATATCAGGACAAATGTAGACATTTTATGAGTGGACACCACGTATGCAATGTTTTTTGTTTAATTAAAATTAAAAATGATGGTTAACTGCAGAAATATCATAATAGCTATGCTGGGTTGCATAAACAAAAACTAAAGAATCAATAGTGAGTTGTTGAATCTCTCTTAAAAGTGATTCAGTGGCCCATGATTGATCTATTACATTTTAGTGGATAATTAAATTAATACATTTTGTATGCAACCCGGCATTAGTCACAATATCACATAATTAAAATTGTGTAAAATAACTAAAAAAAATTAATTTAAATTTGTTTTAGTTATCAGATCATGAAAGACATTTTAAAATTATAAATATTATTATTATAATATTATTAGAAATTGTAATTATTTAAGAATATTTGTAGTCTTGAAATAAGACTGTGATCTACAGTAGCCATCATTAAAAAATACATAGCAAATAAACATACACCGAGTAGTTAAAAATAAGTAAATAATAATCACAATAAAAGCTAGAAATTAACAAAACAGTCAATATACATGATACAATGTTTATTGTTTACATTAAAGTTGTTTAATAAATGTAAAAAATATTTGAACTAAATTCATTGACTATTTGAAGTATTGGAATAATAAATTGTGATCACATGACTGTTTTTTTAATTTCAAAAAAAGCAATGGGAAGGGGAACTTACACGATGCCGCAGTTTGGAGAATACCTGGACTCCGTGTTTATGGGACGCGTGCCTAGACGTCTGTTTGACTAGAGCACATAATAACTCAGCTTGCAGTTCCCAGTTGTCCAAGCACAACTGTAATGCATTTTGTGCTAATACCACATGATAATCAATACCAGCGTTTTCGATGGCCACTGACATAAATAACTGACAACTCTAAAAGAAACAAAAATCATAAAATAATATTAAAAAAATGGCAAGGATATTGGGTTATTTATTTACACATACCTTGAATAATTTAATAGCTTCGTATTGTAACGATTCTATAGATAGGGTAGTCAATGGCGTACTAATTGCTTCTTTGGAGTGCAATAGAGTTGGATGTTTCCACAACACACAATCTGAAAGAAATTATATATTGTTAATGATGAATTTTGTTGCAGAAAAAGTTAATAAAAATGAATTTACTTGGATCTCCAGATGCTTCCATTAGTTTTTGTATGAGCTGTTCAAATTGTGATCCAGATTGTGATCCACTACCCGAAACTACAGTAAGGTGGTATAACCAAGAATCCTGTAATCAGAATGGATAGATAAAAATTAAATATAAAATATTATACAATATGTTTATTTTAATCAAACCTTTTCTTGTTTAGAAGACATCAGTAAATAAGTTGGAGGACCTTGATGTGATGGGTGCAAAGCTATCGTTGGCGGCTGATTGGAATCTCGTTCTTCGCTATCAGAGTCTGAAACATGGTCAACGGTTTCTACGCGGCAATCTCGCATGTTTATTTGTCCAAATGCACTCTAAAATGTTTTTAAAAAAGTGTAAATAATTAAAAAATTAAACAAAACTATTAATAATATTTAATTTACCGTATCTGTTGACGATTTGAAATATAAAAATGTCTTTCCTACGAGTACACACCAGCACCGTTTTGCATGTCCATTTCTCACTTTCGTTAACCACCCTTGAATAGTCGGTTTATTGTTTTCGTTGTTCAGTAGCAACTTGGTAGCATTATGTCTTTGAACATTCTATATGAAGTGCAACAAATACAGATTAATAAACATTATGCAGGATGAGATGAAAAAAACAAATGGAAATTACTTGTAAAACTTTAACCCAATCTTCCATTGCTGCAATTGAATCTGCTGTTAGGTAAAACGTCTTTTTGGTTGTCGATATTTCGAACGTAGCAGCACCATCTGCTCGGGTTATTCGACACAGATCGTCGATTGTGATTTCACGTTGAGGTTTTCGTGCTACATCATTCTGTAAAGGAAAATTCAATTCACAAACAATACCAAACTATTGATAAAAATGATTCAAATCACGAGACTGCTAACCAGCTATAACAATAAAACAAACATCGAAAGCAATAAAGCTTAGCCCCCCAAATATCATATATTGATTTAGATATAAGCCCCTAATTGATTATTTTTAATGAACAGTTTTGTAAACACCCTAAAATTTTACGCCTATGAGCATATTATATTATATTTAATAAATGTCTGGATGACAAAGTTTGGCGATGTTATTTACTTGTGTTTTCCAATAACGAAGTTTGCCGTTGCTCAGCACGAAGAATCGTCGTCTCCACGTCTTCAACTTGCCACCGAGCTTGGCTAAATGTCCGGATTTGTCGAGTATGCCCGTTTTGGCGCACCTACTCGGGCTGTCGGCGACAACCGCAGCACCGTTCAAGTTCAACCTGAGCACCAACGACGACCACTCCGTGGAATCTTCACCGCACGACATGGCGTCTGGCGGGATCGCGTAGTCGTCCGATATTCCCGACTCCATCGAAGTATCTGTGGAAAACATCGTTATTCATTATAAGTCGTAAGTAAGTCCCCCCACCGCCTGGATATTGAACCGAATTCGTACTTTTCGATGGCGACCCGGAAGAGTTGTGTTTGACCGGCGAAAACGTCGACGCGGTCTTGTGACTCTTGCTGGGACTGGAACTGGACAGCGAGGTGTCCGTGTTGTCAGTGCTACTGCTGTTCGTGATCCTAGTTGCCACGCTGTGCGTGTTTGCAGTGTTGGTGTGCTCCCCTTCGCCGTCACTTGAGTCGTCCGACGAGTCGCCAGTGAACGGGCTGGACCTGATCTGACTGGCTCTCTGCATATACATACAAACAAAAAAATATTTTTAAAAAAATCATAAAATAATCCAAACGACTGATCGCCGAAAAAACGAACGAATAGTACTTGCGATGTATCATATAGTTAATCATAAAAATGCATAGTCTGGGCCCATAATAATTACAGGTTGTTGGAAAAGTTATGACATATTAAAAACTATGTATCTTTTACGAATTTCCTAGTAAACCACAAATACAATTTTGTTGACCTCCGCAGACTGGCATTCACCCAATTAAACGATTGCTGGGGTCAGCGAAAATGAGAAACGAAAGGAACTCCAGGACTATCATAGGTGAATGACCGATTCCTATCATACTCAATATAAGGACACAAAAATACAAGAGAACTGTATAATATGTTCCATAAAAAATGTAGACATCACAAGTTGTATCCACCATCAGCTCAGCTGGCAACACTACCGTTGAAGAGTAATTTGTTTAGGTATATATTTTTGCGACCAATATTTATTTTAAATTTGTCATAAGATGTTTATGTATAAAGATAATAAACGATGAGACATTGAAACAAAATATTTCCCATATTTTTTTTCTTTTAGGTGTAGAATACGATAACACACAAGCACCTGCTGTACAGTGGCACAACTAGGGGAAGGCCAAACCCCCAACTACAATTTAGCCCCCCCATAAAAAAAAATCTTATTCATTTACAAATAAGTTCCCTATAGGTATTATTTAATATTAACATTTTTGTTACATGGGCTGTAGCCCCCCCCCAGAATTTTAAACCTATATGCGCCTATGCTGCTGTACGAATTTATACTCACGCCTTTCACAGTGGCGTAGACCGGAACGCTTATATCGCAATACCCTTGCGACGTCACCACTCTGGTCGGATGCACGACGGCGGCGGTGGTGGAGGAAGAAGTGGCGACCGCGACTGCGGTCGGCTCCGTGGGCGCCGCCGAAAGGCCTTCGTTGGCGACTTGGTAGATCCGAGATTCCCAGGACGGGAACCTGTGCAAAGGCGGTGTCGGGGGCTTGTTGCACGCCTTATCCCACGGCAGTTTTTCCCGGCTAGGCGTGTAAATCTCCGCGTAGTCGTGAGCGATGTCAGACTCGATGCACACGGATTTCGCTGTAAATATTAAATTGCCAAAAACGGTGTCGCTTGTTTTACTACACATTATATATGCTTGTAACAATAAATCATTACACATTATATTATAATATCATGCTCACGTAGAACGCGCGCAATATTCGCGCAGAGGCGCCGAAAGTGGTTTTATACCCACGACACAAGCGTGTCTTACCCATAAAAACAAGAATATCCCTACACCAACTATATACATCAAAACTATTCAATAATATAATAAGTCGAACGTTCATGGGCCCACACACATCTAATCTCAAGTTTGACTGACCTACGCACTTTAAATAAAGGCTCCCCAGCGTGGTTTTAATGAAAATGTTACGATCCACTGGTCCAATCATATTGGTTGACCCGAGAAACAGTAACAAAATATAAGAAAATGTTCTCCCTTAACCTAACCTTGAACACATCTGTAACCTTGATAGTGCTATAGGAAAATTACACTGAAAATAAGAAAACAATGCCTAACGCGCGTGTATAGTGTAACAAAATTAATAAACAAGCCAAAAATCCACAGAGAAATTTTATTGCTGTAACAATTTGCATGCAATATACCAAAAACATTGTTTTGCGGCACGCTGTACGTTGTCATAATATTTTATGTTTTTCAAAATATGCGTATCTACATATGGCAGTTGGGCGCCTCTGCTTGTACGCGCGACCTTATACTTGTTTTATACTTGTGTGGGCTTAAACGGTACCTGGTAAGCTGTCGCCCATACGTTTAAACGCAACCCAAAATCGCAAAAAATATACAACACCCGTAAGCGCGAAAATGTTGCCTTTTTAACAACCCATATACGAAAATAAGTTATTACCTTCAAATGTTTAATTATTGGATCTGAACAATTAGTTAAAAAATATTTATGAAAAGAAAATTGAGTTTTAAATCAAGTAGGTAGGTAGTATAAGCAATAAGCATAACATTAATACATTATATTTTTCATATAAATAATGGTATTTCAATGGTATAAGATCAAAATTATAATAATTTGAGTACCCACCGTAAAATGAAAATGAAAATTGAAAGCTCTAAATTGATTATAATTATATAGTAATAATCTACCAACTTAAGCATAATAGGTTTTAATATATTATACCCATAGATAATAAAATCGAATTTTGCGCTTTTCTCTTATTGTTAAGGAACAAAAGCGCTAATCAGCTTTGAGCTTTTGGGCACCTACTGAAGACGGTATAATATAGATACCACCGACAGTGACAAATATATGATAACATTCGTCATACGAACGTTAAATATGCCATAAGATATAAAATCGTATTTTATGAACTCACGTCTAATCGCGGAGTTGAGGTTGAGCGAATCGGCGGCGGTGGTCAGATCGTTGACCAACTGTTCGTGGACAGGTATGTCCGGGCCGTCGGTGGACTCGGTGGTCGGCACTTGAACGCATGCGGACATGTGCCGGCGGTGCGTTCGCTGCGACCGTTCGGGCGTCCGATTCTTGTGGTGCCGGTCCACCTGGGCGTAAACTGGTTCGTTGTCGGACAGGGCGCTAAATATGCGAAGGGCAGGCAGTAAGTATGATAATTTTGTACAGTAATCATATTATAGCACAGGCATCATCAATTAATATTTTTGAACGGCCTCCTTAGGGAGTTCAAAAAGTTATTAAGGGCCATCAAAATGTAATGTACATGTTCATCAAAAGAAAGTAAGGGCTAGATTAAAAAATAAAATTAATGAAAACCTTATTCACCATCAAAAAAAATGTTTAAATAATTTTCTTGTCTACAGATATATAGTTCCTGATATAAGGTTCGTTTACCGGCAGCCATTTGGTGATATAGCCAGGGACCTCAACAAGGGGGGAGGCTGTTGGACCTGGACTACAGGGGCCTATCTATTTTAAGGGCCCGTCACATGTATTTCTAATTTTTGAAATTTTGATAGAAATACATAGTTTATAGTAATTTTGTTATTTTAAACTGTAGCAGGTTAACCATTTATTACCTAGAAACGGTGTATGGGACACCATCATTTCGCTTTTAACGGTTTGTATTTTTCGAGAGTTTTGTATAGAGACAACAAAAAAAATGAGTACATTGACCCAACAGGATACATTTGATGTGGGTGGCCTGGATATAGCATATTACATTATGATGTTATTCAGTAGGGGAAGTTTTCACACTCACTGTGTAGAGCCAGTGCTGTTGGCCCTGTGCAAGGACGATGTGCTGGTGCGCGGCGACGACGTCCCGGCACAAGCACTAACGGCCATTTTGTCGGCGCTCAGTTGGGCCATGTGTCGTCTGAGCAACTCCAACTGCTGATTGCACTTGTGGTTCTGCTCTCGGAGGTGCTGGTTTTGAGCCTCCAGGTCTTTCAGTTTGTTGGTCACCCATTCCTTGATGCGTGCCGCTTTGGCTTCGACCATTTTAGCATCCTGGAGCCTCAGCTGACGCTATATAAGCACGTGTCAATCATACGTCATTAATTATATTAATTATAGTATTGATTTTTGGTAAACAGTCATACCTGTTCCTCAACCTGGGTCGCCAGCTTGCTAATGGCTTGTTCCTTTTCCGCCTGATCGGGTTGATGAGTAGTCCATTCGGCTTGAAGCCGTTCCTCCATAACACGCACCTGCAAGCAGAAAAACGCAAATAATTATGAATGTAAGCAAAAACCGAATAACACAAAAATGTGTCTCGAAATTCACACACTCCCACTGCCATCTCCCCGCCCAATTAAAACTCTGATAACAGCATGTGGCGCGTAATATAGGTATTAATATTATAGGTACCTGCACCAGAAGTAGAGTTCATTGGCTGCAATGACGGCGATGACTATATATCATAAACATACACGGCGAGAGGTCAGACCGAAATGACGAATATTGTTTTTAATAATATGGTATTAGGCATTAAAAACGATGACGAAGCTGACTCATGCATACAACGCGGCGGCGACACAATGCACTGTATAGACTATAGACTAGCCGTCTGGCGTGCGTATATCCCTCCCCACCGCAGCCGCAGTTCCCATGCACACTTCACACACCCTAACCAGGTCAATACAAATAGGGGGTACACTGCACACACACACACAATGTCACAATGGATCAGGGTCATGCACCCCTCGCGTCCAGTATACACGATATATCTAGTATACATTATACGTCTATCGATTTGTCGAGTAACGAAATGATTATATATATATGCATCGTAAACTCGGGGCATATTATTTCGTTGTTTTCAGTGAACTTTCCCAGCGAAAATAGCACCCATTTTATATCGCCTATCGTGACGTCTAAAATCGGCGGAGCACTATCTAAAAGTATAGGGGGTTGGGGGGAGGGGGGAGCTGGTTGGCTAAAACCTTGCAGTAGTTATAATCCTCGAGGACAGAAGAAATAATAAAAAATACTTTATGCGTTTCATGACCAATATAAAATGGAAAGCTACAGTGACTAATATTATATATATATATATATGTATATAGCTAGGTATAGTATATTATAATATGCATAGTGCATACATGTGTAATGTATTCATGATGTAAACACAAACAGTACTTATACGTATAAAATAATATATAAAACCCTGGCGTGTATACGCGTTTACTCTTTGCGTTGAGGATTAGCCACGCGCACGATGACTTAGAGACTGTTTTATATCTTAATGTATTCACTCGCGTATCTGTACACATACAATAGACAGTAAAAACCCGATATTACATAATATTATTGATTTTACCATATATGTACACGATATACCTACATATTATGTATAAGAACGTTCAGGCGCCGTAATATAATCCCGAGTAAAGAAAAAAAAAAATATGAGAACCGACCCCTCCTCTGCTGCTGCGGAAAGCATAAAACGGCGACGCGGAAAACGCGTGTAAAACAGTGTGTACCTTCTTCCGGCCATATATAATACCTATTCCGTGTGCATCCGACTTATGCAGTATAGATCCGTTCGTAATGAAAACATACATCGTATAATATATAAGTACCGCGGTAGGAGTTGAGCGGACAAAAAAAAAAAAAAAACCTATAAACACCACCTATTATTTGGACGTGCGCCAGTGCATTTTTTTCATAGCGATCGGACCACGCGCTCGCAGTTCGTAATGAATTTTTCGTTCTTTACGAGTGACAACGATATAAAAAAAAATATGTAGCTACGCGGAGCAGTGTTTTACAGTGTCGGAGTCGTTCGAGTGAAACGTGTTTAACGTACCTGCCTGCTGTATTTTATTATATTAGGTATATACTTGTATTATAGTCCCGTATTGTGTTCCCGCTGTATAGTTTTTCGCACGTTTCCGGTTTCGATATTTTCGTTAGGTAATTTTACGTATTTATATAAAAAAATATTATTTACACATTCGGCAGCAGAACGCGGCGACCATAGCGTACAGAATAAATGTTATCAAACACGCCGTTGCAGCTATCGATCGATGTTCGCGAAACTGCCGTGCGATCCACGGCCCACGGGCATCGTAATAAACCACAATATCGAACACCTAATATGATAATATTACGATGTCGTGTCGTGCCTAGGCAATAGTGCACATAATATTACGGGTACGTCTCGACGCGACTCGACGTGATAACATTATTACAATACTTAAATAGTGATGTGCGTATAATACCTGCTGCAGAAGTAGTGCCTGCAGTCGTCATCACGGCGCGTGCGGTAAATCACAACAAAAAAAAATTCGCCTACCTTATCCTTTCGTGCGGCGGTGGTGGCGGTGACGTATGGCCGCTGTCGGTAATCGGACGACGTCAGAGCGGGACGAGGCGAGCGACCGCGGCCGGCGATCGGACATGGGACGAAAGTCGAGCGCTGCCGTCGGGGGCGGCGAAGGGACACGCGACGGTCGCGGTGGACGCACACACACGAGACGCGAAAAAATGGGTAAAACGCCGGAAAAAAATAAATAAATAGTACGCGCGCGATAAGAGAGACCGACATGAGATATCACATGATGTGTATATCGCAACAATATATATTATTGTGATACGTTTTCTGGGGTTGGTGCGCAGGCGCGAGCGCCGTAGCGCGCATATCGCACCGCGTGCGGAAGAGGGGCGGCTGCGGCTCCGTAGTACGAAACATGTGACCGGACGCGGAAAGGGGTGGCCGCCCCCCGAGTGTGCACGCAATATATACTACGCGGGGCGGATGTGGATGAGGTGCGCGAGAGGAATTAAAAAATCAATGCCCCCCTCGGAAACCCGCCACGTTGCCAACGGCAACACGCGCGCCGTCTGTGCCAAAACCATATACGTAATGTTTTAACTTATTACCATTCTTACTATTATTGCTATTATTATTATTATTATCATTATTATTGTTGTCGTTTTTTATAGCGGGTATATAAAAAATAGTATAGAACTGCACTCGTAACTTAACGTGTACGCGCGGACTCATGGGTCCTCGTATTTGCACTCACACATATTATACATATATATATGGTATGCACGGCTACACGTGTTTGCGTATTGTTGGATATAATACGACTGCATGTCGACATATGTATAGATAGACACCTACAAACGAGTTATGTCCGGTAATTGTTCTTGGATTACACGAGTTGTGCCCTGTATTTGTTTCCAGGATTACATAAATCATTGTGTCAACCGTCAGGTAGTTTTTTTCAGTCATGTTTTCGTCAGAACTCCTCGAAATTATGAAAGTATATTTTATTCATTATTATATCAACACAAATATAAGCCAGTTAAATAAACAGGTAATTAATAAAATTAAATCGGTCACACGCATAATTAACAGTAATGTATATACCTTTACTAAAAATGAAAAGATTAACAATAGATTATATTATTATGTAGGTATACAAAATGGGTATGTCCTATTTATTTACAATAACCAGAAATATTGTTTCACAAGTCGAGTTTTTTTTTTTTGGAAAATCTGTTCTTTGGTATAATTGGTTTACCAATTTTTAAATTAGTGGAAGTTATTGCTAATACATTTGTGTATAGTGTATGATAAATATTATAAGGTTCGTCATGGTTAGGTTAGGTTATGTTTAAAATAATCCAGAAATTCTAAAATTTGAAATTTATTTAATGGACAACTCATGTTATAAACCATATGTTTCTGTTAGAACACAATTCGTATAATATGGTATATGGTATCCATATAGTTTTTGAAGGGACACAACAGTTAACAGCGGCAGGATACTAGAGGTATAGTGTTCCATCGAATTTTCGGGCTCGTTTACCGGTATCGCGTTTAATCGCCACCCCCTTTCATGTAGATGTTTTGTAATAAATAATTATATTACATCATAAACCGAAATGTTTAAGACCGTCTCCTCGTCCTAATGTCATGGATTATAAATTATAATCTACACACAAAGTACACAATGCCGTCGCGTAAGACACGTGATTATAGGCAGGCCCGGGCTCAAGGGACCTAACTATAGTATATTATAGACCACCTTAACGCGAGTATATAGTCAGTACAGTTCTATACGACGTAGACATAGTGGCGTATTTAGTATTTTTTGTAGCGGGCGGATGACAAGAATTTAAGCTTGTTGATTACGATGTAATAATTATAATACAATAATACACATGTATTTTAAGAGCCATGTGGGCGGATTTGTCCTCATATCCGCCCCCGTAAATACGTCCCTGCGTGGACATCGAGTTTCTGAGTATAGTAAATCAGAATGATCACGATACCTCGGTTATACGGGAAAATCGGAATACTATTGTTATTTATCCACAATATTGTACCGTTACTATATTTATACACGTCCGCGGGTAAAAAATAATATAATAGTTTCCATCCAACTAGGTGCGTACACGTCATATCAACAGAAAAGTCACGAATCGCGACCCCTGCAGCGATGATCAACGGGGTTCAAGTTCAGTGGAATAATACTAAAGTTTACCACACGCCGCGAATCAGTGCTTCTCCCCCCCCCCCCCATCAAACAATCAAAAGTCGATGGACCACCATAAATCATTTTCTCGCCAAAACCAATTTCTATGGTTATAAAATGCAGAACAGCCTGCATCGCGCGACCAGGTGTCGCACAATCGGGGTGAAACCACCGAGGTTCACGTGTAGAGGCCGCTGCAGTGTTGGTTCCAGTCGGTTGTCGTATATTCGTGGTATGCACGTCATATAATATATATATATACGAAAGATCTTCTACTGATGATAATATACGTCGTCGGGGTCGTAAAATGTCGGTAGCGGTCGTGATAGTGTTGTCGAAGGCTTTTTCGGTGGACGAGGGACGGGCCGATGGGGTTGAATACATTTATAGAGATAACAACAAATCGCAACTGTATGATATATAATGTCAGGGGTTTTTTTTTTTTTTGAACTCGTCAACTCGCTTTTACGACGCGAAAATCTCGGGAGTCATCGCACTGCAAGTAAACCGATAACGACGAGATGATGACCGATGTTTTATTATATAGGTAGCCATATAGATAGTATATTTGTGTACAATACACATAACATACACGGCTACACGTAATTCGTTTTTCGTCGGGTGACAGCCGCCATCGTCAAAACTGCGCGAATCGATAAATGGAAGAACAAAATGTAAATGCGATTTTATTACATAAAAAAAAAACCAACAAACCCCTTTCATCCCAACCGCTGTCAAGGCGTAAGTATACATATATATATATGCGCATATAATTATTTATGGATTTCACACAATAAAGCGCAAAGACTTTTTTTTAATACATTAAAGGTAGGTTCGGGTATAACAGTGTCTACGGATGTGTTTATTTTGTATTTCATCAAGCAAAAAGGATTTGATGCAACACATCCCATTTCGGAAAATCAAAAGGTTGTCTGAAAAGTTCAACGCATACATATCCTGCACTAATTGCCAATTATTTCTTGATAACTTATAAACGTGGTCACGTATTGGCATTCATATATCGGAAACGTTTTTAGTGTGGTTAGGGGAGGGGTGCAGGCGATTGCCTCGTATAGGACTGCTTTATATATAGGTAGTTATAATGATTACGTTTATCATTAATAGAACTATAAGGGCTAGTATTACAATCATTGATTACACTTCGATTACGCTTAACCGACTGATAAGAGATTTTTTACCGGCCGAATTCGGCTGGTTAGGAGTCCGTTAAATTTAACCGCAGATGGTAATACTGGCGCTAAATGTTAATATAATACCTACCTATAAGAGTTATTTAACCGTTTTAGGTATTGAGCCGAGATTATTTTCTATAAAAATTATTTTTTCTATAAATGCTTGGATTTTCTTCAACAGTAACTTTTCTGATAAGAAAGTGAATCTAGTTGGTACTTTGGGGGTCAATAATAAACATTTTCCAGAAGTTTTCAAACGCGACGTGAAAAACAAAAGAAAAATTAAGGAAAAACGGAAATTTTTACGCAAAATCTGTTTTCGAGAAAATCGACTATGGATTTTTGTACAACTTTAAAACAAATGACCGTAGGTACATGAAATTTTGACTGAATGTTTATATTAACATTTTCCAAATATTTTGACTGATTTTGAGCTGTTTACGGACCTTTTCAGTTTTCATTTTTTTTTCTATAAATATCAATAAAATTTTATTTGTTGGTTAAAATAGCTTGAAAATTTAATAGAAGGCTCTTAGGTTATTGTTTCAAAGGCAGATGAAAAAAATATAAAATCCTTAGTCACAGTTTTTATTTAAAAGCATAAAATACGGAAAAATCACGAAAATTAGCAAATTATTTTGAATTGAGAATTTATAAAAATTTTTCTTTTTAAATCTAAGATTTGAAAATGTCATACAAGAAAGTCAAATTAAATTCTTATGAGCATTTGAAATTCGTATTTTTACAACATTTGATATTCACTCGATATCTCATGTAACGATTTTCTTATTTTGTTGTAATTAAAAAAAGTATGACTGTAGATACTTGAAAATTTCACTGAATGTTTATATTTTCATTTTCTATTCATCATACAATTTTGAAAATATTTTGACTATTTTTGAGCTGTATTTACGGACATTGTCAGTTTTCAATTTTTTTAGTTTTTTTTTCTATATATATCAGTAAAATTTTATTTGTTGGGTAAAAAAGCGTGAAAATTTAATATAAGGCTCCTGATATATTGTTCTAATAGCAGTTGAAAAATGTTAAAAACACATTGGCACAATTTTTTTTTATAAGCATTTAAAGTTTGAATTTTGACAAAATTTAAAATTTAATAATTATTTTGTAGTGGAACATTTCTATTTATTGGATTGGAAATTTAAAACAAGGTTCCACATAAATAGGTTAATGGTTATATATAAATTAATTTATTCACAATAATATCATCAAATATACTTGGTAATATGAATATCATAGGCTGACTGACCGTTTTCGCTCAGAATCGTTTTTCTTATACAATGATATTATATCATTGAATTCAAATTTAACACCATCCATTACAGCCACTTGTCACCTACTGTACAACAGAGCGACATCCACTTACCTACCCTTTTATAATTTTAAGTTACGTATTGGATATTAAAACTTTTATAGTAGTACCAGTTATTTTTCTTTGTTCAAGATTGTTTTGATTGTTTTGAATATTTAATTATTTAACACAAAATACAAATTGTATTTATTATATTGTTGATACAAAGCGGAGGCGCAAAAAATATTTTTAAAAAATAAGCTCTGGGTACGAAAGTGCATAGAAGTCGTAACGGAAATAATACGGTATATAATCGCATGCCTATGCCTATTTCTATAAGGAACATAATTTGGTGAAAAATATATTATAATATATTATGCGTCTTATATACATTGAAGTGCCGCCATGGGGTCGTAGACTAAGAATCCTCGGGAAACAGAAGACGTAAGAATGACCGCAACATCGATGACCGAAAACCACTAACCATCATGCAATTACATACGCACTACCACATGAAAACGGTGCAAAAGTCACGTGGTCGCAAAATTTCTGAATACGTCTCTGCAGTAATTCCAATACCTGCACTGAACGATGTCGGAAACTTGGAAATAAAACACATATTTTTGACGTACATATGTCACCTTTTCATAATCATTCATATTGATTTGTAATACTAATTTTGTATAAAAGCTATGACGTAAATAATGTATATACTATACACCACACAGGTGTTTGTTATCATCTACTATATAATATTCATATATATTATTTCCTTCACCGTTCAACTACCTATATAAATTGTAAAATACTCGATATTTCCGTATAATGCAAATTCATCAACACAAAATAATATACACAATGCCATTGATGATACTTGAAATGTCAGACATATTATGAATGCGTGGGTATATTGTGCAACTGTGAATGCAAATGTCAATTGAAATTGCAGTGACATTTTAAATGAACCCAACCAATATATGAGCGATGCGACTACTGCAGTACCTATATTGCATAATAATAATATATACACGACGGAATACCTACCTAGGTATAGTTATAACATAGATTCATAGTTAGGTATATTATATGGGATAATTTTAAGAGCTAACATGCCTGTGTACCTATTTACCAATATGGTTTAATAGTTATTCATTTCATAATTGACATCCAAAAAAGTATGATAGGTTATAGAAATTGAAAGTATAAAGTAAGTACTCTGATCTGTTTCATTCACTTCTGAGGGAATTTGTTTTAATTATATAATATTTTGGATGATCAACTTCAAAGCAAAGACAATGACAATAGGTAATCACTGCATTTAAATAGCGGTAACACACGAACTCTAGAGTTTTTTGAAACTGTAAATGTTAACAAGATAATTTTGAGCTGAACAATTAAAACAAATATGTTACAGAATATTTTATCTATTTGTGAAATCAATAATAAATAAAAGCTATATTAATCTTTTATTCTTATCGTAATTCATATTATTAATAATATTTAATAATATTATTCATAAATTAAAATACACATCATTGTAAAGTTCAGGATCTAAAATACCAAACTGCAAATTACCATACGCCAGCTTAAAATATTAGGATTTGTATTATGAGGCAGGCCTAGCTAATGAGTTTGTTTAAACATTTGCATCTCTCTCAAGTATTATCTATAGGTATATAGGGGGAAAAACAGACTCAGATTTAGAAAGGGGTTACATTCGGGTCAACAGTCTGTAATCGAAAGAATTTAAATTTAATACCCTTCGTTATTTTCAGCTAATTTACAATTCCCTCTATACATTTACAATCCCACTCGGTTTTCAGTGTATAATTTAACAAACCTTTCACAACTATAATAAAAGCTTTAACCAATTTAATTAACAATTAAATCTTTAGAGAATGAATTTCAGTTCGTATGCTAGCGAAACAAAAATTTAAATTCAAATGGAAAATATAATTAATTTATTGTACTTGCTATACATATTATACTTTTTTATTTATATTTGAGCAATTTTGTTCAAAAACATTCTGTTTAGTCTCAATAGAAAAACTTCAAGGTATTGTACAGAGCACTATAAAAGGTAACATTTTAAAAAAATCTAAAAGAAATAAAACTTCATATATATTTACACTTACTATAAACAAGGAGGAACCACAAAAATATGACATCACAGTGTTTCTTCAGTTGTATAAAAAAATAATTCCACCCTTATTTGGTTTTGGGTTTCAATAAAATAGGAATGGTATACAAACGTAGATATTTTGTGTTCTGTATGTAGTAAAATATTATCTGACAATGGAAGAGGAACTATTAATACAACATAAAACATAATCGAATTTAAAAATATATATATTCAATTGAGAATAAATAATAATGAAAAAAATAAATAGTTTCTGTAAATATTATGAGATTATAAATACAATCATGAAAAAATTAAATACATAGATGTATACATTTTTAATAGAATCGAATAAATCAATGTGAAAAATCGAATTAGGTAGAAGTACCGTCAATACCGAAATCATTCCACACAGTATACCGAGAAAAACAATTAGCGGATACAATTTGTGCAAACACATCACATAATATTATACCTATGGGCTATGTGTATGTAGGTACACAACCCACGTAAACGTAGATTGAGGGTGTTGTAGCCAACTATAAATAAATCTATATACAGCACCTATAGGTACTATAATATTATATTACATGTACATTATACATAATTATACGAAATTAAAATAATATTTTTATGTATAATTCATAATATAATGCTCAATATATTCTTTTTAATGTACATTTCGTGAGAAATGTCCAGTCACTGACAGTGACATTGGACTGACACTTTTACTGGCCAGGCACTTTCTACCACCTTTTAATAAAGCAGGTAAAAATAATATAATAATTAATAAGTAAATAGTAATATAGGTGCCTATATTTATATATCATACCCGGATTATCACTGTTTAATTATCTGCGATTAGGTAAGTAATTTGACGAAATACAAGCAGACACGATGTATTTCTTACTAATTTTAATTCTCGATTTTTTAATCAGTTATGTGATCATTTAAATATTCTGTTTTAGTTGATTATAAATATACATAAAAAAAACATTAAGTTATAACGAAATGCAAGTCCGTAAGTGAATGTTGCATGAGATAGTATACTCTACGAATAATTGTATTACTATGTTTCTTTTTTCATATATTATAAAATAATAAAATGTAATTACTAATTAATAACCAGTGAACATTACGAGTTTAGATTTTTTTAATGAAATAGCTTTTATATAAGTGTTTAAATTGTCGCAATTGGCGTTCGTTTATCGAAATCATTTATTTAGAAAATTCAAAAAATTATCTTAATATGAAAGATCATTGGTTAAAATTATCAATCAAAACATTTTACGGAAGCGTGCAACGTAGTGAGTTTGGACTAGAAACAATCTTTACGAACGATCAAAGTTCTTATGCTATCAGCCCTGATCCGAATTCTAAATAATCTATCGACGTCTTTAAAGCGAATTAGTTTCACTAAAAATACTAAAGTAAACGTCGCTACATAGTGGGTAATGGGTATACGACATACGTATATAATATGTATATCAGCTGCCTGTCTATATTATGATATGGTACATTATGCATAGTATGGGTCGAGGATCAGGCATATATAATATAATATGTGATAATCCAGCTAATAAGGGAAAATAGGAAAACACACTGCGGCAGTCCCACTCTGTATATATTATGTATAAGACGGGAGTCGTTTTAATCAGGGATGTCCCAATTTAACAAGTAATGGGTAACTACGGAACTCTAATATCGCAAACTATTAAAAAGAAAAGTTAAGAAACCGTGAAACTATAAGCTATACCTAATACATAATATGGTGTTATAAAGTTTAATAAATGTTATTGAATTTAACCATAGCAACAAATTGATCAAGTTGCATGCATAACAATAATTTGAAACTATTTAAAACATAATTTAAAACTGTAGGTAGGTACATATAAAATAAACATTAATATTATATTACATATAAATTTATATATACACAGATTGTAACTGCTAGGCAGTTTGTGCAATACTAATAATAACGAATAAATGATGGACAGAAAATGAATTATTAATATGACCAATTATTGAAACATATGAGGATAAAATGGTATTTCAAAATCCGATTAGGTACTATATGGTAGTACAGAATCTGCTAGTATTGCGTTCAGACAGTCTTATAATGAGCCAATCAATGAAATGTCATCAAACTGTAATTACAGCAGAATATGGCCAGACTGGGCTTATGGCCCGAGGGGATCGAGGGTATGCACAGGGTGTTATATAAAATTATGCACGGGATAGAGGTTATATTTAAATAAAATACAAAAATGGTAGCATGCAATACATAAACATATATATATATAAGGGCGTTATTATTACAAGTATGGACGAGAGAAGCAAAATAGAATATGAGAACAAATGGTTTGGTAAAAGTTTTTTTTTTTTTTTTAAAGCATTCAAATGTCTTTTTTTTACTACCTAAGTAGGTATTGTTTACTTATTGTTCGCATATTTCATATTCACGGGTAACAAGCACAATATTTTTATACAATCCCGCTATGAATGAAATTTAAATATGCGTACAGTAAGTAGGTACCTAAGCTATATAATTATAATTTTGTATAATATCTGCCAACTATAAAAAGAAAAAATAGGAATATTACAGAGTAGGTAGTAAAAGTATAAAACTGATGAATATCCACCGTACAAAGAGAAATATTAAATAATATTCAGATATTTTTTTCTCCCGTCGATAATTTCCAACGGACACCCAAGGTAAATAAAAAGTCTTTACCGTCAACACAATGAGAAACCGTATAATATTATAATCGCCGTATGACCTAGATCAGAAAATATTATTAATTTTTAATAATATAGGTAATCTTAAGGTTGGTATGCAGTGAGTGGCACGTGACAAGCATCTCACACTTTTATGGTATCCTAGCAATTATAATGACGACATTATATTGTTATGTTAAACTGTCATATGTCCAGAGATATTGCGGTGATATTAACTGCAACATATAAAAGCTAAAAATTACCAATTAAGGGTATCTGTGTGGAGATGCAGTAGTGGAAGTACCGAAGAATGCGACTAATTTAATATTGTTCTACCAGCCGCAGTCCACGCGAAAAAAATGACAACATAATATACATACACCTAACCTATATTTTCTAATTTCATATTCTAAAGTAAATTTTTTTTTTAAGAAGGTACCTTTTTCAAATTAAAACATACAATCGAATTTTGAACGAGTAGTTAATTATATATGTACCAACTTATAGCCAAATATTAAAAATAATAACGGTTAGAATAAATAATGTTTATCGATAGTTTTAACAAGAATTTCGTGAAACACATAATATTATGCACTACTGGAGTTGTATCAATAATATCAGTACCAAATTAATCAATTAAACTACCTAACCATTGAATTTTACTCATTCATTAAATTACTGATGGAAATTATTTGGATATCCAGATATTCATTTTTATATGTTAACAACTTTACTTAAATATGATATATTATGAGTCTAATTATTATATTATGTCTTATACTCTAATAGTATAACATATTATCATGTAACTAAATAATTTGATTATGTAGGTTAAAAAAATTTAATAAATAAAAATAAATCCAGGTATACGAAATTTTAAAGTCATAATATTTTCCCTGTCACTATATCGAATTAAGTATTGTTGCAGTTATAAAGAATGTAAATATTTTAAACATTCATTTACGTGGTATTTATATCGATTATAGTATAATAAATATTGTATAACAATTACTAACAATTACTTTGTGTAATTAATTAATTGATTATGTGATTTGCTTACAATTTATTAATCATTACTAATTAATTAAAAGCAACAACGTGTATGATTAATAAATGATAAACTATTGGAAATTTAATAATCTTAAATTTTAGATACACGGCAGTAGTATGAATAGTATATGATAATAATAGTTACATAATATCCATTCATTCAACGAATCGTATACAATTAATAAATCATGATAGGCAATAGCCATACATACATATATATATATATATTGTGTTGTTTAGCATAATTATTAAAGGCATTAAAAAAAAATCCGAGAATAAATTAGTTCTGTGTACAAAGGACATTTTTTTTAAAACGAAAACAATCCATATTTTACCCAAATCCATGCAAATTACCTATACAATTTACCCACAATAACCTCTTATTGAAAAACGATATTATCCTAAATGGTATTTAAAATACAAACCGATTATACGATATGTATAAAATAAACAGACGAACACGTGTTATCTTTGGATTGAAACCGGGTCGAGATCGCTAAACGATACGTGATCGTAATAAATATCGTATACGGTATTACGGTGTCAATAGAATCGTTTCTTATATTCATATGGAGGTATTATATATAGCTTTGTGTAGTGACGACCTAGTAACCTGAAAATGAGAGTTGAGTAGCAGATAATAATATAATGTAACAGCTTTGACGATATACGTATAATATAAAGTAAAGTGACTATACTCGTCGTCAATCGCCCATAAACCGGAGTGCTTACGTATGATGGAAAACTATAATAGTATAACTGCGGCGGTCCATCATCAATTATATAATGTCAGGGTCTGAAAACGATAGTTTTGTAACTAATAATATATAATAATATTGTACAACAATATATTATATTATATTCAGAGAAAGAGAGAGAGAGATAGCAGGGCTGTAGTATTGATTTTATAATAAACTCATATTGTGACCAATCCAGATAAAATTTCTTTTTTTTTTAGCGTTTTGTATAATATAAATTGTTGCGGTCTCATCGCGTTATAATATATAAATAATATTATATACATATTATAATATTGTATTGTAATTTTTTTTTACCAAGGAGTCGTCGGAAAAACTATCATAGAAATCGCATTTTAAAATAGAATTAATTTAAAAAAATACTACCTAATAATAATGTTTGTTTAGTTTTATTCGTATGTTTTTTTTCGACTTGTTTGCTCTAGTATATACAAGATATAAATACCTATTGGAAATTACGACACACAATAATAATAATAATAATAATAATACGAACATTCTAATATCAAACTTTAACCTATACGTTGTTATTTTACCGAGAAGAAATAATATTTGGTTTGTATATTTGACATGGGAAAACGTCGAGGGACGATATATATACATTTCGGAAACGTCGACCCAACTGTATAACATTTAGGCAACGACGGCCCACGCCGCCGTATATTACGGAATTAAATAAATATCATATAAGTACTCCTCGCTGTAGCTGCACGAATCGAACGTAATATAATTAATAACTCTATATAGGTACATATTGGATGTTTTCGACATAAATTGTGTACCCGCCGAATATAATATGTTCGGTAAAACATAATAAATCGCTGTCTCGCAAACCTATTTGAAGACCATATATTATATTTTGGCCTACTCCTCGCTACATAATATTATAAATTATAATCATACTCGGAATACCAACCGGAAACATAAATGGCGTAAACGTTTTATGACCAATACATAGTACGTATATTGGTACCTACTTAAATTATATTATAATATGATGTACCTACACGATATAAGTATTGTATAATATTCGGCCGTAGAAAAATGAGAAATCTAAACACTCATGTATTTAAATCCAACATAACACGTGAACGGTTTATGCATTTCTTTTAAATCGAATTCGTTTGATAATGCAATATATAATAATAATATACAAGTTAAGTTAGGATAGCAGAGTTAAACACTTTGTCTGTTTATTAGATTAATCAAGTTTGACTGCGCAACTCACTTTTCCTTCCGCTTCCACGGCTCTTGTTTCCGCTTCCAGCACACGTTTTTCCAACTCCGACAACTGAAAACAATAATAATACATTTTTACTTTTATATAAACAACATAGATACATATCATATTAATTATATATTATGGCTACCAAAATGTATTTTCGCGTGTACCTACACGAAACACATTTAAAAAAAAATTTATTTTTCAGGTTCTCCAATATTATGCGCATTACTGTGGTTTATGAATTACTATTTAACGGACGATACCAATTATATTATGAATAAGGGTTTAAACCTATTATTAGGTTATGAGTATGAAAAAAATGTTTACTCATTATCAATAATATAACGAACAAAACATAGAAGGTAACTTTTGTGGTCTGTCACACGTCAAACAACTATTAACTCGGAAAATAAATTCAAAGAAAATTACACACATAGCGACGACAAAGCGTCAAAGCATGACTACGCAATGTACCTATAATTTCATAATAATATTGAAAAAAAAAATTATAAAACATTTTCATCGTTAAAAATATTGATTTGGCGATTGAATGTAAATATTCTATGTATAATAGTACAATATGATGGTATACATAACGTGTTGTGGCAATAAAAAAGGGGAAAATATTATCTAAAATGATTTATAATAATAATAATTTCCATGAAAATGTGTATTGAATATTCAGTAACAAAATAAAAATATTGTGTAACGAAAGAACTGTGGAATAATAGAGAGGGCATAATATTCATCTATTCATTGACATTTATAATTATATTTTAATTAGATGGTTTGTTAATAGAAATGTAAATGTTGCAAATTAAGTGTTTTTAATGACATAGTATTATATAAATTAATATTGCTGTCAAAAAGAAATATCTATTTTTAAATGACAATTGTTTATAATTGGCAATGGACGAATAATTGTTTTAAGTAGTTTACCACAGAAAGACTTCAGAAAGTTCGGGAAACTAAAATGTCTTTTTAATGGAATAAATAACCGTTGTAATACACACAATATATCTTGAAAATAACTCGACTGAAAACTTTCATTATAAAATAGCTCTACTCGAACAAAAACATTATACATATACATACTATATATATACAATCAAAGTTTAAAAAATAATGTCTCTTCTCCCCTCAAAGATTGAAGCATGTAAATTAAACTTTTTCTCGATAAAGATCTACTTATTCAGGATAAATAAAGTTAAAAGTCGTCTATTAAGATGAATAAAATTATGTTAATAATATAAATACATATTTGCAGATGCTGAATAATAAAATACAAAAAGTGTAAATCTTGGATAACTTAAATAAAAAATTGTAGTGGTACGCCGTAATAACGTTTCGCATTTGTAATGAGAAAACAGATAAAAACTGCGGCGGGATAACACCGTTTAAAATTGACGTTACGATGAGAGTTTCGAAAAAAAAATAACCAAAAACTTCTTCCAGTCCAGCACCCTTGTAGTCCATAATACTGACACACACCACTAACCGAGTTTTGCATTATTGATTATTATTTTTAACACTATAGCATAGTATACTACGAGCTCGCGAGGCTCTCATTAATAATGTGCTTAATGAACAACAGTACATTTTTATGTTTTTAACGTACCAGTACAGGTTTAGGCAAAAATATAAAAAATTAAATCAACTATAAATATATTATATTATACGACATGATAAACACTAGGCAGCCTTCGATTATATCGCGTAATAATAACATTAATTATATTTAATTACTGTACTTACATTGTTAATAAAATAATACATATTATTATTTTATAATATCGTTTCGAGTTAATCATATATGATGTACCTATACTTAAAAAACTAAGAAATATTGTGTTGTATTATCGCTACAGGCGCGTTTACACCACCACACAATATAATATATAATAAATAATAATAAATGCGCGTAGCGTCGCTCCGACACGCGTTGTTTAACCGGAAGATGGGGTTGGTGTATTGCATACAAATCTTGGATAACAAAAACAATATTTTATCCTATTTGTACTTTTATTTTTAAAATTTACTCTCACAGTTTTCGTCCGATTACCTCACAATATATCAGACGTATTGAGTCACTGCTCTACCGTGCGGTAAATAACAATATCCCAATCACGTGAAATACGCGAGAAACCGTGAAAACCTCATATATATTATACGACGTCTTGAGTCTTTGTACTATCCAGAATAATATAACCAGTATACTGAATACATAATATAAGGTAGAAGTACCTAGGTATATAAATATTATTAGGTACACGTCGTGCGGGCAGAGTTTCCATAATAGTGTTGACAGTCAGTGTTGGAATCTATTTCCCCTCTCCATAAAACCTACTGCAGAACACGAGACAGCGACCGGCAAGTAAACACAGTCCACATAATAACGTATTTGTTTCGTTAATTATTTGTGTTCATATTATTATTTTTTGTTTCTGTTTTTTATACGTTTCCGAGACAGATGCAATACAAAAAAATAAACATCCACTCGGTTTCATTCGGCGCCGCTAATTGGACCGCCGAAAATAAAATATTACCCTTCGCATCGCGAGCAAAAACCCATATATATATAAAATACATATAGGAAGTTTACAAAAAAAAATAACCGAGTGGTTGTTCTATATAATTTAATTGCCAGTTTTTCGTCGCTATTTGGCCGTGTTTTCTATCTAGCGAGTGGTGACGGAATTAAAAACGAAAATTACAAAAAAAAAGAACTTCGCACGCGGAGAATGGAGAATATCTGAATGATGCTGTACGCGCCGAAT
This sequence comes from Sitobion miscanthi, assembly GCA_008086715.1. Classification (NCBI taxonomy): domain Eukaryota; kingdom Metazoa; phylum Arthropoda; class Insecta; order Hemiptera; family Aphididae; genus Sitobion; species Sitobion miscanthi. The sequence continues at coordinate 32,102,542 of CM017799.1, read as the reverse complement.
TTCCGGTACACCGGAAGATGACAGCGTCCGTTTTAAATTTTTTTTTTTAACGCTGATCGGCGGCGCACTGACGTATATGCTAGAATGACGAAGAAAATATAAGGTATATTTTACTTTAGATGTAAGGCGTGTGTCAAAAATAAGAAATTAGTACAGGATTGTATGTATAAATAATTTATGGTGGCGATGTGGCAACGAACTAAAGAGAGATGTGCATCGTATATAATATAATATGTGTGTGTGTGTTTATGGGGATGGGACGTTCCGAGGAGAACGAAAAACACACACAAAATGATAAATTACTAGGCGATTTTGGGCTATTTGCCAGGGTTTTTCACTGCAGTCCGAGATGGACGGCGGCGGTAGCCGCCCTATAATCGCATTGTTATTTTTAGTTTATATACCTGCAGCACTGCACGACACGTGTAATATATTATTATAATGTATAGTAGTACGTTTTTATTTTTTGAAAATCTGTTCTACGCCGGTATTGTCACTGCGAAAACGACAACGTGTGACACACGACGACGATGATTTAATCATCAGGCGCGTACTAATAAAATAATATTATATACTAGGTAGGTAAGTAGTAAGTACTAAGCACACTCCGAGATATTATATTATTTTAATATACACCTCGTGCTGTGAAGAGGAAACGGATTTCCTTAAAACAGGTCGTCGTCGACGTCGCCGTCGCACAACCGCGACTCGACGTTTTGATTTCCCTTATACTTCCACCACCGGATCGATAGCCATATCGCGCACCGCCACCGTATTATAATGTTATGCTAAAGTATTATGCACGCTTGCGGTGCGTAAATAATCGTTCCCATACACGTCTGTTCCATCACACTCGTATATAATTGATGTGCCTTCGACAAGGCTGCCACGGGACACGATTCGCAGGAACAAACGCTTTTTGTTACGATGGGAACGATGGCATGTGAGAAATCAATTACACCTATATAGTATTATAAAATTATTTATATAAACTCAAAGCCATAGTGTTTGACCCGGTCAAATAATAAATAATAATAGCCTCATATACAGGGTGTTTTCCTGGTCATGCGGTAACGCGTACGGGAAAAATCGAGAAATTATAATATCCACAATTGTGAAAAAGTTCTTGGATCATTTGGGTCCAACAAATTTTAACTCAACACGCCATATTGCATACCTTAAAACATCTATTTTCAATAATGTAAATAATAAAAATAATCATTTATCAAACAGTAGAATTGCTATAAATGCAATATTATTAAACCCTAAAATAGTCGTTATATTATACGAACTGTAATTGTATAATAATGTATTTATTTTAAAAGGATTTTAGATTTATTGTTAAAAAAGAAACTGCACTAGGTATATTACCAGAAATAATTTATCCCGCCACAAGCTTATAGGTTTTTGGGGTGAATTCAAAACTCAAAAGCACTATAGTTTAATCTACATACACTACATATATATAGGCACCTATCTAATTATATAACAATTAGGCGGTAATTGCATGTTTTTTAATAAACAGTAGGAGAAAAAAATACATCCTGACACGTGTAGGTACGTGTGCGACGGGACCTTGACACGATCGAAAATAAATCCGCCGCCGACATCAACCCGACGAGGGGCTGGCGGGGGTTGAAAACAAGGACGAGAAAATGGCAGAAGAGCGTAAGTGTAATCAGTGGCCGTAGAGTAGGAGGTGGTGTTGGTAAAAGAGTGTTACATATAAAAGCGAAAAACCGGGTGGCCGCAAGCACGCACATGTATCGTCGTTGGTTCCGCGCAGTCCGTCACATCCACGAGGCCGCACGATGGACGTCGTAAACGTTATGTTTGTCGGCATGACGTTCGTGTTTGTGGCCGTGCCGCTGGTGCTCAAGTCGATGGACGGAACTCGATTGCCGGTCGCTGTGGCCCGATTGTACGCGTACGGCAAGATCACGGGCGGCGCGAAGCCGTCCGGCGTGCTGAGCGTGCCCAAGCGGTGGTACAAGCACTTTTACGCATTCTCATTGGCCCTATCGCTGATGGCAGCGCTGGCGCTGTCAGACGAGTACGCGGCGGGCGCCCCGTGGCCGTCGGCCGCGGCGTGGTGTCGCCGGTGGCTGTGGGACCCGGTCCGGCGACCGAAGTCTTCGTACAGCTCGGCCGCCGCGTCCACGGCCGCCGGCATGTTCGTGCTACAGTGCGCCAGGCGGACGTACGAGACGTACCACGTGAACGTGTTTTCGGACACAGCAGTCGGGCTGTGGTACTACGCGTCCGGTTACATGCACTACGTAGGCGCCATCGTCACCGTGCTGGCCGAGGCGCCGGTCGCAGCGACGGCGGGGGAGCAACAGTCCAGCGGCGCCTGGGAGCCTGTTCGGTTGGCCGGGGCCCTGCTGGTGTTTGCCTGGGCGTACCGCGAACAGTGGCGGGCCAACGTAGCGTTGGCCGAGGCCCGGAAGCGCGGAGGTCAGGTGGTCACGCACGAGCACATCATGCTCACCGGCGGACTGTTCGACCTCGTGTCTAGCCCACAGATGCTCACCGAGATAGTCTTGTACGGTGCTTGGTACGCCGTGCTGTGGGGCGGCACCGGATGGAAATACGTGATAGCGTTTGTCTGGGGCAATCAGTTTGAGATAGCACTCATCAGTCACCGATGGTATCAGGACAAGTTCCCGGACTACCCCCGAGAAAGGAAAGCCATCATACCGTACATTCTGTGATTGCAGTTGCATCGTCGTGTGCAGGGTGCAGCATTGTCCGCTCATTAGAATTTCATAATATGATATTTATAGGCGATGTGTATAATCTGTATTGAATAATATAAAAACCTTTTGTTGATTTTTACGTGATTTTGTTTTTCAATTACACCTATATTATTTAGCTATTTAATAATGTCACGAGTACCTAGACTATATATGACCTAGCTGCTATAAGAACAATAGCCATTTTTGTTATATATAATATATACCTAAAGGTATAGATCACAATAACATTTAAAATATTTAACAACACGGTTTCATAATACAAAATAGTAAAAACAAAAAAGTAGAAACAATGGACCGACGAAAGTTCAACGTTTTAATTAAAATATAGAAAAGGACCGAAAAGTCTTAACAAACGTATAAATAGAGAATTGGACAGATAGTTAGAAGAAGATACAGGAATATGAGAATAAGAGTTCTTTCTGGTTGAACGTGTAGAAACCCTGATGTACCTATATTATTATATAATAATGCGATATAACTGAGCATCTACCAGCGTTCGTTTGGAGCAATCAGTTCCGAAACTATAATCTATACATGTCATAGTCTTGTGCAGCAGCTTATCACACATCGTACTCTAAGAGATATACATATTATATAATATGGTATTTACGTATCAAATCAAAGCATCTGTGCTTACTCCTTTAAGTTAATTTTGTTGGTTGTGACGTGTTTTTTTTATCTTATTACCCGTATTATTATGTAATAATATACGATGCATTTGTCGTCCCTTGAATAGTAGGACATTAGGTAGATATTTTTCATTTTTAAAATACTTTTTCTTTTTTTTTTTAATATCTATATGAAACACTTGACAAGGTACTCAAAGTATTATTATTATTAATAATATACACAATGAAACGAATAAAAAATGCATATACCATTATTTTACAATATAGTATTATATTGCTGAGATGCATGATGAGATGTTGAATTTATTTTGGTTATATCGGTTAGAAAAAACCCATCACTCTGGATGAACGTATAGCGCAGTCGTAATGAAATCGTACACAATATGAATGCGACTTTTACGAACGGATTATAAATTTATGGCGCGCTGCAGGTATAAGTGCAAAGGAATAATATTATAAATTTATAAACGAACTGTAAAAATAAATACTGCGGGCGGCCGATAAACTACGGCATATCGTATAACAATTAAATCCGTCGACTACCCGAAAACAAACGCAATCGGTTTCCCACTCGTCACGGAAAATATTAATATTACGATGGCGTTTACACAGAGCGCACCGCTGCCGCCGGTGGCGACAGCTTTTTGGAATTCCATTACGCGCTCATAACGAATAGCTTTTTGCGTTTTAATAAATTACGTTTTAATCATTTTCCCCGTTTTATTTACCCATTTCATAATATTTTCCGCGCGGGCATATTGTTGCGCGAGTGTTGTTGGTTTTTCGTGGCACCGTTCAATTTTATACGAAAATATATACGCTATTACGATGGCGAACCGAACATAATATTATAACAGCGGTGAACAGGATATATAATAATAATAATTATAATAATAATAATAATGCCTACTGCGTTAGCAGGGCTTGCCGTATCTGTTGGGCGCTGCTTTTATACCCTAAATTGATATATACAAGGTCATTTTTTTTCCTAAGTAAGACTACACTCATATTTTCTCGGTCGATTTATTATATCTCTTTTTGGAAGAACAAAAATGTTTTTAAACAACTTGAAGTATGCACTATTATTCATAATTACAACACTGGGTTTTCGCAAAATTGTTTACTATAGGTACTTTTAAACATAATACATTTTTAGGTTTCATAATTATTTTAAACGGCTACCCACATTTTCAACTTCATATTTTGTAACAAAATATTTTTATCTTCAGGTAGATTAAAACTAATTTAAATACCAATCGATAGTACTTAAAAATATTTAATATAAAGTATTGAGTAAATATAGTTTTTCATTTATTAGCTTTTATTGTTTTAATGAGCGGTCGAACGAATCGCAATGGTAGCAAACAATAATATGTCATAATATGTACTAATCCTACCTTGACAGCTGACACCTTATTTCTATAGACTTATAATTTATAAAATATGTCAGTAGTTGCCAAAATGGATCAACTCAAGCCCCTCTTTTCTAACCATGCCCCCCCTCCTTTTAGTCCAAGCATGACTAATCATATGAAGCTGCCATCATATTTTGGATTCATATTAGATTAATTAATATTTTGCAGCCATAGGCGTAATCTGGAGTAAATTTTTTTTGTGGTCAAACTATAAATCTATAAGATAAAATGATGCTATTGCCCACTCAGTTAAATACACCCATGTCTGCAGCACTACTGCAAAGACCTCGTGGTGACCTAAGGGTCACTCATTGAGCCCATTATAGGAACCACACTACACGATATGTATCAATATTTAAAAAAAATATATTGTCTAGAATAGGAAATTAAGAATATTTTTGCAAAAATTTAGTTTCATAATTAAGGGGATTCGATACCGTGATTTTCTGTTTTTGTCTAACACACGCGTGACATAGTATTTTAGACGTGTTTTTTGCCAAACATTTCAATTGATCTATTGAAGGGATAAGAATTCTGATAACAGATTTGAATTGTAGTCAAGTCTACTTAAAATCGACTTGCCCACATTTTTGATATTATTCCTCAACTTTCAGAATATGTCATATTAAAAAAGAGTATTTTAACATTTTTGTATTTCAATTTTTGGAGAAGCTAAAATCAAAAAATCAAAATTGTGGGAAAGTCGATTTCAAGTAGATTTGACGACAAATTCAAATCTGTTTTCAGAATTCTCATCACTTTATTAGATCAATTGATATGTTTGACAAAGAATCCGTCTAAAATCCTAGGTCACACGTGTGTTAGAAAAAAACAGAAAATCACGGTATGGAATCCCCTTAATTATGAAACTAAATTATTGTTATAATTAGTAGTTGTATACAGCATAACTATACTATTAAAATTGTTAAAAGAAATGTTCTTAAAGACCAACATTACTTAACCGAGAAAATGAGCGGTGTCCCACGTTAAAAAAATCACCTGATAAATACATGATATTTATTAGTTTTCCCAAAAAAGTACCTATCTTTTTGTAATAAACTTCAGTGACATGTCGTTGGGCACATGAACTGACAACGCATGGTGGCGTCAAATATTGCAAACCGCCGTCGTACCCATCACCGCCGTAAAACAAAATATAATATAATATAATATATACATACACAAAAAAAGGTTCACACATGACAGCGGCTGTGTCGAAGTGTATTTGAAAACGTGTAAAAAAAAAAAATAATACTTAATAATAAATCCTCTATACAGTTACCGCTATTGGATTTTGAAATCAACAAAATACATTTTATGTAGGTGTATAAAATATATAGCCTGCTAAAAACAATATAGATTTTGAAAAATTCGATAGTAAAAATTATATAAAATAAATTATAATTTTTTTTTTTGATATTCACACAAGTAATTTGTACATACACAATATTTAACAATTGATAGTATTTTTTATGAGCACAAATAACTTATTCTGATAGTTAAAAATACAAGATATAAGTAACCCTTTTTTGTTTTGCATCCAATACATAAATTTCAAGTGTGAGTGAATAATTCAATTTTAAAAAGATTTTAGCTTATTTTCGTATAGAATATAATTAATTATTAATCTCAATAAACCATTTTCGAAACTGTTATCAAAAAACATATTAAAATATTTATATAATACACACGAGTGAGTATAATATATATTATATTAAAGAAGCTAGGTACATCTAAGTTTGTTTGACTTAATTGAAAATAATAACACAACGATTCAAAAAATATTTCTCATATACCTACACGTATATAAGGTACTTACAGGAACAATATATTTATACCTTATAGAATACTCAAGTCAACCTAAATAAACCAAGAGTGGGGGACGGAGTGGCCGAGCGGACTAAGGCGTCGGCTACGACGCAGCCCACCCGAGTTCGATACATCGGCCGCGGGCGGCATTTTTCTTCGGGCTAGTCACGGTGTCCGGAGAACAAGTGCCGCCATCCCCCCCCCCTGAGGTATGGCAGAAACCTACGGGTGCCCCATTAGAAATTCTGCCAAAACACAACACACACGTGTACCAACTTACCCAATTTAAAAACCTACAGTTCCCTCCCACACACCCAATGGCCTATGTTACCACGGGTCATCCAATAATAAAAAAAAAAAAAAAAAAAAAAAAAAACCAAGAGTGGCCAAACCCTCGATTTATATACGGACATTTATTGGAAACGTATTTTCGTATAGAATACTAGTATATTACACATATATATTTTGATGATTTCGTTCGGGCACATAACACCTCTCTTCGATCATTTTTACCGTAAATGGGAATGTAGGTAACATTTTTAAGCAGTTTTTTTGAACAAATTATTAGCTGCGGTTCGATCACCACTGAAAAAACCATGCCACCCCTACTATAAACGATACAATATTTATATATATATAAATAAGAATAAAACCATATTCTAACGTTATTTATTCTTATCTACTTCTCGGAGAATGCGGACAGACTTCCAAATATATATTATACATATACACCTACTGTTCGGTAATCGAATAGTCAACACCGATTTGTTGATACGGTTCTATAAGAAATTGTCACCGCATTGTAACAGTTACGATAAAAAAAAAACTATCTACATTACACCTTCTAAATTCGTGTGCTTTTCTGAAGAAGAAAAAAAATATAGGACTACTATTATGGGTGAATGGTTTTTTCTTTTCCTTTACGTTTAGCCAGCATGTCTCGAGAGACCCATTGGTATTTACGAGAATGGGGAGGATTTGAATACGTATTCCAGAAAGCATAACTTATTATTACTGTTACTGGGGAAAAAAAATCGGTTGAGCGACCGAAAAAAAACTTTGTCGCCGAATATTTTGATTATAAACGCAATACCATTTAATATACAATCGCATATACATATTATGCGACAGCGTTGCATGAGAAAAAAATATTCATTTTCCTTTTTCTTTATGGGACCAGAAAAACCCGTCAACTGCAGACTTATTTTATACCCGGTATATGGTTGGATTGATACCTACTTATTAGTTATTACTTATTACTTATACGACACATTGATTCTCCAAGCACACTCACCACCATGTTTTCTATTGATAATTTAATGATTTATTCAAATTTTGATTTTTGGAATTTTACTTAAGAACCGTAATTTAAAATACTTTTTTACACTATTCTTAAGGAGTGTCTTATTATGAAACAGATGATTTTATTGAACATTTTCATGAGTATAATACCTGTACATTAAAATTCAAACGAATAGTTTCTGCAGATTTATTAAAACTATTATATTATTATGTACTAATAAAAGTTGGTCTAAAAAATGGTTTACAAGAATTTGAAATATAATATGTAATATTGGATCTAGTATTAATATTATATTTAGATAATTTTTAGAAATTATAAAATGTTGCTAGATAATTATATTAGGCATTGTAATTGTAAAATAATTATACATACACTCTCTTTAAAAAATTTTATTATCAAGGACTTTTAACCCATAGAACATAAAGTAAAATAACTGAAACTATTCATTACAATTTCGATTTAATTACTAGAAATTTAAAACAAAAAATAATCTGATCAATAATTTCTGGGGAAATAAGAATGATTCTCATCTAGAAAAAAGAAGTCGATATCGCCATAAGACGATAAAGCACGTCTTAAATATAGTATATATAAATCTAAGTATGTATTTGAAAAAAAATAGTTCATAAGTATACCTATTTAAAAATATCAAAAATCAGAATTTCAATAAATGCATTATTAAAGGAAAGAATATGGGGATGAGAATGCTTGATGAATCACCCTGTATATAATAAACTAAGTACCATATATACTTTTAAACCAACTCGCTTGTCGTATGCTGCATAAGAATAAGGCGAAGGCGAACCCGATCGAAAACAAATTTGCCTTTGCAATTAAAATAATGTTTAAGTATTTTCTCAATGGCGGCGTTCCCCTCGGGTAAACTTGTCCAAGAACAACTTTCCAACGAAACATCTATCTGTATAAGTTTTTGATTCTATCTTAAGTTTACATCGATTATTTACCACAGTATATAACAGCAGTGTGTATGCGTTTCCAATATTTACTCATTTATATACTTCAATCAATGTCAAAATAAATTAATTTTCAAAACTCCAACATCATCAAATATACATTTTTATTTTTTTTTATACATATACAACACCGAGGGTGAGAGAAAAAATACCGGAGTCATTATAGTTTAAGCTTATACCACCAGCACGAAACGAGTGAATACAAATTAGTAAATTTGTGTAATCGCCTGAAAATTTAATCAAGCACCTAAGCAACATATAATTAAAACACAGGTACCAGTTATACAATTAAAAAAAAAAGAATAAAAACGCATAAAACGTATTTTAATTACAGTTTATGTAGGTGCACGTTGCACGATAAACTTTTATTATGATTACTACATTTTGAAATTAAACGTATAGTAGATAAAGTGTAATGGGTTATTTTACAACGGTTTTTTATTATTTTTTTACCGACACACATTTTTCACTTTTGTCATTCAGAAATTATTCCCTATGTCTATCACTTATTACCATAATAATAAGATTATATTGTGCATAAGTGACAATTGACAGACCTGTTCTCAAAAACCAATGCAAACTAAACCTATTAGTCGTAATGGTGACTCTTCAATCTAACATAGTTCAACCAAAATATAATACGTAGGCACGTCACACTGTACGATTACAGAACACAATATTTACAAAGTATTAATGGAAATGGATAAGGTTCGTTTCTTTAGTAAGATTAGAATATTTATAAATCATTATTAGTATATTATAGGTACTCAACTGAAATACAATTGAAGTGAATAACGGAAATCGTTAAATTTTCAATTACAAAAAAATGATAGGTAGGTTATTAGATAAGTAAATTAATTTTTGTTTTTTTTTTACATATTCTTAGTCTTATTTATAAGAGAACAGCGCTGTATAATGTTCTTATTTTAAGTAAAGAACTGCAGTGCTAAACGAACTGCGAGTCACTAAATAAACTATAATACAGTAAAACGCTTTTACAATAATTTCAGTAATTAAAAATATTTTTCACCGACCAGAATATATACCTCTGTACAAATTAAAACAAAAAGCAAACACGTTTTGAACTAAGTATTTTAAAAATTGAAATCTAACCGGCATTTTTTTTGAAACATTAACACAAAACAACAATGATCAAAATCTATATTTACTGCAATAAAATATAATATGCGATCATCACGTGCCTTTTGAGAATCGCAGCTAAATCGCCCGCGGTCGGTTACCGTAATATTATTCCAAATAACAATTTTCGTCCAAACTAAACGTTTCGTTCGCACGCATGCTCACTCCTCGTCTTCCTACTCCTCCTTCTCAAACGAAAAACAAATAAGTCTTGTAATAATATTTACAAGACCTTTGCCACACCTCCATCACAGCATAGCCGTCGACGGTTGCACAAATGCTGTGTGTTTATGATACATTTCGATTGTTGTATTTTTCTTTTCGACGAGTATAGAGCTTTCGTCTATGTAATAAAAAAAACAATAATAATAATATATCAACGCGTTTCTTTGTGTAATATATATATATATATATATAAACGAAAGTCCCATTATAGAACGCGACGCGCTCGCAATAATATCATCAGCTCAGGTGTTTTATTTTGAAAAGCCGCAAAATAATAATAAGAAGAAGAAGATGAAGAAAAAGAGCGACAAAAAGACAAAATATAATATTATATAATAACATACGACTGCAGCATAGTCGCGGTGACGTATTTCGCCATGACCGTATAATAATAATATTACGGGCGTGGACCGCTGTCGCATCCAACCAACACACATATTGTATGGTATTATATATATAAAATATTTTGTCACACGCGCACGTTACAGCCGGTACAGCGTTGACGCCATTCCGGTATTTATAGATCCGGACGACACACGCTAGTATATAGCGATATATATACATATATATCTATAATATGTACTTCCGGCTAAGTCTAAAACCGACATCACGTATGATTATTCGGGGCATTAAGTAGTGTAGTTCTATACCAGACTGCAGACGGCGACTGTAATATATATATATATAATTGCATTACGACCTACTACGACTATTATAACAGAGACAAATCATAAGGCACTCCCTGAGTAAAAGATTAATTTAGTATAGGATCGACTAATGTCGATTTTAAACTATTAGGTGTTTCACAACAGTTTACCAGGGTAATATATTATAATATAATAGTTATTACCTTAGGTGTATGAAAAAAAATTATGAATTATGAGCGGATGTTAAAAACGTAAGGCAATAAAAGGGAAAACCAAAGAGCTCATTTTATGAGAAAATTAATTATTCTTAAAAATCGTTTGGTCAACAATTCATTGAATATTTTGATCTAAATAGTATAACAATTCGATGCCTAAAAAAAATATTCGCATTAACAGCGGTGGAACCATTATTTTGACCAAATTGAATTTACCCTTCAAGGGAGAAATTTTACCTGAGGTAAATAATTGCTACGTAGTAAAATATCACTGAGTTAAATTATCACGGTTACACCGGAAATCATAACAATTGTAATCTCAATAAAACGATTGTTAATTGGTTGTTTACGTCGTTAGACCTGTATGTGTTTTACTTTGTTTTCTTTAGTTATACAACATCATTAGTACATACATAACATTGTTATTTTATTTGAATTGTTATGATTAAAATTTGTTAAGATTTTTAGATTAAAAATAAATATAGAGGTATATAATATGTAGCGGCAGTAAGATATAAAATCCACAGACTCTGGACATCGTCCTAAAAGTGTCATCGCCAACGGTTCAAAAAAAAATATATAATACAATACAAATAATATATTTGTTAAAATATTGTTTCCCTTTTCTCGCGGGGACGATAGTACGCACGTATTGTACCTATTTGTATGAATTAAGTGACAAATTATCCAGACTAAATAAATTCGATGGTAACAGGTGACTAACGGGATTTTTAGAAGGGAAGAAAGGAGAACAACTAATTTTGATTTTTGACCAATTTTACACGCTTCAGTGGGGAGGGTTTTGACCCGGAGTCCCTCACTTTAGTGCTTCACTCACACTTTTCATCGAGCTAGTTTTCTGATTACGAATTTCACACAAATCAGTAAATTTTAACAGCATACTCGATACATATACTTATTTTTATTATTTTTGGCAGAAACACGCGACTCTATAATTCTACACAGAAGCACAATTATAATTAAATGACAGTTGACATTATCCGAGTTTAACCGACACGGCCTTTGATGTTACTTAGACGAGAAAAAATACTGAGCTGCATTAGAGCAAAATGCATATATACATAAAGACAAGGCGTAAAAAATGCTATTTATTTTGTTTCATACTATATTTTATTGTGGACTATAATAGTTGTATATACGATCTATCTCATATTTTATACGTCCATGTTATCATAGATGCACTTACTTACAATTTACATAAACTCGCTTGTCGTACATAAAAATTGTAGTTCTTTCTACATATGCTCGTTAATTAGGAAATCTATAGGTACATTTTTTAATTTATCGGAGTGATAATATCAAAAATAAATATGCTATATAACTTGTAATATTCAGTTATATTTATTGTATAAAACAAAGTTAATTGAAAAAAAAAACGATCGACAAAATATATTTGAATTCAAAGCATGATAAATAAAATAAGCTACAATAAAAAATGTTTTACATGAATTTGTCATTTTATTAATTTTACTCAATGGTAGATACGATCTGGAGTTGACATGCACATTTCACGGAGTAATAATAAAAAAAAAGAGAGAGAAAATATAGCAAGCGCCCGCGAGTTAATATATATATTTATCGATTAAAATATTGTTTTATAAATATTTTTCGACATGAACGCGCCCGTAATGCGTTTATAAAAAGTTTTGCAAATTCTAACGTAGAAATGTATAACAGCATTGACACGCACACAAGTGCAATGTAGACCAGCCCAGTTATACTTATATTATAGCTGTGGTATAATATATATCTAATATACGGACGGCGTTCGACAATTGTTCGAAACGTCAAAAGTATACTGCACCTTAGTGTAGTAGCAGCGAAATAAATATGACGATACGGCAGCTGTTGCGAACGAGGATTAGAGGTTAATTTTGCTAATGGCATTGTGTGCGCTCTATAAATTCCGTTGCACGCGGGCCGGGCTCGCGCGATTGAAATCCGAAAGATTTAAGTCTTGGCCGGGTGTGTGTGGGTGGGTAAGCAAAAAAAGTGTGCGGTTGCTATGGAAATTGCAAAGATCCGGAAAGGTCGGATCAACATGGATGTATAAAAACTAAAAAGAGTATAAAAGGCTGTTGCGGAAAGAACGGTGTATAACTATATTATTATTATTATTATAACACTATGAGCGCTGATGACGGACTCGGGACCTCATAATAATATGAAATAACACGTAGAAGCGCGGTGTTCAACGTTCAACAGGTAAGTTTATTTCCAGAATATTCTGAAACGTCGCCTGCATAATATGTCCTGTCGGAGACAGTTGCCAAAAAACCCTGAGAAAATTGTTGTTGTAGTAACATGGAAAAAAAACAAAAATTAGGTACAGCGGAGGCACAATATATTATAATATATATTTATAATAATAAATGATATACTGTTCGTTTTCGTTTGGCCGGACTTCAAATGCTAACGAATAAAACGAATTGTGAGTCTTCTTAAGGAATAGTGTGACGTCGAAAGTGTAATTTATATAATTTTACGTTCAAACATTTTCTATGCGAATAGAACACGTGTACACGCGTATGAAACGACTATTTTTAATAACCGAATAAACCATAATATAGTTATATATTTAAATACTTTACTAACCGATACTTGTCTCCAAGAAAAAATATCTTGTACCTAATACAAAAAAGTAAAACATTAAAAAAATCAATAATAATTATAATATAATAGAATTTATAGGTATAAAAAAATAAAACTTATAAGTTGATAAACAACATTCGAGAGATTAAAGATGAAAAAAATAATTTTATAATCTTACTGATATACATAGCATTATATATTTGTTACAGAAGTTAATTAAAAAAGAACTCGGCGTAGTTTGTGTTTATCGATACAACGGGACCGTAAATAAACGCGTTGAACGTATTTTTCGTTAAATTTTGTCGCCAGACATAAAAGCTTTTGCAAAACATCCGAGGGCATCCACCCTCCTCTATTGATTCAGAGCCTTTTGTAGATGGGAGATCGGGTAGAGGTGGGTTGAAAAAAAAACACACACATACATACACCAAGGTATACCAAGGACAATCTTCTTTTAATCAAGTTTCCGCCCGAATTCAAGCTTTCAATTTCTGGACGAGCTTTCAACAAACGAAAACGTTTCCTATACAACCTCAGAAATAGTAATAAATAAATAAAACACCAACAAATAATGAGCATTAAAAATGTAATGTGTGGCGTAGAAGAAGGAAAATCATGATAATCATAAAGGCGTAATACGGCGGAGCTTAGCCTTCTCCCAAAAATAAAAAAATATTTTCATAGCACAACCCTTTGAATAATATTGGTTACGAAAACCATTCGGCGAAAAATGAGCTAAGAACAAGTATACTTATATACTAATATATTCTGAATGAGTAGTGTTTCTCAAACTTCGTTATACCTACTTCCTTCATATTAAAAGAGATATTGACTATTTGTTAAAGAATGACGATTTATTGGAAATAAATTTAAAAGATAAAATTTTGAATAATGAAAAAAAAATTGATTATGATTTTTGTTTTATATAAATAACAAAATAATAATGCAAATTCATATTTATAAGTCACATATAGTACTAACTTAGTAGAGCGTAGGGAAATTGTTCACACAGATCATGTTCTAGTTGCATGATAAGTTGGATGTATCTTATATTTATTGCAATGTGACAGGTCTTTATCATTATTCGAAAACATTAATTTATCAAAGCTCGAGTCTGATTACAACCGATTTTTTATTCACGATGTACCGTGCAGGTGCGTGAGGGACGACAAAACAATGAACAAGAACTTTACAGTTCATAACAGTTTTGACAGTTGGTATCCCATAAATCGTTCACATCATTGTCATCGATTCAAGATAAAGCGACCGTAAAAGAAAATTGTGATAAAAATATATACAACACACAAACGACGGTAATTTTAATCGAAATACGCATGCAAGATTATATATCTACCCTTACGTTTATAACAAACCTACGTTAATATAGTAAGTAATAATTAATGGGTTTTTTTTTATCATTTACTAAAGCCGTATTATCATTAATAAGGCATTAATTGTGTAGGTAGTATATACATGAATATTATATATCGTATAAAGTACAAACATTTCGCTATGGTAAGTATAATACGGTGACAACAATATAACAATCACTATACTGTAAACATGGTACCAACAACAATAAATATAATATATAACAGTATAATTTTTTAAAAAATTTCTATAAATAAAACATTTTACTCCGATGTATATAACTTTATTAACACAAACTAAAAACACATAAATATTATTTTTGTATACCTAATGCACGGTGGCTCTAATCTATAAAATTCAAACACGTAGTTCTATAACTAAGCCGTACCTATAATATAAGCATTTCCTCTGATTTGTGCGCCAGAAAACGTTAAGATCAACGAGTTGCATTGCACACAACGCGTTTATGAAAATTACATTGCTACTTATAAACTATTTCCGACATATGCCACCACGATGATATACCAAATTAAATTACACATCGATCATTCTGCGCGTTAATTCAATCACTCGCTGGAACCCACAGACGCGCGACCACCCAAATCAGTCAAAACAAAATGTTACCAGCGTGCAAATAGCCTGGAATGTCACCCCCCTCCAGAGTGTAGTGTTTTGAGGGATGGCACTGTTCGAGGGTTGAGGACTGCACTTCAAGGAAGTTGAAAAACAACACTCAAATTATATATAAATATATTATATACATGTTCATCACCGTCCCAATAGGGACAATCGGCCATAACGACCATCACCAAACAATGGCAAATTTAATGATTATTCTATATAGATAATATACACTTCTACAATATACAAGCATTGTATTATGTATGTCATGCCAAATTCATATAATTTCTCTGAAACAATAATGCATCAAAAAAACTCTTAAGTTCTCAATTATCTATAAAAAATTATTCTGATTGCGAATGTAAAATATACTCCATTGAAACGCAGCAATTTCCAAACAGTTAGACTCCACAACGTTTTAATGTATATGTATATTACAGTGTTATAGGTTATGTATATCTATAACATCGGAATATATACATAAATACATTATCATATAAAATGTAATACGCAGTGGTTCAGCGCGGATTACTCTCGAGTTTTTAATAGTGTTCGATACGTCCGAAACAAACTTTGGAACATAAACTCACGAACGAGTAATTAAATTTATTCTTTTGTACGAAAACCATCGACAGCGAATTGATACCATCCGCCTATCGACGTGTAACGACTTCACAAAATTATGATTCCTTTTGTCTACCGCCCCAAGAGAGGGATGATAGCAGGCTTTCACGGTGTGTGTGTAAATATATATATGATCGTGTAACACGGAAAATCCGAAATTCACTCGGCACATCCAATATAATATCAGTTCCTCTCTGCCTGTCCTTTCTCTTCTAACCCTCTTTCGTCTTATCCACTCACCCACTCCCTCCTCGATAAAAGCTCTACGTTTATTGTACGCGTGTGGAAAACAAAAGCTATCGTATGAGCGCCACTACCTACCGTCCTCCCTATGTCAATACGCAATGCGATGGGGATTATTTATGTCCCGTGTAAAACACGACTTTCCTTCTAAGGGATTATTGCTATTGTGGCGAAGCAATACGACGAACAAAAAAAAATAACAAGTATATGTATATATAGGTATAAGTATGAATGTAAATATAAATCATACACAGTGACGATTTCAGTGTGTAAATCAAGTGGCGTGCAATTATAGTTAAGGGTTCCCCATATCCCCGGTATAATGTACAAAACCCACGGAAGAAACGCTTGCATGCAGAACAACTATATAGGTAATAACAAGAAACAGTTATTTCCAATGCACCTTTCTAAGGGAAATCTATTTAAATATGTGTATTAATATATACACTTAAGAATATTAGATACCTATACCTAAGTCTAGCTTTAAAATAAAAAAAAAGTTATGATTATTACACGCACTGTTGTACTTTTAATTACCTATTCCTACTTGAAATATAGCATCAGCGGTTTTACACGATTTCAGGCTCGATAATACCTATAATATAAATTATTAAATACGATATTTTTGATTAGGATAATATTTAGGTATCACTATTTATTTACCATTCATTAAAATTATAATTTAGACCTCCATTTTAGCAATTTTTGAATACATCAATGAATAAGATGTTGTGTATACGACGTACGTATAGTATAGTAATATACTATGGTTTATCCATTTATTTGATAAAAATTATTTATTTATCATATTCATCGCAATGACACAAAGAATAGTTCCTCAATACAAGTTATTATATTTAATTTAAAACACTTCTCATATAAGTCATAACACAAAATAAAATTCAAGAGTAACTTACCTATACGTATTTAAAAGGTCAAATGTATAATATATTAATTATTATTTTAATATTTAAAAACAACAGAAAATTAATAATAAATCAGACCATAGTTATTCTGTTATTATGCGCCTGTATTTTGAAGATAAGTACAATTAAATTAATAGACTTTTACGCGATCACTAATGTTTGCGCTTGCTCTTGTAATTTTATATTTTGAATAACTGCACACAGAGAAAACAAACAAAAATAATAGCTCGGCGACACGGTTACTAAGACGTGCCAGAATATAATATATACACAGTAGTGTTGCGTTTTATATTTTTCAAAATCCATTATATAGGTTATATAAATTGTTAATTTGATCATTCTTAAAATTTGAGAATTTTTATGACGGCAGTTATTATTTAAGATTTGCATGTTTATTATCTTTTACGCCCAAACTTTGAGCTGTAATTTTCGATTATCGCTGTAAAAAAAATAAAAACATAAAACAAATTACACGAAGTTTATCGGTATAATATCATGGCGGGATTAAGAATAAAATGATGTCACAAGATTTGATGATTAAAAATACAGCATCGTATCTACCATAGAAAGTTTATGACAAAATACTGGATTATAATAATACTTATAATATGGTCGCAGTCTTATTTTGAAGTATCCATCACCACCCCACGCATGCGGGGGGGGGGGTCGATTCTTCGTTTTATTTATTTATTTTTTTTTTTTTGCTCCTCCAGTCGAAAACTTTTGCAAACTTTATCGTTCGAAAAGTTTCACAAACGCGCATACCTTTAAGCAGAGACGCGACTCCAACAGACGGCAATAAGCGATACATGGCTTATGAGTAAATATAATTTAATATGCCGTCGAGTGGTGTTCAAAATTGATATGTATACATATATATTATAATATTATGTGATATATAATATTACTTATATATTACAGTCGACGACATTTGCGATATCAGAAGTGCACTTACAACATCATGTGGGGGCCGAACGAAATATATTATATAAAAGGTAAGTCAGTGAAACAGCAGATTTCAAAAAGTTATCTTGAGAATGGTTTAAAAACACTGAACTTAGTAAACACGGAACAGTGGAGTGGTAAACAACGCGTGCTTTAACGATAACCAAAAACCAAATTCGAAATGAAATTGCTAACTAAGTGATAAACAGTGTAAGTAGTAGAAGACAAACGAGGAAGATATGCTTAAGACGAACGTTTTTTAAATATAAACAGCATGTTATGTATAGTAGGTAGGTTATACCTACTTCATTCTAATAAATTACATTCGCTTTTATTTTATAATAAAATTTTTGAAAATTAGCAGTTCTAGTAGTCAAACCCCGAGTTCCATCTCACGTAAGAGGCAAGACACTCATTATTTTAGGAAACACTAAGATTTTTTTAAATATTTATTTTAGATACATTTAACTATTTAAGTCGTTACAAAAATATATTTTTGGAAAAAAATTATACATTTTATTATTTTTAATAATTTTTTTTTTAATTTTATCCTTTTTTGAATGACAATATACATTTTTAATTTCATATTAAAGGTCTCCACATACTGCAGCGGTGGCGGTGGAGTTAAATTCTATTGCCTTGGCTTTACCGCCGCGGTACCGCTTTACCTATAGGTAGCACTCCACTTCACTCCGGTCATCAAAACTATTAATACTTATAACACAGAAACTAGAAAGATATATGTTTTTGAAATAATGAACTTTTCACGTTCAATGGATCACCCGATAAATATATACAAACGTACACTACTGAAACGTTCAGTTCATGTACTTTATTTTTCCTCCGGAAGCTGTTTAAAGCTGCTGCTACACTCTCAATCGAACGACGCAACCACTGCCCTAGTCCCTATTCCGGAAGTGTACCCGACGGGTTAGTGGTTTTTGTTTACCAGCACTCTGCAGGCAGCTGGTTTTCGAATCCGGTCGGTCGGGTACGATAACAGCAACGATATATGTTTGTGAGGGGGTGGTGTAGCGCAGCCGTTGAGAAAACCACAAAAGTCAACGACGACGCGTCCGCCACGGCGTCTCCTCTTACCTTAAGAAACAGCAGCTGGTCTTCTGCAGGGGACGACGCATCGTGTTCGGCTGCTGCAGCGACTGTGGACACGGTTACTGTGCCGCTGCAGCTTTCACTATCGTCGCGGTCGTCCGTGACGTTTGCGCTCGACATCGCACTAACAATCATCACCACCGCCCACACCGCCGTGAGGCCACGCAGTCCATCGTCGACATTTCGGTGGAGGCGGCTGCGGCACAACGGTTCTTTTAAAACGCATGCACAATACGACAACATATTAAAATATTAATTTTCACCGACCAAGAGGAACTATATTATATAAATTATTACTAAAATGTTTATACATTCTAAGTTGAACGACCTTTGCCAAGATGCTTCATGCCATTATTATTATTTATGTTTTATATCTAGAGGAACGGCTTGGATAGTTATACATAAATACAAGATTATATGATGGTAAACATTACGCGTCACGATTAATTATTGAACAAAAAACGCAAAGTTGCAACAAAAAGATTAAAAAAAAAAGAAGCAAAGTAGGTATACTTCGCTGAAGCGCAGCTGGTTGAATAATAAATTAGGTACATTAAATTAGTTTAAATTATTCATTTATAAGTATATAGAGTTTCCACTGAATGACCGCAAATTACTTTTATTTTTTCAAATATTAGAACGTAAATATATACTATATATATTGTCAAACAATTTAAAAAATATTTAAAGCTATATAAAAAGAAAAAAACATGCAGCTTATACTAGTTGTACATAGTTTGAAAATAACACAAAATCAACATCTTTATGTTGTAAAATGTTCGATCCCCGTTGGTATTATGACATATAAAAATATACCAGTATTAGGATCCAGCTAACTAAAATGTTTAAGCTATAAAATATGTGCATTCGTCTATGCACAACACATTGTAGTTATACACATAGTAGGTATACATTTATTTATACAACGAATATATAAAAGAAATCTTTGTAACACAATAACAAAATGAACACAAGTACTATACTAATATTTATTTTCTATTTATTCGACATAAAACAATACAAACGATGAATTTGAAAAAGTTTTTAGCATCTTAAAGGCTAAAAGAAACATACAACAAACCGTGTCATAAAACATTTCGCAAGATAAATAATCTAAAGATTTACGCATTTGAGAAACGATTTTGTGAGAAAAATTACAAAGAGACGTGTCCAAAAGAAAAGACACATACCTATCTCGAGTTTATTTTAACCTTTTTTTCCCAGAAGGTTTAAAAAGTATATCACGCATTCAATAATACAAGAAAAATAAATAACGTCAAAAGTCAACATTGAGAATCGATTGTGAGTTGCAATTTATAGGAACAAAATGTCTATACAATATACTGGCATTGCACCATTTTCAAACAAGTTTCAAACTATTACATCTAATACTTTATTAATCTAATTTTACATTTAAATTTAAAATAAAAAGTAAAAATATTTAACAAAAGACTTAAAAAATAATTTAAAAATCCAAAAAGTTACTATTATATTAATAAAACCATTATTCAACAAAAGAATAAAAAAAGTGATGTGAACACACAACGTATTTTTAATACTACCATGACATGCATAATTGATTGACTCGATTTTAGTTAAAGCATCAATTCATTTGGACAAATTTCAAAATATAACTATTGACATATTACTACATATTGACAGGTATAAAACATTATAATATATTTTATTATAATATGCCATACGCTACCCATACTGACCAGATAAAACAATTCATTTTTTAACAACGATCAAAAAAGTTTAAATAGTATACCATACACAAAAACATACATTTTTTAAATTGTTATTAATTTGTTAAAATGTTGCATTTTTATTTGACTCATAAAAAGAAATAAATACATTTTATAACATTGTATACCGAAATACATAAAACGAGCCATCAGTGTATAATGTGTGCGTGTACGAAAACTTAAGTTTGGCATTAAACATTTGTACCTATTTTAATTGACATTTCCCTAGTAAAGGAACAATAGTCAAACACGTATAGGATTATAAAAAAATAACACTTAATTATTAGTAGAGTTAAATTCGCAAATAATATTCAAAATAAATTACCTTTGTTATTGTTAAATTTCAAATTAGGTAGACACCATAATATTATACGAACGCAATGATAATTAGAGAACACGATGGAAGGATTTAACAATACGTTCAGTAATTGTGTTTTCTTAAAAAAAAAATAAAAAAAAATAAAAAAAAATAATAAAGAGCGGGGAGCGGAAAATCTTGTTTAAGGGACATTAGTCCAATGTATCATCCTCACCGATCCACCACAACCAACACCGTCATCTATATATATAGATACATAGAGAGGGAGAGAAAAGCGAAAAGAGGAAAAATGTTCGGTTCGTTTCTCCGATTGTTTTTCACGTCACGACCGGCGAAAGGGGAGAGTAGACACGGAGGCAAAATATGGTGTCCGTTCAAAGTGGATTACTGCACCGCATCGACCAATTTCGCTGTCTATTTATCAAACAGCTGGTCCTACTGTATTTATATATATATCTATATAGAATACACGTTCACTAAGCACGACTCGATGCGACGGTAGAATACTATAATGAAACGAGGGGTAGTTTTCCGGTGTTTTTTAATCCTAGAGCAGAGACGTGCGTGTATCTCTATATATATAATACACACTCACAAACAAACATATTGCGTTTGCTTGTGTGAATACGCACCTATAGGTATAAATCGAAGAATACGGTGCGTACGGATATATACCCTTTCGGAATGCAATCCTGGCACATACGCATGCTATATATTATATTATATACCTATTCACATGACGATATTTCGAGAGGAGTTTTACACGGAGCGCGCGGGACATGGAATCCTTTTTCGCGGCTTAGCGCCTTTTATTAAGTAAACTGCCCCCTGCAACAGCCGTGGCAGTCCTGGTTCTGCAGGATGGAAGTACACGAGCTCGAGCAGTGCGCGAAGCTACTAGCGGATAGATATATACGGAAAGGTCGCAACGTGTTGTTTGCCAAACGCCAAGTGTTCGCACGTGGACCGCATACAAATTAGGACTTTTGCAACAGTCCCGCGCTGCTGATGTCCCGACCTCGACGCTAGGGTGCACGGGGTGGGGTTGGAGGGAAGGCGTGGCGGATGAATAAGGGATGAAATGACCGTCGCGTGTGGGACGTGCGTTAAGCTCATTGAAAACGGACGGACCTCCACCGGATCGTCAACGTGCGGGCGACCTGCAACGCGTCTTAAATGAAACCTACGGTAAACACAGTGATAATGCTATTACCCACCGAAATTGAACGACCGTTACTGGCAACAGCGACGATGATCGCGGATCGTATACCGTTCCAATTAAAAGAAGGTCGTAACCTACCTCGTATATAGTGCAGTACTACACGCCCGCAACTATATACCCTTTAGGTATACAATATTATGCTACTATATATACTATATAATATAATACATACTACACAATTCAAGTACGTAAGGTTTACTTTTATATACTATGTTTGCTAAAGGTACTCCAAAAACAGCGTGTCATGTTTGAACATTTTAAGAGTAAGGTATACACAAAACTCGTTGCAGGTTTGCGATACGCGTTTTTCTTTGTTTTTCACTCAATTATATATAACTAGGAAAAGATATATAACTTCACTTCACATCACGTACTGGTAAACACTATATCTTGTTAACTCATAATTATAATATATACAATACGTTTTTTTTATTTTATTCATTAACTGTCGGCACTTGGTGCATCTGCGGTGCGAGTAATATCTGAGTTATCCACCAGAAATTTAAGCATTTAAATATTAAATGAAGCAACTTTAACAGTAAAGGAAAAAAGTTATAATATGCCAACCAAGAGAAAATAAATTGAATTGCTTAATTTTAAAATATCACATAGGTACTAAACAAAAAGAAAAATAATAGAAATAGAAGTTTAACGTGTAAATATATATGAAACAATTATCGGTAAACATTTAATAATAAACAAGATATACAAAGCGGTAGTATGATAAACATAAATTAACATACAGAATGGCTCACGTTTTAAAACAATTACAAACCATTAAAACATATTTAAATAATTTTTACAACAGTGAAAGTTTGAAAATAGATGTTTTGAAGTGACGATAAATTAAAAACATAACGAATTTCCATCGTTGATCAATACGAAACGTACGCTTCTAACAATACAAAATAAGATAATTGTTCAAAAACACTAAGTTAAATAATTATACGTACCTATTATCCACATATAATATTTTATTCCATCTTATTTGTTTATTCACAATGTCATCACATTAATAATGTTGCTTTTATGTTACCTACCGACATAGTACATACTGTACCTATACATATTATACAGTAACTTTGGTTGTAATGTGTAGTCATTATTATTATTATTATTATTATTATTGTCGTAATAATAGTTAATTACATTTTCGAATGAAAAACACACGGGAGCAGGTGAATTGCCTATACGACACGCCGCGGAATAATAGTCAAAAGCCAACCCACAGTATCAACGGCTACAAAACTCCCCATTTATATAATATGTTTCCCACACTATAAAATATACCCACTACTACCACACACAGAGCTAAAACTACCAATTTTATTAACCCACAATATGAAAATTGTTGTCACTTCGTATACATTTCAGTTGGTCTCTATTACAACATTGCACACCCGTGTATTACAGTCCTCGATAATATATTATTGCACAAGTATTAAAGTGACACAAAAAAATTATATTAGTGGCACAATGCTTTTAATATTTATAAAGATCAATGAAACCAAAAAAGTTTGTTCATAGATTAGGTTAAATTTTTAACACGTATTTATAAAAATAACTGACATTTAAATAATTATATAGGATGAAAATCAAAATTTGATTAAATAACCACCCATGCAAAATAATAGGAGTCGTAAACACTTACGTATTAGACAATGGCGAAAAGATATGTTAAAGAAAATTAGTAAATAACCGCGATTATAATAAATAATAAATCTATTAACTTAATTTAAAAAAAAAACAAACATCTACTATCATATACAAAAGCAATTTACGTAATTTTAACGTTAACTTATTTTTTTTCAATCAACATCCATATTACTAAAAAAAAATGTTTAGTTAAACACAGCCATTCTAATTCTAATTATATTTTTAAATCTTCTAAGAAAAATAATTCTGAGCACATAAAGATTAAATTTATATATAACGAATAATATTATCTAATATAATATTTATATATATTATATAGGTTATTTTTCCACGTTGAAGAATTAACTATTTGTCTGTCAATCGTTTAAGATTTTTAGATTTAGAGTTTTAGTATCAAATGTGTGTATTCAGCTCACTTACATCATACGCCACCTTTGGATTATTTACACTACACGCAGTCATAGTAGGAAATTCAATACATCCGACGTTAATTAAACTCGGAAAACCGTAAAAAATTTTACAGCGCAAACTTTTACCAGTGTAGAAAAACCCTTTAGGTTTTTTGGGTAATAAACCCTCTACGACAGTCCAACCATAAATCAATGCATCCCCTAGAAACCCGTATAAAGACCCTAAAGCTAACCCAGTGAAAGGATACTTTTATCATCCTATTATCTTCAGAAGTTCTTTTAGTTATTTACCAAAAAGATTATATAAAAATAAAAAAAATAATCTAAACATAAAATATTACATTTTTTAGTTCAACTAAACAAGTACCTATATAAAATGTACATAATATTACACCCATTCTTTACTACATAAATCATAAATCTTTATTCTAATTATTAGCATCGGTGTTTAATGTTTATAAATAAATACAAATAAATTTGGAATGCATATATTTAATATGCAATGTTTATTTCTACCGAGTAAAGGTTTTGAAACTTGAGAAGTTTCTTATTATAAAAGAGGTTTTGTGATATTGAACAAAAAAAATGCACATTACATTGAAACTATATAATATTATTATGCTCAAATATGTATGAAAATTGAATTTTGATTTAATATTGTTTTATCATTTCAAATTTTTACTTATAACTAGGTAGGTACATTATATGCAAAAATCTACAAATAAAACATTACTATAATTTATAAAGTATCTTAAAATATTTTCGATTGCATCAAAATCAAGAACTATAAAAGTATAAAGTAACACATTTGTAAAAATGTATTTATCTTGTATTTGAAAAAAAAAATCATAAAATAACAAAAAAGGATTAACCAGAATATTAATTTAATCAATTATTACCGATTAATTCAAATTTTGGATGACCTAGTTAATTTTCTGATACATGTACAGTGTGCGTATTTTATGCCCAATGATAATTTATTGAAGTATATGTATTATATATTTGTAATTCAACGAAGTGTACTGTACAAAAACTTCAATATGTTAATTAATGTAATATGTACCCAATGTACCTATATGTAAAATACAAATGACATACTGACATACTATATCGTTGTTGTTTGTTGAAATGAAATACGAAATTCGCTTATTAGTTCAGTTTATTTTTTTTATGAAATCTATGAGCTAATGTGTTATTGAAATTCAATACAAGTACCCAGGTTTTTAAAAATAATATTGTTTATTTTTGGAAATTTATTTTAGATCCAAATTAGAGGTTATACAGTGAACAATTCGTTATACCGACCAATAGGTGTTTTTATAACGTTTCATGCATCACCTATATAGACATATCACTCATACATTATCTTTATACATCATTTATTGGGTTTTAGAGGAATTAGAAATTTGCTGTATATCTGTATCCACCATATCATTCACAGATATAAATCATCCATCATTGTTGCCCAGCTAACTTCTATGTCTCAGTTATTGTTTGAATATTGTTTTAACATTTCAAAATAATATGTTATTTGGTATAGGTACATATATATTGAGAATCCATCGTATACCACGCGAATAGTATATTTTTACATTTTAACACAAAAAAAAAAACATTCTAGAAATATGTCTGGTAATACATTTTTTGGCATAACACGATTCTAGGTCAAGTGTATAAAGGGATGGAAAAATAGGGAAGTTGAACATTAATTTTCAATTTGAAGTTCACATTGGAACTAAAATACATGATTTCTGTACATGCTTTTTATAAGATTGGATATTTATCACGTATTCAAGTATGTACAAAACACGAATGAAAAATTGAGAAGAACTTTTTGCAGCCGGTATACAATATATACCGATATACAGCGACAGTAATGTTAAATAAAACGTGTCAAAACAAAACAATACATCATAATTCACAATAGGTTGATACTTATAACCTGAATTTTAATATGGTGTATTATGTTGTAAAATGTATGTATACATTTCAATAGAACATCAACAACAACAAAAACTGTATTGGCACATGACATTAGTTGTAAAGTCATAGCTGTATAATAAAATATGACATACATACACGTTAAACCTAGACGTATACATTAATTACATTATAATATATATTATACATTATTGATACACCCATTATAATATAATACAATAGTCATTTCAATTCAACAAATTTTAACAAAATCACAACGAGAAATCGTTTTAGTCAAGTCTGAAGAGACAAAAGATAAAGTACGAAAAAAAAAACAATAGTGTAATTTATCTCTCCTTAGGGCCAAATAACCCAAGTGGAAAACAACACGAAAACAGTAATAAACGTAAGTCTTTTTGAAACGAAACGTTTGTCACTTTTTCAAAGCTCTCTTAATGATATTGTTAATGGAACCATAAGTACACTATTATTAAGTCATTATAAATAGGTATTACCAATGATAACGAATACTTATTAATTATGTAAGTATATATTCGATATGGTTATTTAAGAACGTCTTTCGGATATTTAACTTGTTATGGATCTTAGTGTAAAATGTGTATACTGTATATCATACTTATATATTAATTAAAAACTAGCTATTTGCAATGATCATAACTATGAAAGACATTCGTCGTTCACAAAATATTAAACAAAACACGATAAAAAAAATCATCTAGATATATTGAAAACAATATAATATATGTATCTGTAGATAGAAACGAAATCTGAAAGGTATTGAATACAAAAAGGAAATTATTTTTCCAAAAATATTTTGTTGTTTTAAACGAATTTCTTCGACACGCATGATATTTTTATATTTTTTATCATCGATTTATATGTATATATTTTATGGTTTTACATAATTTTCTTACAAATGTAGGCAGCTTAATACAATTTTATAGATTTATTTTAAGTCCATATAATGAGCAATCTAGTCGCTAGGAATGTTTTTTATGTTTTGGAAAAAGTTTCAAAAATAACCGAAAACACAAGGTAAACGGGTGAATGCAACTCAAGTCGTTTATACAGTCTAAAAGTTTTTTGGGCACGTGTTAAATTAATTAACTTCCGTTTTTAGCTTCAGGCCTTTGAAAGCAAAAGAAAAGTTCGTTCAATCATAGTTCTTGTACTCGCTCGCAGCATTTATATATACTTACACCGTTGTCAAATAACAACTCACACACCAACATAATATAACTTGTTTGAGAACATTTGCTGGTTTGATATTCTGATAAAAATGTGTACGGCCTACTAACTGAGAGAAGACCGACGGCTTAACAGGAATGGACTACCGTCGTGTTCACTCAACCACGTCTGTTCGCAATAGGCTTTTAGAAATGACCGGAGGCGACTATTTTACACAAAATGCATTTACACGCCAGGTTTAGAGATTGGATTTAGGTAAGTTCTATTCCTGCTAATAATATTATGACCTTTAAAATTTTTTTGTTAAGTATGATATCCTAAATAACCGATTAGGCGAATTGATTATGCGAAATGTACGCATATAAACAACATCAATAAATAGCTGTTAAAAATAAAATTACTAATCAAACTTTTTTACTTTCTTAAATTCATTCATACTTTTTTTGTAAAAAATGAAATACTAGCTGTTAAATTTTAATAACTACTCTATAATGTATACGAATATTATAATGCTCTTAACATAATTTATTTTACAGAAAACGAATAGACCTTAACATAAAATAATAATAGACACATTAATCATTGAAATAATATTACCTACCTACTTAACTATACATGTCGAAATAAGAATGACACTTTTTATAAAATACCTTAAAAGAAAAAAAATTATGTATATAAAATACACCCGAAAGTGGAAATCCAAGCGTACATTAGATTATATATAAACGCATGCGCGTATGCGACGACCTAAAAAAAAAACGTCTTACGCGGATCTTTTGAAACCTTAAACCACAGCCAAGGAAACCGTATACAACTTACCATGAGGTTTACAAACATTTATATTTTCAGCTAAGATCACGTAGACAAGTCAGCAAGTTAATTTCTCCTGAGACTGATTCCGGTCGAAGACCTGACGGATTCAATTTCCCACGAATCTCAGACTTTTAATGAAAAATACTTTATCATTTTTTTTTCTTAACATAACTTGTTTTTAAAAATGATCAAATCAGGTTTATACTGATTAATATATAAATAGCAAATTATGTAAGTAGCTATTCGTCGAAAGTTAAAAATTAAAATTCGATAATTTTAAAACATATTGCTTATAATAAATTGTTTTAAATATTTTTTAAATGTTAACATTATTTTTAATCAAACCTTAAAAATTAAATTAAACGAAAGGATCGAAACAATTGTTATCATTATCATAACTTAATTTAAATCAATAATTTCGAATACTATAAATTATTCCCCATCATACCATACATAAGTCCACCGAAATGTAAAAAGTACCAAGTCTATTTATAAAAATAAATTAATAAATTTGAATGAGTAGTTAGATGTTATGTTATGTATACCGTATAGTCTACACTGTTTATTTTTGCATTGGATAAAGTATTAACAAAATAATTTAATTAAAAAATAATAATGTACCTATCTATTATTAAACAATAAACTACAGTTCAAAACTTTTAATTCTAATAAATTTAAATTAATTTTAACTCTATGCAAACTATTTTTTAATAATGTAGAATGTATAAATAAAAAAATATACAGTTAAATAATATTTATATAAGTCTACATAAAATCTGATTTTTAATTTTAATAATATTTCTAAATATTAATTTTACATAATATTACATAATATAATTTTAGAATTGTAATATTAGTAATTAAGAAATTCTAACGAATGTGTATGTCGGCATTCGAAAAGCATCTTGACAAAAGTAATATAAATGCCAAACGGGTAATAACTGATATAAAATAATTGTTTGATAATTTTACCAGATATTCATGTTTTGAAGATAGTGGTTGTCCCATGATGATGTAGTTATAATGTCATACAGTGATCAAATTAATTTTATAATTACAAGTCTTAATATTGACAACAACATAATATAATTTTTACAAACACATGAACAGCGTTATCATTCATAAATAATGATAATAGTGAAAACTAAAAAATACGAGAATTAACGTTGTACGACGGCACCACACGCTTAAGTACGGGCGAACGACTGCGGCCGTTTCGGGACGGTGACGTTTTAGCGGTTGCCTGTCTGTCTGCGTGGACGGCGCAAAATCCGCGCCGCTCAGTTTCCGCCCACTATACCTCTTTTTCTCTCCTCTCTCCCAAAAACATCACAGTGTACATATAAATAAATGTTTTTAACGAAAACCTTCACAGCTATTACTATCATTTAAATATCAGCACGGACTGGTTTTATTGGTATAATATAAAATTGTTTTTATAATTGGTATGTATTATAATATAATAATGCCAATAATATGATCACACGTGTTCAACTACATATTAACATGGTAATCAATTATTTAAAGGAGGGATTCGTAAAATTAACTAACATGATTCTGTTGAAAAAAATGAAATGATATAAATGTTCACGTAACAAACATAAAAACAATATTGCTCATGTAATCACTTCAATGGTTAATTATGAATATAATATCAAGTAAATTATTTATAAAACGACACTAGAGTTCAGTAAATGTTTGATTATTATTAATTAAACAAATATAATGTGTATTACTTAAATTAGATCTGAACGAAGTTTTAAGTGATGAGTATTTTTATAGACTATATACTTAGTAGTTACTTAAAACGATAGCTAATTTTTTTTTTAATACTTAATATTTAATTTTGATATTGTAATGCCGATAATAGTGAATACACTATCTACATATTCTATTTCTGCATTTAAATTTTACTACCACTAATTATTAGATACACAAATAAAACACTTTATGATTATCAGCAATTAATTTAGGTCGAATTATCGAAGAATATTAGTTCCAAAACATATATAAGATTTAAAAATGAAATATACATTATTGAAAATTGATTTAGATTACACTATTTTTCCCTGATCACAGATATTTTTTAGATAAATAAAAATACAATAATTCGGAATAAGTTGTTACACATCAATTTACGAAAACTTTGAAAAAGTAGCTACTTTCACTGAATGGGTACGGGCCATGGGATACTTTTATAGCCAACAAAAGATATGGATAAGTTATTTTAAAGGAGGAAGGAAATATGAACTTTATTTTATTTTCGCTAAGTAGTGAAAAGTTATTTCTACAGACATGTAAAACTATCTATATACCTACGCATTCTATATTATATAATTTCTAAAAACACGAATATGGGTGTACATAATATACTGCACTAGACATTAGGATTAAAACATTTATCTTATAGTAGCATTATTGTCACTTCAACGGTTAAATCATCACAGTAGAATATAAATTAATTATTTAATCGTAGGTTAATAGATTTATATTTCAGTTATAAATTAATACAAAATAATAATAAAATATACAAGTAATAACAAAAGTTCAAAAATATGGATAAATAAAGTACTAATTAAGTTTATTTGTTTAAGTGATTTAATGTTTATAAAAAAAATACAAAATCTGAAACCAAATTTCAAATTTTTTGATACTAAAATACATTAGGTGCAACAGCATAATGCCTATCTTAATTATCAGACAAACCAAATATAATTAAGTTAATTTCAACCGCCGTTTTATTTAATATATTATAATAGGAATACAGGTACACGTATTAAGATTTATTAAATAGGTTTCACAAAATCAATGAATTGAACAAAACTTTATGTTATATATTATTCAAATATTGAAATGAGATTCATGGCAGTTTGAATAATGTTAATAGTATTCAGAAGTTCAAAGTAAAATGAAAACTTGGCAAATTTATAATTAATTTATCATAATAAATAAACAAAAAATCTACGGTGTATGAAATTTTAATACGGTTCAGTAACCAAATAACACTTTAATCAAATGTATTTGTTTGTGATTAAATAATTGCATCTGACATAAAAAAAATTAACAAATATTTTTTAAACTGATGAATTTGTAAAATCAATATTGAACCACAGCAGTAAGCACACATAATAAAAAAAAATCAGACATGGATCAGTATGCATATGATATACTTTATAATTTACATTATATATTTTAATATTTAAGAGGATATCAACCTAACATTTTGTTTTCTCTCTTAACACTCGTGCGATATGACTAATTTACGTTCAACAAAATCTACCTTGTTTTGTCAAATTTAATATAAGAGAGAAATTACCAATTATCAAACTTAAAGTTAAGAATACTACCTGCGTCTGTTCGTTGAATTTTTTACGATATTTAAATTTTTTTTCGATAAATGGACAGTTTTAAATTTCAATATTTTACATGCCTATTATTTTTATAAAAATGTTAGTATACATCTTAAAAAAGCCAACGTGTTCATATCTTTAAGTTTGATAATAGTTCAATTCACTCTTATATAAAAGATAACAACTACAAATTGGTTCTCCTGGACGAAATTTTGTATGTTGAACGTAGGTCCAATAAAGAAAACAAATTATGGGCAAACATCCTTGACATCCAGACTTTAAAACAATTAGATGCTAAAATATGTACGTATACGGAATCATTAAAATGAATAACTCATTCAATGAATTATTTAAGCTTTAATTTATAAACCCATTAAATAGGTAAGTACCTAACTACTATATTTTATTTTATTTTTAATTTTAATTTTAAGCACGCAATTCAATAAATCAATACATAGTTAAATTCTGTACATTTTAAAATTTAACAATTAATTCACACCTACATTAATTTAGTGGTAGAAGCATTAAGTTCGTAATTCAAGTCCTTATATTTAGTGTCATTACTGTTATAAAGATTTAAATGAAAATCAACATTTTGTTTGCTCAGATTGCTCAGAAGACATGTAAACATATTTTTTATGATAATTTTTTAATCTTTATTTATTTGAAAAGCATATTTACAATCCATACATTTTGTACAATAAGTAAATTTGATAACGTGAGTAAAAATATGACTTGAATGTCTTGTGGGGGGAAAACCGTCCATCAACAGTACCTCCTATTAATGATAATTTATGAAAAATCACAACCTTTCAACAAACACATTAATACTCAAACATACGAAGAATATTTATGTTTACAAAACGTTACCAGAAAACTAATATTGATGCAATGCAAAATAACCATAATATCATGTAATACAGTAGCCAATTCAGTTTGGAACAACGACGTAAGAAGTTATACTGGCACGCAATGTGTCTGGCCACACGATTTGCTGAAGCTTGGCATTCAATTAAAAGTAATTATTATAATTTTACGTAGGTCTACTGTAACTATCGTTTCATTTGCACTAGTTAAGCTTAATAAAACATACTAGGTTAAGAATATAATTTTACAAAATTGACTTGGTACATCAACATAGAAGGTTATAAGCAATTTATTACTTATACTAATATAATGTTTAATAAGGTAATAAATATAGTAGGTTTATGTTCGTGTTGAATAAAGCCAATTTATATAAATATTCAATCAAAACTAATCATAAACAGATTTTGAAGAAGCGTAGAAACAAACTTTAAACCAAAAAGTTTACTAGGTATTAAACTTTTTTTTAAATTATGGTGTTTATTGAGATTTTACTAATTTTATGTTTTCATTTTTATTTTATATTTAGGCAGTGATTAACCACTAAATAAAAGAAATTAACACAACATATTATAAACAACAATATTAATTTTAATAGATAAAATATTATTAAGTTTTTTTCAAAAATATTGTCTTTTTAAATTAAAATGTTATACTAAAAATCGTGCGTTTCAAAATTTATAATATTTAGACCGTCTATCAGAATGGACCGCAATAAACTTTCATAGCGCTTTATATGTATGTGCTGCAACAGCATAATGTCACTGCCATGGAATACCATGGGAGTTGAGGTATTATCAAAATGATTTATTAAAGGCACTACTAGTAGTAACTTTTGGTAGGTCTTGGTTATAGTTTTTTTTCTTTTCCCCTCTATTATGTTTTATAGCTACATATAAATCAACCAATCATATACGCATTACTCCGCTGGTGGCCCAGGAATAAGGTTTTATCAATAAAAAATTCATGACACATTAGTTTTATAATTAGTTATAAAAAGTTATTATTAGTTACTAGTTATTATTGGTTTATAATTATTATACATTTCAACCATAAATTGATTTTA
The DNA here is from genome assembly GCA_008086715.1 of Sitobion miscanthi. Classification (NCBI taxonomy): domain Eukaryota; kingdom Metazoa; phylum Arthropoda; class Insecta; order Hemiptera; family Aphididae; genus Sitobion; species Sitobion miscanthi. Next base: position 32,068,393 of record CM017799.1, on the reverse strand, counting down.
TACGTTTACTTAAAAGTTAAAATTATGAATAGTGGTTAAGGTATTTCAGAAGAATGTGTTTCAGTTTTTAAAATGTATTTGATTGATTTTAAAGGGAAACCCATTATTTGATATAAGGGCGCTATGAAGAAGTATTTTACTTTTATATCACAAATACTATTATCCTAAACAGTAGATTAAAAAACAACTATTATTATATACCTGTTTATACCATATTTTACACCTTATACAACAAACCTAAACCATTTAAGTTTAGAACGTCATAATAATCGATCAATAATGAGATGGTAATATTATGTTGCATTGAACTAATTATTATACAGTTCAACACACATTTTTCGGTGTATTGTATCTATGTTTTATTATTAGTACGATAAACTATAAAATGTTCTGGTGTTCTCTAAACACAGTTTGTATATTACGTACACACTTTTTCACAATTAAGATGAAATGTCCGTCAAACAGTTTATTGACAGATGATTACGACCGTGGCTTTTTGTTCGAGGGGACGAATTGGTAATGAGAAATAATGAAGACGGATTTCTAGTGGAAAATCGGTAGTAGTTAATCCATTAGGCTGACTATGGTTTTTCTTGAAATAACGATGTTTAAATTCAATCTTCTGCGTGTATCTTTTAAAACATTCAGTCACATCAATCTTCCGAATGACGCGGCTTTCTAACACAAGTCTCAAATCCTATCAACAACCGAGCATGATGTTGGCCGATGAATTGAACAATTGAATGACAATGTTTAAGTTTATTGTTTATTACAATATATACGGTATAGTTAGGATAAACGAAAATCCGTTTAATACCTATACGTCTATTAATAGTATAAATAAATATATAACCATTATTATACAATATATAAACCTGAGTAATCAATTTAAATTAGAAATGTATATGTAGTGATAAAATCAACATTTAAGATTAATAAAAACAAATACATGACAATATTTTACCTATTTATACAACTAAAAATATCACCTATAAAAATGTAAATAGAAATAAAAACAACAAAATATATATTTCATTATAAGGTTCTATGAAAATAAATGTTAAAAGCATAAAATTATTAATTTACTACGTTATTGTAGACATTAAAGGGAAAATGTAAACAATAAAAAAAATTAACTGAATGTTTTAAAAACACAAGAAAAACCATTTAACATGCCATGACTTGGTTTTCTTGAGTTGGACATATTTATTGAAACACTTTACGTAACCTTAGAAACCCAAAACAAACAAATATAATGTCCATTTTTCAGTGATAGGTTCACTTTTCTAGTGTTCAACAATTATTAAAAAAAAAATATTTTTAAATTCTATCACTAATTCCAAATAAAATAAAAATATCAATTGGTACAATATATTATATAATGACATCAAAGAAATATTGGTGACCTGAACCAATTCAATATGTTCTTGATTTCAAATTCCAAATACTTATTTACTTTTCTAATCTAATCTATTTTATAACACAAAACTAAACACATACTTAACAACAAACAATATCATCATTGTTGCAAAAAAAGTCTTAAATATAAAGTGCTCAATACCGAAAGGGTATAGTACTTACCTATATAAAATAATCATTAATCTTATATTCTGTTTCAATTTCTATTTGCTTAAACTATTTTGCAGTAATTTAAAACCCCTTCATTTAGTACATTAAAAGACTATTATTAAATCTAAAAACATACATCATGTTAGGATAATAATGTATAAACATGAAATTAATCTTGAACACGCAGCTTAACTAACTGCATAGCTTGGAATCGAAATTGAGATTTCTAACAGCTGTGTATTCATTTTTAAGTCCCCTTTCACATTCATTGAGAAAATTATTAAAACACATGCATTTTTAAGAAATTTGATCTAACTCATTATACTTCCAAAGGAAAAAAAATACACTTTAAAAAGAAAAATTTTAAAGACATTGTAACTACCTATCTGTTAAGCAGTAAAATTAAGAATTTCGTGAACGTTACTGTTCAAAAATATATTTTGGACTAAGTCCGAAATTGGGGTTTCAGTTGATCACCAGTTTAAATTCAATGACATAAATTAATTTAAACGATCAAATTTTAAAGTAAGTAATTCTATAATTATTAAACATCAGCTGTGTAGTTATAAATTGAACTAAATATGTTATCAATTGGTTATTATAATTTATTATTATTGATCAATTAAAATATTAGTTAATTAATCAACTTCTTACTTATTACATTTACTTTAAGATTTACTAACTCTGTTTTGTGAAATCCTAAATTATATTTATTGTTTTTAACTTTTTTACTGAAGGACACTATGACATATTTTTCAGACGCAATAAAATATATCTTCTCTATTATATTATATATATTTTTAAGATTAACCATGGAAAAAAAATAGCGTTTGAGTAAGAACCTACCTTGTTACCTGCTTAGGTAGTCAGCAATCACATAATTAATAAAATAAAAGACTTAAAATGTAATTAATAATTATAGTGGAAAATGAAAATTAATCGACATTAATTATAAGTCATATTAGGTACGAATGTTTAAATTTAGTATTAAGAAACATAAAATTATTCTTAACATTATGTCGTATATGTATTAACTAAAAAAACTAACAAATAGTATACATGGAATTTTGTTAGACACTTGTTATACATTTCGGCATAAATCGAAGTTATAAAGCTCTCAAATTGTATAAGAAAACAATCATCAATGAAAAATCAACGCATTACATGTGTCACTAAAAATAAATTAATATGTTAAGCATTTAGTCAAGCAGTTTACTGAATAACATGGATATTATTCAAATTAAGAACATACACTTCTATTGGGAGTTTTGGCTACCTAAACTGAAACGTTTTTATTTTATTTTATTGAATAGGCACTATACTAAATATTTAACTGCTGATATTGCAAATTGCTAAATAACAAATGAGTTATGACTAATTGAAATTTTTAGAAATTAGGTTATATTTTAAAATTTAGTATCTATTAATAAACAAAAAATAGATAATTCTAAAAAAATCTTCAAAAGTAAAAATGTATTTTTATTCAAGACATGACAATTTTATCTATAATGCTGCATTGTATAGTAAAAGCATAATTTTAGTATATGGATTTGAATACGGTTTGGAATTTACTTTTCTTACATTATACAATACTACATTCCCTTTTATAATTTGAACTATGATTATTGATTATAAATTAAAGAAAATGTGTCAACAATACTTTTTACAACTTACGCAAACTATTTTGTGAAAAATATAATAACTTTTTTTAAGTCTATCCAAAGTTCAATATTTTCATAATTTGAATTTTTTCAAGTCGTCGCAAACAGTAGCACACAAAGAACTATAAATTTTAAAAACAAAGGGTAAGCAATAATTTTCTGCACACTTTTACACTTCTATAAATCGACGCCTAAAGCCAATAAGTCCGTCAATAGCCATAAATATCACCATTTCACGGTACTCGGAAAACGAAAATAATATATATTATATATATATGTATTAAACGTGGTATCAAAGCACGCGCAGTATTCGTATACTTTCATTTTGAAAACACTTAGCGAGAAAAACTTTTCAAAACGTAGGGAAGAACCAGATGGGTTTTATCGACTTGGACTAACGTTCAAGGAAAATATATGCGAATTTATAATAACCAATAGGAGTTATTCACCTACAAGAAATAAAACATAAAAAAAAAACAAAGACGAGAGAACAGTTGGGCTGTCACCGAGTGTGGAATATATTGTAATATTATGTGCATTTTTGGAAGACTTCCAAGTAACTGAAAGAATATACATCATCCATATGCCAGTTACGCGTATCCGACAGGATGCAATAGAGAATCGTACGAAGTAGCAACGACGAGTATTTTATTTATGATTAAACAAATACATGGTATACTAATTACGTTATTTTTCATAGTACACAAAACAAAAAATATTTTGAATTATATATTACCAGTTACGAAAGGAAAATGCAATGTTAGTAAACCAAGGAAAATCTAATTAGTCTTAATTTTAAAACACCAAATAACATAAGCTTTAGCTATTCTTAATATAAAACTTTATAATTAGATACTTATTATAAAACAAACAATAGCTTATAACTTATTGGAAAACTCAATATAAAACCATTTAAGAAGATATAAACTATGAAAAATGTAATGAAGTAAGTAATTACTAATAGCCCATTAAAACAATTAATTAGGTACTGTAGATACAATATTATAATACAATTTAATAATTCAACACAGAATAATTAAAAGTTTATTGTTCTCTAATTTTTTTTTTAACTAGTTTTCAATCAAAAATACAAAAAGTAATAAGTACCATATTCCAAATCTATACAGATACTATGCATACAAGATGACGAAAAATAACGAAAACAACTGTTGATACTAAAGTAGTATACCAACTACTATATTATATTTTAAAGATTAAACAAAATTTTTTTAGATACTCAAAGAAGCAAAAGAATGTATTGATTTTACAAAGATGTGATTATTCTGAGCTGAAGAATGGATATATTGATTTTACAATATTGTGTTTTTTAATTTTTTTTTTTTATGTCTGTCATCACCTTTTAGGACAGTGAAAGTGCTTAGATTTTCTTCAACCGTATCTTTTCTGATGGAAAAGTGAGTCTAGTTGGTACTTTGGGAGGTCAAAAGTTAAAATCTCCAAGTACTTTTTAAAAACGCCGTGAAAAACAAAAGAAAAATAAAGAAAAAACGTCAATTTTTACGCAAAATCGATTTTTGTTTTTGGTGTAACTCTAAACCAAATGAACCGTAGATACATGAAATTTTGACTAAATGTTTATATTAGTATTTTCAATACACCTTAACATTTTCAAAATAATTTGACTTATTTTGAACTGTTTACAGACATTTTCAGTTTCTAATATTTTTAGTTTTTTATTCTATAAATATCAATAAAATGTTATTTGTTTGGTAAAAAAGCTTGAAAATTTAATAGAAGGCTCCTAAATATTGTTTTAAAAATAGATAAAAAATATTAAAAATCCAGTCACAATTTTTTTTTAAGCATTTAAAGTTTAAATATTGACAAAATACGTAAAATTCACGAAAATTTGCAAATTATTTTGAGTTACAAAAAAAATGTTTTTTTAAAACTAAGATTTGAAAATTAAATACAAAATTCCTCATAAGGTTATCTACCTTTATCAAATTTCCTTTAGCAAATCAAATTAAATTTTTATGAGCGCGCTGAAGTTCATATTTTAACAAAATTGGATATTCACTCGATTTTTCATGTAGCGATTTCGTTATTTTGTTGTAATTCAAAAACAAATAACTCCATAGATACCAACATGAAAATTTCCCTGAATGTTTTATTTTCATTTTTTATACACTTTAAAATTTTGAAAATATTCTGATTATTTTTGAGCTGTTTTACGGATATTGTCAGTTTTAAATTTTTTTAGTTTTTTTTCTATAAATATCAATACAATTTTATTTGTTAGGTAAAACGCGTGAAAATTTAATGCAAGGCTCATGATATATTGTTACAATAGCAGTTGAAAGATATTAAAAATACATAGGCACAATTTTTTTTTATAAGCATTTAAAGTTCGAATTTTGACGAAACTTATCAATCTAAGGATTGAAAATTTAAAACAAGGTTCCTTGTAAATAGGTAAATAAATTGTTTTATTCACAATATCATCAAATATAATTAGTGATATCTTGGGCTGACTGACCATCTTCGCTCAGATTCGATTTTCGTTACAATGATATTACATCATTGAATTCATATTTAACACTATTCATTATAGTGACTTGTCCACCTTTTTTTTCTGTTTGACAGCAACCTTTTGGGTAGTAAAAAATTTACTGTAAGATTCTAAAGCGCGTAGGAAGCTATAGGTTTTACAATAACGGATTTTTGTGCTGAACACTTTTAAAGCGGTAAAAAGCCAAAAAATACCATCAGTCAGTCAACCAGAAATTGAATACACAATGTACAAAAAAAGGTTAATTTTTAGATGCATAAGGTTTTTGATATTAAACAAAAAGATCGCAAGAGAAGTGCATCAAAAATGAAAATAAACAATAAAAATTTAATAAAATCTAGAACAATTAACCAATGTATAAAATGTGGAAGTAAGAAAGGTAAAAGTTAAACAAATTATTTATTGATATTTGAATTTATTAAATCATGTAAGTACCTAACTACCTATAATAATTGTAGTGCTTATAATATTTTAATTTGAATAGAAATATTTTACGGTTAATGTGATTTATTAATTTATATTAAAAAATAAGTGTCTGCAAATCCATTTCAACGAATCATAAGGGTGAATATTTTGAAAGTAATTTCATATTATAGTACCCGGTCCCTATGACTACGCGTGTTCAACCGAGTTTCGGGTACCGTAAACTTTCACCCCTTTAATCCTATGACTGCATCCAAGGTTTGCAGCCATTATACGACCTCTATGCAGGCTAGTAATTAATAGACGACATTTCGGACCCTGAGATAAAGTCCCTTTGGTGCGCATTGCAGACGTCGTTGATGTTTTTCCTCCTTTAGTCTTTCCCCCAGAGGGCTCACAAATACAAGACCAAAGTTTGATACACACAATCGAAACTAACTATATAGTTATGAGATTTTACACAAAACATTTACTTAGTAAATAATACTAAACATACATGATTAAAATTTACATGTACCAGGTTAGCAATCATTGTTTATATACATTATTTCAAAACAGTAACTATACTTTAATTAAATACATAACCATTTTCGCAGTAAATAAAATGATATATTCACAACGAAAGTATTTTATTATAATGTACAAGAAAGGAAAAATAAATATTTTGTAACTGAACATATTATAACTATAGATAATAAATAAATCTAAAAAAAAAAAATTTTATGTTATTCGCGTGGATAATTTTATAGAAACATCTAAAATATCACGTTATATAATATAATATTAGTTATGGACTATAGACGGTACATAGTATGGGAAACATAACTACGATTTATAATGGCATAATACGTATACTATTGTATTATTGTATCATGCAGTTTCCACTCGGACGATATTTTCTTCTCCCCAATTTTATGTCGTTTACTCTGATATACGAGCTTTTTGTTTATACTTTGGTAATAACCTTATCTTTCTGAGTATACCAATGTCATGAAACTGAAATTAACTCATTATATCACCATAATTTCTAATAATTCTCAACAGCTATATGAGATGAACAAACAAAGGTAAAAAGTTTTGACAAAATATTTGCATTATTGAATTTATCATTGAAATTTATTTTTGTTAATGAGCGATGGTATTGACTATAATAAAGAAGTTAAATAAATTTAAAATGTAAGATAATTGAATTGTTTACCATATATATTTTAAACGTCAAACGTATATATATTTTAATATAAAATTGTTATCTAATTTTTTTAATCCATTATACTTAGAATCTTGCACAGGGTCTCACCCATCAGGATAAATGTCAATTCATATTAGGTTTACTATTTGTTCACGTTGTTCGGTGTAACTTAAATGAATAAGCCAATAAGTGTGTAACATTTTACCAGAATGATAGAAATTGACCTAACAAGGTAAATTGCATTACTGTTATTGAAAATCGTTCCCTAGTGGTTAGCAATCAAAACTGAATTGAAACAAACGTGTTTAAGAGAAGAAAAAATACATCTCATAGCCCCTACATAGTAGGTTACCATTCTTGAACTATGCGTCTTTTCCCAAAAGCTTTTTATCTAAATTAGTCAAGAGTAAAAAATAAAAAATAAATATAGTACACATTACTACCCTTATATTCTTTCTCTATTTACGCTGCGATTTGTCTAACCACGAAACCCTAAAAAAAATACCCACACACACGCACGCACTAAGCACCACCTTCGTTTACAGGATCGAAGCCAGTCATTTGTTCTTTCGTTTTTTATGAGGTCTTGTAGAGGCTTTACGTATGCCCCTAGGGATTCAAGAACTGTCACGTTTATGCAACAAGACAAGTCCTAAATCTAACTTGACGCTACCTAGATATATATACACACTTTTGGATTATGTCTATTTATTTTAAAAATTATTTCAACAAAAATATAAAAAAATCTAATATCTGGTCAAGAAAACATTTTTTAAATTAGAAATAATAATTTTTTTATTTGCCTTTATTTTATCTATCAAAAACCTGCAGTAGACAAATTTAAGAACAAATTCAAATTAATTACTAACTTAAATATGTTGGTATACTTGTATATTATATATACCTACCTTATACCTATGTATATAATTTTACAAGCAAATGATTTAGACTAACATTTTCAATTATGAAAACACGCTGAACCTATCAAATGGTATATCATAGTTAAATAGTTTCAAAACTAGGCTAGGAAAAAATAAAATTATACAAAATCGTGAAGAGTATAAAATAAAAAAGACGCCAGACGTTAATAAAAGCGTACAGTATATATACGTTGGCAACATTCCAAACTGTTCGTGGAGATTGTTAATCCCCCAGGTGCACAGTATACAGATGATGTCTAAATCTGTACATATGTCGAGTTTTCCAGGACATAATATTTATTTACTAAGATATTTATTAAAATGTTGAACCTTTTAAAAATATATTTTCGGAATATTTTTATGAAAGAAAACAGAAATTTAAAGCTTAATAATCGAATTTAACTTTAAAAATAACATACACATTTCATCCATTCAACAAAAAAAATATAAGATTTTGTTGCTTTAGCTATGTGGGAAAACATTCATTGTAATTTTTATTATATTATATAAGTATTGAAAATATTTTTTTAGGTATATAAACAAAATAATAACATAAAAAAGTCCAGTAGGTAGGTTTTTATAGTTTAATAGTTGAAAAGATCAAGATCTGGTTTTAAAAATTATTGGCTGGACAAAATTATTTATTCAATAAATATTATATACATTTTAATAATTGATACCATTTAATACAATTAGTATAAGCATTAAATAAAATCAACGACATCATGCAACTTCACAACATTTTAATCACATTATAAAGAATAAAAATTTGTTATTTTCTAGTTTAGTAGCCAAAGAAAATAAATTACACTAACTTGAAAATAAATAAGTATTTTAATGATAAACGACGTAATTTTGTTAAAAATACAAATTTTTCCAAAAAAGAAATGTGCCTACTGGAATTCAGTTACAATCATTTTTATAATCATAAATGTATTAAAAGAAACCCAAGTGAGAATATACATAAAAGTTAAAAGGATACTCAAGTCAACGAAAACGGTTAAAAGCACTACTGGACGGGAAGTGTAAGAAGCCAAATCGAGATAAATGGTTCCCAAGAGACGAATTGTACAACAAAGTAGAGAGACACCAGGTATGATGCGAAATTAAATAAAAAATAAGTCCCTGGTGGTGTTTTCTTATCGCCAGCTCCGAAAGTTGTTTTTGCATAATGTGCAAGGCTATTCATACATATTTTTGTATTCGAATCTATACCCATAAAAAACGATGTGTTTTTATTCATAAAACGACAATGTTCCACCTTAAGATAAATTATGCTGGAATATAAGAAGTATCAAAAACATTATATTATGTACACAAAAAGTCTAAAAAAAAAATATGAAATAAAAAGATATGCATTTTAAATATTATGAAATATTTTTGAGAATAAATATGACCAATAGATTTAATTCGGTTTAAATTAATTTACACGGGAATTCGCAATAAAAATTGTAAAATTGTTTTAACAAAAATAATTATATAAGAAATTTAATTTGTTATGACGTGAAGGTACTTTTGTATGTTACTTACTTATGTAGGTATAAGAAAAATCTATATTCACACAGAAAATATGTACTTTATGATTGATAACATACTGAATACTATAAACAAAACTATTTTTCTCTTGATGTTAGCTAACAAATTTAACTTTTATCTATTCTGAAAATGTAATATAATATATAACCGTAATAATTATGTACAAAACAATGACTAATAAAGTAAATATACCGTAGCACTTACACGAACTACAAAATAACTCTACAAACTTTAAGAGCGTGGATATGTTTAATTAACATGGACGGATAAGTTATCGTTTTAGTAAAGAGTTAAATGTATTCTGTTAAAACTTATTTTTTGGATAATGAAATAGCTGACTTAAGAAATAAAACACTGGAATAACAAAGCCAGAAAAGTATCAATTTGTAAACAATAATAACATTAATATAATACAAAGGTGATTTTTATGAAAATAACACCTATTTTATATAGGTATATTTATGTAACATGAAACTAGAGTAATATGTTTTAAATATTTGTGTAATGTATTAATTTTTTATAGGATGCACAGGACAATAGAATTCCCAATATTATTAAAATAAATAAATGAATACACAATATCAATTAAATCCTATTTTTAAATAACTTAGGATTTTAAAAGCTGTTAAAGATTTATAACCAACAAATACTTAAGAGTATAATAGCATAGTAAATAGAAGTTAATAAACAATATAAGGGTATTAAGGCTGAAAAATAACCATCATCATCGGTCATTCCTAGAAAATTGGAAATCCTTAATACATACCTTTATACAAACACGGGGCGGTGTGGGTAGGCATAATAAAATAAACACGCACAAAAAAAGGACATGGGAAAATTACAATTTAACCAGAGACGCACTTGGTTTACCACCCCTGACCTAAGTCTATTGTACAATAGCACCCCGACTACCTACTACATAGGTAGTAGTATTCACTTCCCTGGCTGATTTCTAGTAATATTTCAAAAGAAATCCATTGGTCGTAATGAATTTTCCATTTTCTACTGCCACAATCAATGGTCCCCTTCGTAAGGGCAAGAACAAAATAATGTCCTCGAGAAATTGTTGCTCATCATAGCAGTGACATGTAATAAGCGCGACGCGTACGACTAGTAGGGAAAGTTTTGCAGCTCTGTTTTAATGGCTATCTAAGGATACATACCTACAATGGCGGGAACGCGTATCCCGCTGTAAATGACCCTCGAAATATTTACTGTTATCGTTTAAGTCCAATACATTACATCAAAACTAATCAACAACTCGAAAAGACCAACGATGGTCTTGGCCATTATTACATGGCTATCTATTACATCTTCCGCGGTTGAACATTACTAATATAATAGAGAAAATATAATCAAAATGGTTTTCAATTTAATTTTCTGAAGTACAAAATTAACAATGCATAAAAATACATTTTTATTTTGTAGCACAAAATATGGACTATAACTACCCGGTAATTACTAGTTACTACCTTTTTTTTTTCTGTTTTGAACCGACATCAAAGGAGGGTCTGTTTACACAATACTACTCCTAGTAGTTACTACCTAGAAATTGTGTATGATATAAACTTCAAAAATATAACTCTTTCAGTATTTATTATTACATTTAAACATAACACGAAATTTTAGACTTTATCATCTGAACAATTGAAATTTTTTTGCGATTGAAGTATTTTTAATTCTCAAACTTGATTTTTTACAATTAATCAACTATTAACAAATTATAAAATCATCGAATTTGCAATAAAATAAAATAATTTAAACATAGCATGCGGCTTCCCTTTATTGATTGATAAATACAATTATATTTTTGGAATATAGTGTATAAGTGTAAGTTTCCAACCTAAATCATTCAACAGGATTATACAAGTAGAAAAAAGTATACCCCTTCATCAAATACGTGATGGAACGGAAGTTGGAGAGTAATAAAATTCAAACTTAAATGAAATGCCATTTAATATACCATATTATTATCATACACCCTAAGGGTATCTGAATCACCCTTACAAATTCTACCCCCAATGTATTTATTTTTTTTGAACGTGACCAAATAAAACTATTTTAATTTTACCACTTGTTTATACGTATGAGGATACTTAAAACAAAACATATAATATATTGTCGACAAATCTAAAATTAATAATTTATTAATTTCATAAGCACAACCATTTGTAAATGTGTCTATAAAATAACAATTTGTGAAAGCATTTCTTGAAAAAATATAAAACAAGGCACAAGCATTAAAAATACTGTTACACAGAAAAATATTAAACTAACATTATTTCACTCTCAAAATATTTAAAGTGCATAAAAGTAATCATATGATATCATAACGATTGTGTTTTTATGACTCAAATGTGACATCGCATAATTACTACATATAACTACTAATTGTATGTGATTTGCTTGCGAGTTCAATGTGTAGGTACTGGGTAGTAATATACAGAAATAATTTGGTAATTTGATAAATTGATTTTTATGTGAATTATAGTGTACGAAATCGTACTGATTAATAACTCTGCAATTGTTAAATGCGAGAACACCGATACATCCCTAAATAAAATAGCTGAGAGATTATCATGGTCATAATCTAAAAATGAGAATGAATTAGGGAGCTTATTAGGGTAATAATAATAACCATCAAATAACATGCAGTATAATACGACTGCGTTAGGAATAGTTTAATATACTAAAGTTACTAATGTGTGATGCCTATGATACGCTATTGTGTGACGTATATTCATTATTTTCTCGATGTCGGATGCGCGACTGATGCTATCGTAATTTTCATATATGCTTCATTATGTCATTTAAGTAGTACAAACGTTAAATATTATGATTAAATAATACGCCAATAAAAAATAAACACGAGTAAGTACCTACATTTTCCTAAGCTAAAAATTCCTTTACTTTAAATTGCAAATGAAGTGAGAAAGTTGTTTAACTTGTTTTACTGCATACTATACAATGACAATCGTATTAAAAACTTTTGTCTGTATACGACAATTCCATTACATACTATATATATTATATACCTACTGGACAATTCGTTTATCAAATAACTTATCCATTACACAACAGTGAAGTTTTAAACTACGTTTAGCCAATAATCGTAAAGGGGAAATAAGAGTTGGTAGGTACTGTGATGATACGCTACATATATTTGAATGATAGTTATAAAAAGTTTTTAATTTTTAAGAAAATATATTAAAAACTAGTTTGCTATCATTAATAATGTCCCATGACAAGTAAATAAAATCTTAGGGATATTATTTCTCCGTTATAGATTATTTTGTGTTCTACAAAACTACTAGGTACCTATACCTGTGTTTTTAACACATAATAATGTTCACATTATAATTATAAAACTATAACTCATATAACATATATATATATTCAGTGTATATACTGTATACATAGTATATACACATATAAGTGCGTATATATAGTATAGTTCAATTTAATTAAACACCAAATATCTTGAAATTATATTACCTACTTAAATATTTATAAATTAACGTTTAAGTACATAAAAAATATTATTTAAAAGTCTAAAATATATTCACACGAAACTTTTTTCTTAAAATATTATTTTTTTTAATGACGTCAAAAATATTCAGAGGTCTACAGCCTTGATCGAGGCGAGAAAATATACACTGACGTTTTACATCCATCAAAAAATAAATAAATAAATAAATAAATAACTGACTAAAACCTACACAACATGAGGATTACATAACATGATTGATGCTGTACCGCTCGAAGGTAAAAAAACCGTCCATTATTAAGGAAGAAAAACGATATCTTCATTCATCCACGCCAATAAAATATGAACCAGCCAGACCAATTCAAATTTCACAATAAATTAGATTAAATTTTATTTATTAGTTATTACAAACTGTTTGATAAGAGTATAATACACACGTAATAGGTAAGTGGGAAAACGTTTTTTGTTTGTTTTAGTTTTTATGCTTTACAAACTTTTCTTCGTTCTTGGCAGCCATAACAAGATCGAAGAAGGTCCCTTTACCACGATGGTCCCAAGAGAATATTGAAATGGTTAAAACCTTCTACATACATTTCACGTCTTTTCGATATAAGACACGGAGAAAATCCTCTTTGTAGAAGATGAATACAAAAATAAATTATAGCCAGAGACGTTTTATGACTTAAACCATAAATTTGTCGATCTGTCCAACCGACTGACTATAGGGTCGTTTACGCTTTCATTTTCAATTATCTTTTCCTCTATATTAGTTTAACTTACCTCGTATTTACTGACGTGTTTGACAGTATCACCATTCTGCATCAATGACGGATCGATGTACCACCGCAACTCATCCACGTGATGCCGCCATTCGTCCTCGCTGTTTTCTGCTGCCGAACTGCTCCACGACGACCGAACCGACGTAGATGAACAATCAGACAAACCACACAGCGGATCAGCCTCCATATCTCCAAGATTTAACTATCGTAGTCGGAGATAATAATTTTGAGCATCTATAACAACAAATTATAATTCAAATGATATTAACTGAAAATATAAGGATAAAATACTAAAAAAAAAACGGGAAGTCACTCTATAGAGTATACTGTATATAGTATAATAGAAACGAGTGAAATCGACATTGAAAAGGTCACTGTATTGAATGTGTTAAATTTGAATATAGTAGTAAATCTTTGTATACCCAATGAAAAACAAGTCTTAGCAGAGATGGTGTTTATATTTGAGGATATTTTAAAATTATATCTATGAGTAATTTATAATTAGAAATATCCGAAAAAATATCGTGAAATAATATATAGTGAAATCAATAATGGAATTAGTACCTGCCCAACTATGGCAATGCAAGTTGGCACGGACATACAAAACTAGAAAATAAAGTATTCTATTTAACTACAGCCTGCATGAATAGCAATAATCACTATTAATATAAATATCTATATCATATATCTTAAATTAATAGGCAAGTGTTATTTAATAGATAATTTATGATAAATCAATTATTAATTTCTGAATATTCCAATACAACAGTAGGTATTAATACAATATTACCGAACTTCAAAATATAGTACATTGTGTACAATATTTTAATAATATTACTTATTTAAAAACAAAACCATATTTACTAACAAATTACTATAAGTATAATATTCCATTTATCTGCATAATGTAGTTAAATATTATGACTAGCTGTACTTAAATAAATCATGTAAAATGAATTTAGAATCCCCTCCATCATATACAGGACAGACTTGCAAATTTGGAGGGTCTTGAATTCGAGAGACGAAAAGAGGGAACGACATTAGGGTAGTTTGACAATGAAAAATGTCGCGGTTTCGGTGAAAATTAACCAACTCTACCAATAACTACATTACACCAAAGTAAGCCATATATCAATGGGACATTGATTGGGAAATGACAAATGCACTCTCCTATATATTTGGTTAAATTCTCATCGTTGAGTATAACATTGGAAAGGTCGATACAACCTTAAAATTGGACAAAAACAGAGTAGAATAATAATGAGGTGACGAATAATATGTAAACGTATAAAAGTAGGGACAGTAATCATTTAGAGACAGTTATTATTTTAATTCCTAGCAAATATTTCATGTGTGTATATTTAATATAATTGTATTTGTTATATATAAAATGTCAAACTTAGCAATTTATCAACACAAATAAAAGGAAATTTAATTGTAAATAATTACAAAACATTTTAAATTTAATGTGATAGGTAGACCGATGTACCACCGATGTATAGTTTTTTACTTTTGTATGTAAGTTTTCATTTTCTAATTTACTACAGTAAATATTATTTATCACCTAAAAATATTTAGTTATTAATTATTATTCCGGTTATTATAATATTATAATGTTACATAATAAATAATATAAATGAATAGGTATATTTGAAATTTTTTGAAATCTGAATGTGATAAAATAGATAAATAATTTAAAATCCTCAACATTAGAAATAAATTGTATATAAACTTACCAAACACTAAATTATTAATTTTTAAATACTCATATAACTACATATAAAAACATATAAAAATAATAAATATTAGCAGTCAATATAGACGTGTAGATACGGAAAGTAGGTAAACGGTGTGCTTTACGAAAATTATAGTTAGGTTTTTTCTATACATCTGACATGTAGGAAACTGCATTAACATTACTTCTTCCTCGACTTTTTCTTACTAATTTAAAACAGTCAGATCATAAAACCAATATTAACTCACCAATTTTAACTAGTTATCACTCGTGGGTTAATACAGACTTAAGTCACAAATAAATTTCTAACAAAAATAAGATGATACAAATCACATTTTTACCTATCGTAACTTTAAGTAAATAAATTGTCGAGTAAATTATAGATAAGGTACAAGCTGTATTGATAAAAAAGTATAGTTACATTGTGTAATGACATGTACCTAATACAAAATATATAAGGCTATATCACTTAGAACCAGTAATTAAATATAATGCATTTGCATGTTTTACATATGGTAACACACGAAAAACTGCAACTTTGAACACTATTCTGTTATTTACGACTTACCGTATAAAACCAAAATTTTGATTAAGCTGGAACTAACTCTCCATACATCTTATTAATAATAACTACTAGGATAAGAAGGCATACACTACGATAATGGCCAATTATTTAACGTTCACTCTATATATATATCTCACAGTGCTAATTTTTTTCATAGCATATTAGTATATTACTAACTAAAAGACTATTTTAATACCAATTTTATCATTTTAATACATAAATTAAGCTGAGGTAATAAATTTAACTCAAGCATTTATAATAAAACGTATAATATAAGAATGTCAAATAAAATTATGATTAATATTCAAAATATTTATAAGTAATTATATAAGTATAAAAAGAAAATAGAATAATCCATATAAAACATTTTATTGAGATTAAAAATAAATAGTTAATACCTACCTACATCAAATTTAAAAAATAATTACTAATGATTATACACATTAAAAAGTAGGAATATAGTTGCAACCAGTTACTCGGTCATTCGTCACTGACTATTATGAGCTTATTCACTATATAGTGTTGTATTATTTTCATACGCTTATATAGAATGATGTTAAATATAAATTAAATTATTCAAAACGATTTTTTAGTTCTTACGATATCTCATAAAAATATAAAAGGTATGGATAAAAATGTTTAAAGTGATATACAATTTAAATATTGTTATAGAAGTAGGTACCTATATATAAGACCTTCTAATAAATACAAGGTTTGTATTTTGTATTACAAATACAGGTATTAATATCTAAAAAAACGACAAAATATTACTAATTCTATTAAATCAGATCTAAACCCGTTGTCAAGAACCTAATTATTTTTATTTTTTAATTATAAGCCAGATAATATTATAAGACTAACATTACGGTAGGTACAATCAGTTCTAAAAAAAATATAAGTCGTTTCAAATTTAAAATATATTATTATTAAATACTGTTTCAAAATTTAAAGTTGAAACAATAAGTGTATAAAAAGTGTTGTACATGCTTATATATTTGTGTGCTTGATATAAATTAATATGCCTGATAACAAAATAATCTGTTTTTATAGGTAACCATGTTTATTTTGTTAATATCAACCAGAGTACAAAGAGTATAATTTAAAAATATATTTCTACGACTTTTAAATGTTTGTGTTGAAGAAAAATTAAACAATTTGTCAAAAACGTGTACTTACTCAATACAACATAAAATAGAGTAGCAGGTGCCTCAATGGTTATCAAAATATTTAAATAAAATATACTTATATAGTATATACTTTAATTATTATTTTAATTCTACAAGTGGCTTATTTAATCGTCAATTAACTATAAACAAAATCCAATGAGCTGATGTGATTTAAAAGCTCATATTTATAGATGCTAGTCCAATCAAGTAGGTACATCGTTAAATTCACAATACATCTTACAAAGTTTTGTATAAACTAATTATCTTGTCACCAAAGTCGATAAAATGCTACCAAAAATTAATTTCGACAAACCCAAGGCGGCGAGGGGATGAGCAAGAAAGAACGTGCATTCAGTGGCTTTATAGTAATGAGAAAAGGTAGGCTACACGAACCGTTGTGCTTTTCAAGCCAAACTGTGTGTGTGTAAGGACCGTGGGGTTATAACTGCCGAAATATCCGGAATCTCGACCTGGGCGACGGCAACGGCAGCGGTGGTCACATAAAAGATATGAGGAGGAGGGGGTCACGTCCGTATCGTCCTCGCCGGTTTAATATTCATGAGAGTTTTCTGCCGTTTTATCACCCTCTTAGTGCAAATATTCGTCGCCTAAACACACACGTAATAATAATAACACAGCACAACCGTCATAAAAAGCTCTAACCACCTGGAACGATATTGCACGTTTGTGTTTGACGTATATAATATTATATACAAATGTACGTGCGTATATATATATTTAGGGACTATAAATATTTTATATTTTAAAAAAAAATACAAGCGAGCGTACGGCGACTTAACGCTTTAGAGAAAAATCTTAGCTTCCTTTTATGTGTATTGCGCTAATCTTACAACTGAGTCTGACAAAAGTAATTTAATTTAATTTGACTACTACGTCTACAAATCAGAAAACATTGGTCTCTTCGGGTATTACGTAAGTTGTATGATAAACATATGTCTGTATATATAATATAATATTCTACGTGGTAAAAACTTTAAAAATGTTTATTATATTTTATAGAAACGGATTAAAAATACAGCAACTTTCATAATATTATATGTACCTATAATACTCCTAGATATTTCCGATAATGTTGTAACCTAAATTCCTAATATCAGAAATTTGATGCAAAATATTTTTTTTTTAAAACACGACAGTTAAATGTAATACTTATCAGTCAAAAACAGAAAATTTACAATATCTGTTTTAACAACGATGGATCAATAAAAATAATATTCTCCTATCCGTCCTTCTCGTTCAATCACCACTAACATAATATATTCGTGGATAATGATTTATCAATCATTAAAATAAACATTATACCGCAGAAACTATATTATAAGAATATATAATTAACTTGAGGAATATTGTTATATTTAAATTGTTAAAATTATTTTAAAAATAACTTTAATTAAAGCTAAATATATTGCTATACGCCTATACCTCAATATTTTAATTTTGATTTAACAACCAACATGAAAACTTATTTAATATATACTTATACTTATACTTATAGGTAATGTTTCCATGATAATATATTATAATTACTAAACAATTAATCAAAGCTGCAAGATTTTAAACATAATTTAAAATGTATATTTTGATAGTCGTAAAATTTCATCAATAGATTAAAAATGTCTTCAATTAATTTAAAAATAATTACTAGGTACCTACTAATTTATTCTTAACAATAAATGCTGGCCCAAAATTCCAAAATATATCTACCTAGAACATACCATTTTTTCTTCATTAATGTAATTTAATATTTAGTATGGTAGGCAATAACTAGTAAACATATATGTGTTATGTTAACAGATATAGGTACGTATTTATAATATAATCATAGAAATAAAACTTTAAATTCAAACTCTAGAATAAAACTAGAACTCTTCTTAGAACTAACAATATCCCTAATCCCTATGAACATAGTTAAATTATGAAAATAATTTTAGATGTTAAAAATGTCACGTTAATGTTATGAATATTAAAATGAATTATATTGTTTTAATATCAATCTAAATAAGTCAATATACACTTTAAGAAAGTTTAGCTTAAATTATTCATACATATTGCATATACCGTATATACATGGTAACTGGGAACAAACACTCATTAAATATTTGAAAAGTGTTGGCATTTTTTAAAAATGTTTGTTTTTTGAAACTTCAAGATACATGCCAATCTGAAAATCTAAGATTATAGAGGTATGAAGGGTAGGAAGAGTACCTACTTTATGAAATGGATGGTACACCAATCTAAACCTAAATGCTTTTCAATAAAATAAAACTATCCGACCAATATTCAATATTATTTAAATCCACATTTTTAGTCAAGTATTCTCCTTTACACGATACAATTAAATATATAGGTACCTATATAACAGTTTAAAATCTACGATGTATATTGTATATATTATATATATAATAGGTGTATGTAGTGTTATAACAAACAAAATAAGAACAATACAACAACAAAATTACGTATACATAGAAAAAAACTCATACTCTTCAAAACAATGAATGTTAAAATAATAATCATGTGTAATATTTATAATATCATATTTCTATGTATAGATATTTTTTTTATATCTATGCCAATGGTTAGAAATAAGTATATTAATTCAAAACATTGATTTGAATCTAATAATAATCCACTGAGCTTAGTATAATGCGATGCTCTAATAATTATTGACGTGATATTCAGAAACATCTTTAATATAATTTATATTGTATAGTCCTATGGGTCAAAATTGGAATATGGCAAATGACAATTTATCCTTAGTAAGTGTAATTTACCCCATAACAAAACAACGAAATCAAGCCAAAAACCTTATAAATGTGTACGCCACTGCATTGCTAGACGTAAACATATAAATGACCTTTAACCCATTGGCCATTACGAATAAGCTCACTTAGACAGAAATTCCGAATTACCGAAACTAAGACAAAATTATACACACGTAACTAAGGATTTAAGTAAATCCAAACCACGGATTCGGCATTAAAATAAATCACCTAAAGCTTAATAGGTAATTGTAATGCTAATAGAGGGTATTTGTGTATATTCTACTATAGTCCTATGTAAAATATCAGAACTACGACCTCAATTTTACATAAACAAAAATACCAAATTAAATTCAATCAAATTATATCGAATTGTATTTAGAGTTAGGTATATAGTATAAGATTCAGAGAGCAAAATTTTAACATATTTTATATTAATTTAAAAAGTAATTATTTATTATAATCTACAATAATATACCGGGTACTAATAGGTATAATATAAAAAATTACATTTATTGACAAATAAAATGATTTCTTATATAATATTTAAAATTATGTTGGGCAAATATACATAATATATGATGTGTTATTAAAAAACAAGTACGCATTTATTATTTCACAGCCTACTAATATGTCACACTTATTACGACTTACCACACTTATACTGCATAAATATTTTTTCAAGATGGAAATATTACAACTAAATGTTGTACAAGAAATATACTGAACATAATCATTATTTATTTCATTAAGTCATTATATTCTACTCGAATAATATTCGTGATAATAATTTGTTTGCCCTACCCATTAACTTTAAAATATCTCAAGAGCATTATTAATTACAATTTACAATTCATGTTACTGTGGGTAGTCAATGAAAAGCGAATTCGTGACAAAACAAAATTGAACGTAGGCTGATTAAATGTATAGAATTACTCTTTTTAATTACTCATCTTCAAACACATCTATCAATATAGTTGCATATAAAATTCGAATTCAAACTATAGATATTTTGAAAAATAATATCCTCGTAAAAACGAAAGAATTATTAAATATAAATGCAAAAAATGGAAGACTAAAATAAAATAACGGTTACAATTAAGACAGTATAATATAATAATTATTAATTGCCAAATGTATCTTAAATGTGTGATAAATGATAAACATATTAATATTATGAATTGCAATAGTATTTACATAAATTATTTAAGTCATTTTCATATCAAAGAATAAGAATGTTAAATTGAATGTATGGATATAATATTACAGTAGCATATTTTAAGAGACAAAGGAGGCAATTGCACAAGCTAGGGAGCAATATTTTAGGAATGACTAATTTTAACAACAACAATATTTGAACTGTTGTGTAATAGGTATAATGGAATATTTGTATAATATATGGGAGTATACATCTTACCTCGAGGTGCTAATAACTTTTAAATGCACCACTAATTAATAATACATTAAAAACAAAGACAAGCCCAAGTAAATATTTAATTTATTTTTACCAAATAAAAAGTAAAATGTACCACGAGATAAATTTCCACAAGAATCAAATAAACTTGACATTTATTATAATAACATATTGTAAATATTTAATTTAGTAATTGTAATCTAAATATATAGTCACATAATATTCTCTCAGTCCATAGATAACAAATTAAAAAATTAAAAAATTGAAACAAAAAAAGGTGGGCAATAGTAGGTAACCGCTCTGCAGTACAGTTGGAGTAAAGTGTTTTGATAATTGATGAGTTAATTTTGAATTCAATGGTAAATGATACAAGAAAAAAATTATTCAGAACGGAGACGGTTGTCAAAGCCTTATTTCAAAAAAAATTTAAAAAAAATCTAACATTTTAAGTTAAATGTTTATATTATGTTTTCAATAAACTTTATAAGTTATTTTAAATATTAATTAGTTTCTTTTTAACTATTCAGCTTTGTGTTAATTATTTGATAGAAACCAATCATTTCATGATGATGTTATGTACTGCACTCACTAGTGTAATTACAAAAAAAAAAACATTAATCAAATATTCGGAATTGTTCTACGTGAGGGCCAAGGCCTTACCTATACGTAGAATTTATCAAAAAAACCTTTATTTCTATTGCATATAAAAAAAGCATATATTGCATATAAAAAAAAAGTCGGACATCTACTTTTAACGAAATCAATTTAAGTTACTTTGTGTTATTCCAATAAATAATACTTCTTGATGCGAAAAATCATTAATTTACAAAAAATAATACCTTACGTCGAGGTGATCGACGAGAAACCTCTCGTATTTGGTCACTCACCAACACCAAAAGTCTCTTTATACTAGATATAATAAATTATATTCCGACCCAGCTCTTTTTTAACTAACCGTAAACAATTAACTTAATAAAAAAAAATTTTCTTTAGGCAGGTATATTAGAATGTTCTACCGACAAGTAACAAAATGGTTTATAGAAGTTTTATTTATTCTTTAGTTTAATAAAAACAGTCACGCACTTGGAATAAATTAAAACAATAAACAAATCAGAAAATGTATCTTTGTTTTAATATAAATGTTATTTTTACCATTCTGTAAATATTTCAATAAGTTTTTTATTAAAAACAATGATTAATAACTCAATCAGTGTTTAACACCAGACTTCCTTAATTATATACTTCGGTGCCCTATAGTCGGACAAAAATAAAAATGTTTTAGACCAGGGAAAACTTTCAAAATGTACAGTTAAAAATTTATTTGTAAAACCCAGATTAAAATCATATTAATCTTAAAACCTATCTTATAAGTAAAAAGTTACAAATTTTACGTGTGATTTACATATTATTGTCTAATCTACTGGTAGGTAGTAAGAAAAAACAATGAATAAAAATAACAATGAACATAAATATAAAACATCATAATCAAGATTAAAAAAGAATCAGTTGATAAAATACGTTACGTAACGAATAGGTTAGGGCGTTAGAATGCTTGGATTTATAAAATATTATAAAATAAAATGTACATAACATTTTTGAGATTTGATTCTTTATGGCTGGTCTGTGTTTAATATTCAAACGTTACTAGTCTTTTAGAACGATAGCTTTTAACGAACAGCATAAAACATTTATACATCGACTGAAGGGTTCGTGATAGCGATTGGCTTGGGGCCAAAATAAGGAAATAGCCCCGTATTTAAGCTTCTAGAATAAGGGTTATACTAGGTGAATTATTTATAGGGAATCGTCAGTAAGTTCAAACGATAGTAGTGTTGTACGGAAAAACATTTAGAAAAAGAGCATTATTTAATGACATTTTAATGGCCATAATGTCAAAATATAAAAAAAAAATCGAGACAACTTCATGATCGCGATATTTATATTTGAATTGTATAAGTATATCTACTTTCATCTTTATGTAAGTACTAACAGATAGTAACTATATACCTGTAATATAAGAGATACGAATAGAGTTTATTTATTTTTTATGTTACACTAACTATATTAAGTTTTAATATAAACCTGCTTAGTTTTTAATATTTACAAATATAACTTCTTATATAAACAAAAATAATAAATCAATAAACAAAATATAATTACTCAATATATTATTATGGAAAACCAAATAACTTAATCGGGGAACGAGTCGAGGAATTTGTTTCTACAGTACTTTTAGCAGTCCTACCTATCATGAAGTGTGTAATTAGAATGTATATCGTCATGAATTGGCCACCGCAATGGGTGTGTTAAATTTTAATTAATATAATAAATCATTGGATAGAAAAAAGACTCTGAAGTCTGAACCAAAAAGATAGTCAAGAAACTTCTAACTATAAACTCTTTTAAAAAAATTATGACTACATACAATATATTTTCGATTTTTTTTAAATTTCTGTAAAAACAACTTATGAAAAACTTTTTATCACACACTCAAGCATAGAATTAAAAACATAGAAAAAAATTAATTAAATCAATTAAAAACACAACTAGATTCACTTTCCTATCAGAAAAGTTACTATTGAAGAAAATCCAAGCACTTTTACAGTCCTAAAAGGTGACGATAGACACAAAAAAAAATTTTAAAAAAACACACATCATTGTAAAATCAATACATTTATCGCTTCGCTCAGAATCTAAAATGTTATCAAACCTAAACTGAAAATAAAACTAAACAAATTCAAACATTATAAATACTTCGATAAATACCTACCTTTATATGAATCTGAATATTTTAATAATGACATAGTGTAAGTACAGTAAATTGTAATACGTGACTACGTGTTTGATTTTTTTAAATCACTGTAAGAATATATGTAGAGGAATACTGTAGGTATTAAACTTTCAAAGTGACAATAAGTAGACTATGGTTTTAAGAGAAAACTAATTACCTGCTTGATTATCTTAACTCCACTTTTGATGACAAAAAGTGACCAGGAATGTCATACTGGCAGCACCGTCGTAAAAATCATACACATATTTTCAGATAAGTCGAAAAACACAAATGTAAACTCAAAATAAGTCCTGGCATATGGCAGAAAGACTTGGTCTCAATTCCGAGAACGAATATAATACAGTTTTTTGTAAGGATCCGATTTCAAAATACTTGATAAACTTAATCAATTAATTATGGATCACAAATGATATTTCTGGACATTACCTATAGTCTAAATGTAAATAGCAACAGATAGGTATCTCTACATTTACAATATTATCATTTTACATTTGACGGTAATTTTCGAAATAATTATCTTGATAACTATTACAACGTACCAGTATTATTGTTATTATTATTATCAGGTTTTAGGATTATTAGTACAATATCATATTTTTTTTTTCATATTATCACTCGTATATACATGTAAATATAATATATATTATGTATAGTATATAAATAATATATATAACCATATTTGCCATTATATTCGTAATTTTGTTCACAGTATTAATTTTATCCTCGATTTTATCTTATTACTTTTAACTCATATGTATACTTTAACATGATATCCATGTACCTACCTGAACTACAAAAATCATACAATTACAATAATAAAGTGCTAATGGCCCAATCGTCGAAAAAAACTGAAGATTATTTTTAAAAAAAAATTGTACAAGCTTTTTGGTCAATAGACAAAAATTTTATCAACATACATCGAAAACGTATAGTAAACGTCACATGTCTAGGTGCAAATATAAGGATACAAAGATCCAAAATATTTTTTAAATTGTACTAGCAGGTAGTTATGTTCAAAAAATGGTATTATAAGTATTTGCTGCGATGATACCACCTTACTATCTGCATCTCCCAACAACACCATAAAATCTCTCTAACTAGAAACTCACCTGAATACTTTCTTACAATGGTTCACAAACTAAAAAATTAAAATAAACGAATCAAGTTCTATTTTGTCACATCATACTTTCTCACTTAAACCTCAACCATATCAACAACAACGTTACCATTGAATCATTCCTCGTTCAACAGAAGTTAAACCTGGGCCTTACACTTTACAGGCGCTTAACCTGGTTTCTTCATCTCAACAACAAGCGAAAGAAACTAAATTCTTCAGATAAGGCCACTCCTTCACTCTACCCTAACCACACCTATCAAAATAATTCTGTACAAAACTCTTCGTCGGATTATGACATCGTAATCTGGGGATCTATTAAGAATTACACAAGCTTTCTAAAACATCTGTCTGCGCTGAATTCGTCTCAAATTAGCCCTTAAACCCTTAAACTGCTGCTCTCTATTAAAAGTGCTTACACGCCAAACTGCAAGATAATCCCAAAGAACTGAGCATCACTCACTTTTCCCGGTATTCCAACCAGACGTCTCGAAAGAAACTGGTGCCGCGATTTGATAACTTTAGGTTAAGCATTTATTATTTAATAATTTTAAGAGGTGTCAGAATTTTGTAATTTCTCTTAATTTGTGTATAAAATCGTTTAATAATAATAAATATTACTTATTGTACAAATTTTATGGATTCTAATTTATAAAAAAATAATAACAATCAACAAAAAAATGTAATGTCTACAATTATTCTTTAAATAATTTTTTTCTAAATTTCAACAAACAAAATCAAGAGATTATATCAAGCGTAAATATTAGAGTTTCCGTTTATTTTTTGTTGATTTTTCACGGAGTTTTTTCTAATTATTAAAAAAAAAAGTACTAGAACAGTAGGAATTGCCTATTTTTGACTATAACCACATATGTTTTTTAAACCATGTGACCTAAGTACTAACTAAATTAAAATACAAACAAAAACCATTCTCAATGTTGAATTACCTAATGCAAGTTTATTGCTCCATACTACTATAACTTACCTATAACATAAAAATAAAATCACTGATCCTTCAAAACTAATCATGAAATATATCATAAATGCATCACTCTATTCAGAATCTAGGACTATATTTTACTCCTCAGAAAATGGCAAGCTGTAACTTGATCTAAGTAGGTAAATAGACATGGATGTTGGGTACACGTCTCACATCGCCCATATCTACATAAAGTTTCAAATTTAAAAGTAGGCAATGATAAATCATTAAATAAAATAAAATATACAATTAGGTTAACCCACACTAATTTACAAGCATGCTAAGTTTTGTATTTCTGTAAATCATAGCCTAAACTACGTAGGTATTGGAATTTATAATTAAAAAGGTGGGTAAGTGGATGTCGCTCTGCTGTACAGTAGGTGACAAGTGGGTCACTGTAATGGATGGTGTTAAATTTGAATTCAATGATATAATATCATTGTATAAGAAAAACGATTCTGGGCGAAAACGGTCAGGCAGCCTATGATATTACCAAGTATATTTGATGATATTATTGTGAATAAAGTAATTTATATATAACCTATTTACGTGGAACCTTGTTTTAAAATTTTCAATCCTTAGCTACAAAGTTGAACATTTTATAAATTTTCAACTACAAAATTCAAACTTTAAATGCTTATAAAAAAAATTGTGCCAATGTGTTTTTAATATTTTTCAACTGCTATTAGAACAATATATCAGGAGCCTTATATTAAATTTTCACGCTTTTTTACTCAACAAATAAAATTTTATTGATATTTATAGAAAAAAAACTAAAATAAATTGAAAACTAACTATGTCCGTAAACAGCTCAAAAAGAGTCAAAATATTTTCAAAATTGTATGATGAATAGAAAATGAAAATATAAATAAGCAATGAAAATTTCATGTATCTACAGTCATTTGTTTTAAAGTTACAACAAAAACCAAATTCAATTTTGTGAAAAATCGATTTTGCGTAAAAAGTCCCGTTTTTTCTTAATTTTTCTTTTGTTTTTTTGGCGCTTTTGAAAATTACTAGGTATTTTAAATTATGACCTCCTCAATGCACCAACGATATTCACTTTCCAATCGAAAAAGATACTGAAGTTGAAAATCAAAGCATTATTTCGACTACTTATCGTGTACACAGACACAAAAAAAAATAAAAAAAAAATTTAAAAACACACATCATTGTAAAATCAATACATTCATCGTTCCACTCAGAATCTAAAATACTAACTCTGTACCTATAATAAAAATCAATATTATTTATTGGTAGGTTTATATAATATCTACAACGCATGGGTTATATTTCTTATTTTTCGGTAGATTTTTTTTTGTTATTGTCAATCGATCAGGAGATGTCAAATGACATCCTGTGAATATCAAATGTTGTAAAAATACGAATTTCAAACGCTCATAAGAATTTAATTTGACTTTCTTGTAGACATTTTTTTTTTTTAATAAAGGTAGACAAACTTATAAATAATCTTGTATGACATTTTTAAATCTTAGATTTAAAAAGAAAAATTTTTATAAATTCTTAACTCAAAATAATTTGCTAATTTTCGTGATTTTTCCGTATTTTATGCTTTTAAATAAAAACTGTGACTAAGGATTTTAAATTTTTTTCATCTGCCTTTGAAACAATAACCTAAGAGCCTTTTATTAAATTTTAAAGCTTTTTTAACCAACAAATAAAATTTTATTGATATTTACAGAAAAAAAAACTAAAAAAATTGAAAACTGACAATGTCTGCAAACAGCTCAAAAAGAGTCAAATTATTTGGAAAATGTTATGGTGTATAGAAAATGCTAATATAAACATTCAATCAAAATGTCATGTACCTACGGTCATTTGTTTTAGAGTTGCACCAAAAACCAAAATCGATTTTCTCGGAAACAGATTTTGCGTAAAAATTCCCGTTATTCCTTAGATTTTCTTATGTTTTGCACGGCGCTATTGAAAATTACTGAAAAAATTTTACTTTTGACCTCCCCAAAGTACCAACTAGATTCACTTTCCTTTCAGAAAAGATATTGTTGAAGAAAATCTGCACTTTCCTAAAAGGTGAAGACAGATACAAAAAAAAAATAAATAAAAACACACGTCATTGTAAAATCAATACATTCATCGTTCCACTCAGAATCTAAAATGAAATACAACAATATTGTTATATTATGCGATTCGAACACAATTTATTAATGAAGTATTAAAAATAGCCTTGGAGACTTGGAATAATGTAATATTTTATAAAAGTACCAAGTATTTTGGTAATAAAAATGTCGACATACTGGAATTGTTGAATTGACATTACTAAAGCAATAAATACATCTAAATGCTTAACAATAAATGAGAAATATTGGGTGCTAAATAAAAATATAAAGCAGATGTGTAAAATATGTAATAAAAAATATTTAATAATACCAATAAAAAATAATTAAAACAATATAGTTACATCTTGGCTAATAAATAATATTTTTTATAAATTCAACAATAAGCCAAAAGAAACAAAACAAAAAATTTCTTAACAGATAGAAAAAGTAATGGAGGGATATTAAATAAGTATAAATAAGTATTCTATGTAAAAACCGAACAGGAAAAAATATTAACTTTAAAAAAATTCAGATAATGGAAAAAATCTCAGAAAAATTATAAAATAAAAAAAAAATAAATAACCATACTGGTATTTATAATTAATATTATAGTACTACCAATATATAACTTTAAATTAACTAGATGATTTGACTTTTGAAGCACGTTTTCTTTCTGAATAATAGTGGAGATAATAGTTTACAAACAGTAAAAAAAAAGTACATCAACATAAAAACAACCAATAGGTTTCTCATTGTACCTATACTTAAATTTTTAAATATAAACACCAAGTTATTAAATACTTAATTGGTTAGATTATACAGGTTTATACTTATTTTAAAAGATGAACTATCTAAAAAGTTAAGTAAAACCATTGATTATAGCTACTAGTATTTATAATCAATGGTAAAACTGACAATATGTTCTCAATTGCCCATTTAGGTATAATCATGGCAATTGAATATTATCATACCGTCTAAAGGCTATAATGTAATTCAACTTTGAAGACTTAATTGAATAATGACAGTGTTATAATAATAAACAAAAGATAATGCTAATATTAAACAATTATCTAGTATTTCAATGGTGATATAAATGATTGAATACCAAAGCTTATAATTGATGTTATCTTTCAGACATGAAGCGCATAATACTCTAATATTATTTATTATTTGTTAATAATCCGAGTATAAAGACAATAATTTCATTTGTACTCATAAATGATAAGTGATACGAGGTCATAGGTTTAGAATTTAATAGTTAAGTAGGCACTTGGGAATTAAAAATGTTTATGGCTCTTAAGAAAAACATTTTAACAGGTAGCGAACTAGAAACTGAAAACAGCATACTAACAGTATTTCTAACTTTAACTATTTATTAACTAGGCAGGTATTAAAATTGATAAAATATTTTTTTGTTTGTATTATTTTAGTATTATTAAGTATATTATGGACCAAAAAAAGATGTTAATTAAAACCATACATCCTAGCCAGAATACCAAGGTGATAAAATAATCATGGGAGAAGCAGTCAGTAGGATAGTGCAAAAAGTAAGACTGACTTAGTAAAAACATATAAGCATGAGTTGATGTACCAGGAAAATACCAAATACCTATGACTAGACAATAGATAGAAATGTACGGGATGGTGAAAATGAGACTGATGAGTTGGTCTCTTGAGTTAGAAGTCAAACTTAGATAAATCAACTTAGAAGCCAATGAGACATCCTTTTAGCAAGAACATGGATATAAATACTTTGAGGTCAACATTAATACCTTCGTTAATACCTAACCGTAAATAACACTAATAAGTAACAGGAACTTTATAAATATCAAAATTAAGCTTCATGGGAATATGTATATAAATATATCACTTTGCTATATCATATATTTTTAACTCAGTACTTAGTGTCTAGAAAAACCAAAAACAAGCTATGTACAGTACGTCAATACTAATAAAATATAACATAGGAACATTAAACTATAAGTAAGCAATCAAATTATAAACTAAAAGACAGTAAAACCATACTTTGATTACCTAATACAAAGGTATTACCTAGGTAAGTCAACTAATAACATAATTTTTGTTATTTTTTTCCATAATCGTTTCATAACAGTTTGTATTTGTACCAGTCTAATAACAAATGTAATAGGTATAATAATTAATAATAATAATAATAATGTTGTAAATGATCATTTAACTGTTAGTAAATAATTATCCTATAGGTAATAATGCATTTAATGTATGTAAGTACTAGATGCCTACTCTAAGGTAGTAATACCTAATATCACCAGACAATAGGTGATATTTATAATTTATATAAACAAAAATGAATCCATGAAGAGAGAAAGATAATTAAGTACCTAAATATGTTTCTCCGTGCATAAATTAGTACGTCTTGTACCTAGTACAATTTTTCAATGACACTTACTAATCAAATGACAAGTGAAAGTCTGAAAAACACCTAATAGGCATCTATTGTGTACCCTATATAGCCTTTAGAGTATAGGTTCGTTATCGATGTGTAACTACATTTAATGCATGGTTGAAATATACTTCAAGCATGATTTAATGTAAATTCATCTTTTTCTGTAGGTACCTTATGCACGGATTGCCAATCTATAAGTCACACATTATATACAATCTCTGTAAAAGGATTTTTAAACACCACATAGCTTACTTAGGTACACAATATTATTATTATTAACATCAAAATGATGTGCAGCGTAAGTACCTATAACAATACTAGAAAAATCAAAAAACGTAATTATTACAACACTCAGACAAGGTTTTCGAATTGGGTTTCGATCGCCAAAAGAATGTTCTAAACTAAAACACGATAGGGGGGTAAGTGTGAAAAGTGGTTTTTTTCTTTACTCACCACGAGTGGTATTCGGGTACACTAGGACCCCTTGCAGAGCCGGACGGTTGGCCAAATCCAAAATATCGACGAGCGGCACGAAAAGACATTGCTACCATTGAAGACGAGTTAAAACGACACGAACGATCGAGAAAGTTTATATTCGACGGACTTACGACACTAATAACAATAATAATATGTGGAGCCCTATCGATTCGAAAAGAAAACGAGAAGAAGAGTGAAAAAGAGAATGACAGACGAGGAAGACGGCAACAACAACGACGACGACGACGACGACGCCACGACGGACTGATCGCGCGCAGTGCACACGGACGGGACGAAACGGTTGCGGGACCGAACGTGTACGGAGTATTTGCCGCGAACCCGTTACGATTTTGTACGGCCGTGTGTGGATATATTATTGTGTTTTGTGTTTGTACGGTGCGTTGGGTGAACCGTCAGAGCAGAGAGCAGCGCCACCAGTACCGGCCACCACCGCGGCGGCAGCAGCTGTGAAACAGGTTACGACGGGCAAACAAGTGGTTATCAAAGAGTGGATGGCGATGACGTCACCGTTGTGTCGACGGTTGAGGAGACGGACGGACGGACCGACCCACCGGCGACGCCGAGCCGCCTTGGACCAGTGCAGCCACTAGCCCCACCGGTGGGGACGCGCACGTGTACTACGTCACGATATAATAATAAAATAATAATTTCCTCTAAGGTCGACGTTCCTCGTTTTAAGTCTTAACGGCTATGTAAATTATAATTGTAACAATGTCGGTTAATAGTAAGTTATTACTTGTTACTAATTAGCAATTAGAATGCGTGCGTGCGGTCGCGGATATCGTGATACATTGTCATGTTTTGTATTTTTGTCACCAACAGCATATTATTTGTTTTTTTTTCCCCTCTGTAAAACAGAAGTGAAAACCACATACGAATTATTTATACAATCCAACCTCGTTAATAGACGGCTACTATTCTTCCGAAAATTCTCTACGCCGTGCCCTATGTAGAATTATTTCACCAAATTCCGCCAATAAGAAATTTGTCATGACTACCATGACGTATAATAATATTGTTGTGAATAATATACCTACCATAATGGTCTAGTCAGACACTGCTTGATTTTGATTGTAGTCCGCGGGTTGTGCACTTGTGTGTGCAAACTATTCGAGTGGAAACAAACGTTTTCATTATTTTTTTTTTTATGTTTATAAATATTTAGGTACTATTTACTCCACCCTTAGTTGTTAGTGTTGACAAGTGCGTCATGAGAATCTAGGTCAAAATATCACAAAAAATTAGGAACATAAAGGTATATTATATACGTTAATAAAATATGTTAAGTTTATACATATGCTATAAACGTAGGTATAAATATGTTTGATTGTTTGAACAAGTTAAAATTTTTTTTTCATTTGGGTTGAGGTGATTAAACACCGACTACTGTCTACTGGTAGGTACATTGTATTTATTTTGTCAATAATTTATTCATTTAAATTTATTTTGAAAATGTTATTGGTATAATTAAATATAGTTGGTCATCTATAATATTATTTTATTAAGCGTGGTTTGTAGAATTACGGCCAACCGGGTACCGGATTATTTTTCCATGAGCATTTGTTAATCCTAAATATACGCATTTTCGTAGTACAGTGTCTAAAAATCCCGCTCCCGCACGAAAAAAAGATCAAGGAAATATCATTTTTCTACCGTTTTTTGAATTAAACCCAATAAAAATGGGCTCCGGCCTCCACAAAATGAGGATTTTTTCGCATCCAAGTATAAAATACAGCCTAATATTTGCAAAATAGATTTAATCACTTGAATCTTTAAATGTGACTTGTAAAAAATAACTTGAATAAAAATGTTCAATCATCGATACAGTCATAAATTTACTAATACATAAATGTTATTATTTCAATAACTAATAGGTAATATATTTATATATAAATGCATACAATTTAAAAATTAGTAGCCAAAATATATGTATAGAAACGCGTAAAGATAATGAGAGATAGGAAATAATGTTTTTACACAGGATTATTGAGGAAAATAATTTGCCGTGTACATTTCCTAGTATAGAACTTAGACACGTAAAGATAATATAATAATAATCTCTTTATATGTCTGTGGTATGGAATTAGTGCTGCGTATAAATTTGGTTTTGATGATGTCCAACTGCAGTGGGGAACAATCATTTTCAAAAACTAGATTAATAAAAAACCGATGACGCCAAGTCGACTACCAGGCCTTGCACTGTTGAGTATCGCAAGTACGTAACCTACTTAGATCATTGGATTTTATTCAAGTAGATGAAAAATATGCGGTGACGAAATGTCGCTAAGTTATAATATAATAAAAATTATTATTTAAGTGCTGTATAAACTTAATGATAATAGGTACATAATGACAGTACATTAGATATTATACGCCTGCACACGCGTTATAATATATAAAACATACGTTTATAGTTT
Organism: Sitobion miscanthi; assembly: GCA_008086715.1. Classification (NCBI taxonomy): domain Eukaryota; kingdom Metazoa; phylum Arthropoda; class Insecta; order Hemiptera; family Aphididae; genus Sitobion; species Sitobion miscanthi. Next base: position 32,034,331 of record CM017799.1, on the reverse strand, counting down.
ATACTTTTTACCAACACGAACTCTGATGATATATAGTGATACCTATGCATCATTCTACATTTCTACACTAATTTAAAATCTTATAAATGATGTCTGGTTTTCTGCAACGAGAAAAACTTCAGTGAATTACCAAGGAGCCCGAAAATCAGTAGAGGAATTGGAAATTGTTTAGACGTACAATATTAACAATAGACTTTATTTGAAAAAACTTTAATGAATCAAGTTTATATCAATAACTGAAAAAAAAATTAATCACCCTTATATCGACGGATTTTTGAGACTATTTATGAGTCACATTATATTATTATTAAATATACCAAATAATACAAATCGTTGGGTTGCAGAGGTTCCATAATAATATAATATAGTCGGCCGTATAATATGATATATTATATTTTTAAAGATAAAAGGTCTGAAGCAATATTGCCTCAGTCGACCATTTCAATAAACCAAATCCGTCACTATATAGGACCCCCGGCCGTTAAATTCCAAAACGTGACACTGAATACGAATAAAACTAATGCCTGCGCCACATGTGCATCAGCATCACGCAACGACAGTCCGACGGTCGACAACTAAATGATAAATTAAGTTAGATAAAAAAATGTACATTTATAATTTACCAAAAACGCATTTCCTGCATTTTGTTGTCTGTTGTTGGCCGTTGCTGATACTCTATCTATATTATAATCATACCTCAATATGTACATAGTAAATATAATATTATATATAAATACAATTATTGAAATTTCCATATAGATACCTAATTTAATTTATGCAGAAAACAAGTCAACAATAGAATTATCTACAGACTACAGCGTAATAGGGGCGTAAATGCATAATTTCATCAACTGCCGGAACTAAGTACTAACACTAATATAAAAAAACTTGGGAAATCACTCTGCTGTACCTATAGTATATTATAAGATTCGATTATATATAGGTACATAGTACCTACGCTAAAGTGGAGAGGGGCTCTGCAGTTATCCCTACCTCTGACGGTAGTTAAAATGCGTCCTGTTTAACAAATTAGGATTGATAATCACTGTTTGTCTGTTTATACATTAGGTACATATTACTATACATTTATACATTACTTGGATATTAATTCACTAAAGATAATATTTTATATAGAGACATTATAGTCCCCTCTGCATTGGCGCGACTAGGGAGGGGGGCTAGGGGGCTTAGCCCCTGATTAAGATTTAGCCCCCACAAATATCCTTTATTGATTTAGATATAAGCCCCCTATGGGGTATTTTGAATAGTTTTGTTAGCCCCCCCCAGAATTTTAGCCCTAGTTACGCCTATGCCCCTCTGGAATTTTTTCCCAGTTTAAGCTCTGCATTAGTATCTAATTGAGTATAGCCATACCTATAAGTCACTCAGCGCTATAATAAGTTGAACTATTTTTTTCCAAAAACATCTCATCATATATATTATTGTAGGTACCTACCTATCTATAGGTAATAATAATTATTATCTTGTACGGGAAGAATAAAAACACATATCAACAGTTTTTAATCATATTTTAGTTTAACATATAAATTATTAGGGTATTTACTGCTAATACAATTCTAACGCCCCAGAAAACTTCCTTAGTTGCGCCTATGCACATCAGGTACCTATACAAATTAAAACAATTACAATAGTTTATGAGAGTACCTTTACTTAACAAATTTTTACAATATTTTATTTCTGCACTCCCTTGTATGTTTGCCAAGCGCCGCTTATTTTTCCATATAATAAGGTACAAATTAAGTTGACTCGGGCAAATTACCATAACAGTAGTGCTATCAACTGCCGTTGTAAAGAATTTGATTTTTGGCGTATGCGCATTGAAATACCAGCGATTCTCCCTTGATGATGCTGCAGTAACTAGACGTTTTTTTTACAACATTATTTCATTTAATTTTTAGATTCAGTTTTTGTACTTCTGAGCATACCAACCGACATTAACACTATTATCAAACAGACTACAGAGTATTCAATATTTAGATAAAGAATGACATATGACTTTTTATCAGCTAAATAATAAATCAGTCACCAATGAATATTCTTTTTGCATTTTACCCTCCCCACAAAATGGTCCATACAGTAAGGAATTCATATCATGCCCTTGAGAAATACGTATGGATACGGCTGTCTTTATAGAACAGAGGTTGAGAGATGACACATGATAATTATATATATATATTACTATAGTAACTTTATGGTTTGTCCCTAAGTTTAACTTTTACTAATTTGTAAAAGTTTTTATTCCTATTGTCCATAGCTATGGTAAAATCATTGATCAGTGATAATATTATTAAATTAGGACAAATAACAATCATCAAACAGTTACAAGTTACAACAAGAGTCACACTAGAAAATGTGTCAATACATACCGGTGTTATAATAAAATACACCAGAATCTTTGCACTATATCAATGCCGACATGGTGCCATTGTATTTTCACACTGGTTGACGAATTTCTAGATACTATCATAACCTTATAAGTTTGCTCTATACCCTCCATAGATAAATGAAGGAAAAATAATTCTTTATTCTGCTGACCTATAAATATTACAATAAGTGCCTAACTACAATTGTACATGGTAAACACGTTTATTTTTTGTGGTAACCAATAATTGTTTTTAAAACACGATAATTAGTATTACATAGTATTTATTGGAAGGTTTTAATTTGTTAACTTAAGACACATGAGTTTACTGGTTATCGAATAAATATTTTTAGCGTAATTCATGAAATCTCCAACAGACTTTAAATTTAGAACTGTTGGTTTATTATCAGAATCAGTTGTCCATTCTTCAATTATCCATTCTTGTAGATATTTATTTATTTCCAAATTGATTGATTGTGGCTTGTTATTGGTTAGATAAATTATTATGTTAAGTGCTAGACCTTTTCGAATTGTATGTTCCTTGAATTCACTAGTGTCTCCGCCGTCAAACACTTGTCCCTGACAAAGAAAAAGTAAATTTATATTTTATTATAATATTAAATAGGTAACTTGTAAGAAACAATAATATATGTACTTCTGGACGATCTTGAGGCAACTCTACATCCACATAAGACCAATATATTAAAGCTATAAGAACAGCAGCTGGATATTGTTCAAAGTGTTCCGCAAACTTGTCAAATAATAACTCAAATGATTTGGCACAGTTTGTGTCTTTATTCACCAAACGCCACACATGATTTCTTACTTCTTCACTGTTGTCTTCAGAATAATGTATTATTATATTCCATAATTTTAGAACTAAGAGCAAAGCGAATTAAAAAATTATATACAATTATATAAATACTGAATAAAATCAAGAAATCCACTTACAAACAATCATGTCTATTGAGTTGCTTTTAATAAGTAAATTATAGTGATCAACAATTATATCAATACAAGCATTTTTGCACTCATCAGATCGTTGGTCATAGTATATATTGTCAAATAAATGTGTTAGGTTTTCTATCACAGATTGATCTAAAGATGTCTAAAAATAATTGTTGTTATAATATCATTGAAATGATAAAAAATAACTAATATGTTATTGCTTACTTGTGAATACAAGTATCCATTTATGCATGATAAAGCTTGGGCAATTTCAGAGTCTCTTTTAAGATTGAACAATTTTGAAATAAAATTGTCAATTGAATGATACCTTTTGAAATACATGCGCAGAACTGGAGTAAATTTTGATAAAACCGAATATTTCATATCAATTGATGTGTCTACTATAGTGCACTGTTGACAGACTAACTCCATTAGACTTTTGTTAGCCATTAGTTGGTCCTTCAAAACTTTGCGGTCCCAATACAGATTTTTAAAATCATCCAAATCATCACAAAACTCTAGAGGTTTTTCAGATAAAATAACACCTAAAATTTTAAATACTGTTTCACAGTGCACATTGTTGTTCATAATATTGTAAACAGTTATTGAAAAGTCAGTTTGAGCTTTTAGGCTGATTGCAAATAACAATAATGTAGCACTTTCTAAATATTTTGATCGTCCAATGGCGTTAGTTTGAACTAATTTTGTAATTGATTCTAACGTAAGTGTACAAAATTGTTTAACAGAATCATTATACTGTACATCATCAAGTTGAAGCCATAGACATGTAATACATCTTAAGAAAACTTCTTGAACGATATAAGAACAATTGATGAATTGGTTATAGTTTCTTATAAGATCTTCAGTTAATGAAACTAATTTATCAAAATCATCAAGTTTTGGTAGATTTTTAACCAAACTAAACATCTAAAATCAAATTTGTATTGTCAGAAAAATGTGAACATATTTATCAAAATTAATTAATAAGTATAAAGAAAATAATTTAAATTACCTGTAATAAAAGTCCATGTGTTGTATTTTCTTTTAAACACTTGGTAATTAATTCGTTGTATGTTATATAAAGATGTTCAACTAATTTATTTTGTGTAACTTGGGGTGCAATTGATGTTGCAGCTAACATTCTAGTTTTCATAACTGGACTTTGAGCACATTTAAATATGTATGGAACGTAAATGGACAACTTAAAAATAATTAACATTAATTGTGTAATTAATCAACTGAATAATATACATTTATGATGATTTTTAAATATAATGTTTATATATTTCAATATAATAAAATATAACTTATAATCAAAATTTAAATTTACTTGGAAAATGCAATCAGTTGCTTCGTTAAGCGTTGGATATAGTCTAGCGAGTATTAATAATGTTGGATACAATGAAGGCCTCATGTCCATTGGTGAAAACTTTTTGAATTCGTTTAAAAATGTGTCATATAACTCCGGATACCTTTGAAAGAACTCTCGACCAGTCATACGATTTTTCCAAGATATTTCAGTAGATGATCGTGGAACACCAAATACACGATTGACCAATGCACTAAGTAATAATGTAGAAGAATTACGAATCTATAAAAATGTAAAATTGTTTAAAATATTAATATTAGGATAATTAAATAAAGAGTTCCAAAGAGGTAACAAATTGGTTAGACTAGACTATCTAATAAAGAGATTGTTGACATTACTCAATATTAGGTGTGCAATTAAATTTCAGGGTATCAAAAATAATGAAATTTTGATCATATTAAATATTAAACTTACTGGCCATGATGATGAGTTAAATAATTCTATAGATATGTCAATTGCTCTAGATATAAAAGGACCAACTAGATCTCCTAACTGTGAACATCGAAATAATGCTCTTAAAACATTCAGAGCATGAACTACTCCGACTTTTAAATCTTCACTTCTATTCTTATTTTCACAAATACTTATCAATGTTTCCATTGTATAGTTAACATTTTTTCGTTTATCGTGGTTTGTACAGATTAGAGCCTTGGAAAAGTTGAACACAATATAATATTATACTATAATGTATTAAATGTATTAAATGTATTAATATACAAGTATTTACTTGAATAATAAATGGCATTCCGGCACTTCTTCTTGTAACACAGAACGAATCACCCAATCCAGTTTTGATCTCTGTTAACACATCTTCAAGATATCTTAAAGGAATTTTGTATAATGTAGGAGACCTAAGCAAATTTACAAATACAAGTTGTCTTTTAGGTTAAACATGTGAATAATGTTTTATATACACATATATGGTGAGTTTTTTTTTTTTTATAATCACATAGCATTACTGACTGGTAAATTTCTATCTAATTGCAAATATTTTCTATGTTGACATTTGGTTTATTATATTAAATTTTTTCAAGAGTCAAATTTTGTATTTATTATTTGTCAATTTCCTTACTATTTTTAAACATTTAGTTTGATGAGGACATTTTTAAGTTAATGCATATTCTTATTGCAAACATTTTCCAAACTTATCAAAACAAATAAGTAAATAGTTTATTATTTTATTGATTAATATTTTGTTTTTCTTGAAATGTTGGTAAACAATTATAATTTATAATTCCTGAAGAACGCAATGTATGTACACTGAAAAGTGTAAAAAAAGAATATTATATTTACTGATTGTCAGACACATTAATTAATTGGCTTTAAACTATTTAAAAATTTAAGGCGATTCAATTATCCATAACACAGTGATAAAAATAAAAGGTAAATTTACTATTAAAAACATAAGATTTGGTTCTGGTTTTTCTTTTTTCTCCCAATAATCAATGAAATCTATACTGTGATCGGATTGTGGAACTCATTATTATACATAATATAAAATACATGACAATTCACCAACCAAACTCACCTCCATTTTTTTCTTTTAATAATAAATTTATTCAAATTCTGATTTTAGGAATTAATAAGGATCATATTTTCTAATACTCTAATTTTTATAACCATTACAAAGTAATACCTTGTGAACTTTTTTTTTCAAATTACAATCACTCTTACTTCCTGTACATTTTTAAGCAGATGACTTTTTGAAAATATTTATATATCAAAATTAAAATTCAAACAACTAGTTTTTGAAGATAAAAAAGGCTGGTTATCGTTTGAAAAAATACTGAATTTGAATAAATTCATTATTATAGGAAAAAAATTGGGGTGAGCATGCTTGGTGAATCACTCAGTATATTATAGTTCTTTATACATCAGAACATTTTAGGAGTTAAAAAATATTTTAATTTATAGTTATAATACTAATAATTAGTTTTTAACAATTGTAGGTGTATATAATATATCATAAAAAATACATACTTCCACATAATAGAGCAAACTTTTAAGTATGCAACATATATTTGTTCAAATGCACCTCGATGTTTAGTTTCAGAAAGTAATAAAGTTAAGCATGAACATATTTGTGTTATCAGAGCATTACTAAAGTCCGTATCTTGTGTTTCAATAATACTGACTACATCTGCCAATAATAATGATGATTCTTTTGTCGTACGCCAGCAGCAAAGTAGAACCATTTGTGAAGTTACTTGACAATCGTTTTGATATAAATCTAATTTTTTGAAATTCTTTTATATTTTAAATTTTGTAATACTAGGTTTAATAATTAAAAATATAAATAAGTATACGTCAAAACATTACCATCCATTGGAATAATGCCCTCAGGAGATGAATCATTTACAACAATTGATACAAGTTTGACACATTTTAAACAAGTTTTTGATAATTTTTCTATGAAAGTGGTCCAATTGTCTTTTAAACTATGATTCCTGCAAAAATATTTATTTTAATAACAAAATCTGTATACACTTATACAATAACACACTAATACAATAAATTAAAAATTTTAATTACTTATTTCAATACAGTTAACAGTTTTAGAAGTAAAAGAAAACTTACTGCCAATTAATAGTGTTTAGCAAATGTCGTATAGTGTGAATTAATCCATACATTGGTCCTTTTCCTGATGCCAAAGTAAGATTTTCTTCAGCTAGTTCAACTTCTTTTTTAAGGTCATCCAGTAAGTCCAATATAATGTCGTATGTATATTCTTCATAACTACAATATTATAAATACAATAATTAAATCATGGATGTTATGAGGATGCTATACCTAGATGCATTCTCTGTCTTAGAAACACATAACATAGCAAATTGTACGATCAGCAGATCATGTTTAACTCTGTTAGTTTAAAAATTAGAGTGAATTGACTTCTTATTTAAAAGTAAGAATATTAACTAGTGAACCTCATAAAGTTGTTTTTATATTTTAATTTTAAAGCAAGTTATGAGTATTTTAAATTGTTTGTGTATTTTAAAATACTCATAACTTGCTTCAAAATTAAAATCTAAAAAAAACCTATGAGGTTCACTAGATCTTACCTTTAAATTTTATTAGAGGTCAATTCACTCTAAATTTTAAACTAACAGAGCTAAACATGATCTGCTTATCGTACAATTTGCTATTTTAGACGTTTGTAAGACAGATAAAATGCATGTGGGTGTAGCTTTCTCATTTGGTAAAATGTTAGTTAATTAATTATATATTTAAACACAGAGTTGGATAATATGTCATAGCAGACAGTCTTATTGTTGATATTTCCGGTTGTGAAAATTATCTATCAAATATTATTTGATCCTTAATTAGTAGCAAAATAGTTATCAGGATTTGCAATCATCAATTTAATATTGAATATTAAAATTCATTATTTTTTTTTTTTTTTTAAATACAATTTACTAAGTACTAATTATTAGAAACTAGAAAGGCTTAAGAGGATACAACATTAATTCTTTATCTTTATTCTACTAATCAATTAACTCTAATGTTTACTCATATTGTAGATCCTGCAAAACGTAAAATTGCTATGTGGTTCATAAATAAAATAGAAGGATACAACAATTAATTTAATAATTTAAAACTCACTTTGTATTATGTTTTAAAAACATAACTACTTCTAATAAATATCCTGCTGTTATGGAATCAGGTGGGCTAGTACTAGATGCTAATATTTTAGATGTTTTAAGCATATCTTCAATTATTATATTATCCTAGAAGAAAAAATCAAAGTTTCTGAACATTTTTTTAAAATGTGAATTACTAATAATTAATTACCAATTTGATTAATTCTTGGTTGTTGCAAGTTAATATATCTCTGGCTAATACTTTATTTTGCTCAAATGTATCCCATATACAATTTAAAACTACAGAGAAATTTTTTGATTCATTTAGCCCAATAATACCAGTTGGTACTAGATATGTTTGAATAAGACGTAATGATTCAAGGGAAAAATTGCGTCTACAAAAATTTGCATCTGAAAAAAGGTTTTGAAAACAAAAATTGGAGAACCAATGTTGAAATTCTGTGTAGTATTTGAGTAATTTTGAATTTAAAGATTTGTCATTTCTAACTGTAACTGAAAATTGACTCTCATTCATTCTTATAAGTGTCTGAAATAAAAAATAAAATAAAACTTATTAAACATCTATATTTTAAATATTTTATATTTTACCAACTTTTTTAACAAAACTCAAATTTGTTTGTCTAATTGATGGCTTTTCTGTTTTTATATTGTAAATAATAAAGTATTTCATCAATTCTAATTCTTTATCTGTGAATGGTTGAGTTTTCTTTTGACATTCCAAAATAAGATTTATAGCAATAAATCGGATCTATAAAAAATAATATTATAATCATCAATAAACATTACTTAACAACAATTAGACAGTAGACTTATAAATTATTAAGTATACTGATCAAATTTAAAAAATACATTTTAATATACATTTTCGTCATTATTATGAAGAGCTTTTTTTATTGTTTCAATATTTGTCTGACTCATCCAATTTCTGTCATCATTGTTTTTTAAATATATTTTTTTCTCTATGTTGAAACAAATTAAATATATTTTTAATGACAACTCATTTTGATTACTTAAACTGAAACATATAACAAAATCAAATATTAATGACTATTGACTAATAATCACACCATAGAAAGCATATTTTTTTTAGATTTTTACAATCTATGCAATATATCAACATAGAAAAAATGAATTTATCAGTACAACTGTGATGAAATACTATAGATCATATACTAAGGATGTAGCCATCGAGCTAATTCTTGAAGCCAGAATAACCTAGAGCCCCGACTGTTTGGGCACATGCGCGTAATTCTGATTGGTTATATTTTTATATTTAGTCTGATAACTGATAAGTGATATCGTAATATTAATTTATTATCAGTAATTTACGCATGCACAGGGCTGGTATTTTGATGCAAAGGCATCTTTTTTTCTGATGTTTTGAAACGTTGATCCGTAAGTATAAAATGTGTTTTGGGTAATACTGATTATTTTAAAGTATTTTTTATTTTGCATTTTTTGACAAAATTAAACATAAATGCATTTTTAGGACATTTTTTGACGTTTTTAGTGCATTTTCTTAGTTTTTAGAGCATTTTTCACAATTTCTTTATAAAATGAACGAAAATTGTTGCGATGCACAAGAAATTTTCGGCAAACTGCTGACGGTACGAATAATAAATTATATATAGTATCATATATTCATATATTTCATCATAGCTAGGCTTTAACTAGTTAAAATACTAAAATTTTTTTTTAAATTATTATTTTAGAATGAATGATTATTGAATAAGAAAACAGAAGCACAAAAAAACTAAAGAAGTAACAACGTACAATAAACAAAAAAAAATACTGTAGTGTAATTTAAATTTTTTTTTCTAATTTTTAACCTATAATAAATATAATTTAAATGCTTTTTTTTAGTTTTTTAGTCATTTTTGCATTTTTTAAGGGCATTTTTTTAAAAGTTTTTTAGTGCATTTTTTGAGTTTTTTAAGTCATTTTTGCATTTTTTAAAGTTTTTTAGGGCATTAAAATCCCAGCCCTAGTAATAACCAAGGCACTAGCTTTTTCAGTTATTTTGGCTTCAAATCTAATACACAAGCATACTCGTATATTGAGTGACTACATCCATAGTATATGATCTAAGTATGAGATACAAACTTACTCATATATATGTTTTGAAACATCTGGAGTTAGTTCAACAGCTTTAGTAATAATTTGTTCAAAATATTTTGTATCTAACTTATCTGTCTTATTGAATAATGGATGCAACCAATAGTCAAACCAAAGTTTACTTTCAATTATTGTATAATGGTTTAACATTAAATTTATATAAACGGTTATGGCCTGTAAATAATAATTTTACATTTTGAATAATGTAATCATTTTATATTTTATCAAAGTACCTAAATCACTATTTTTTAATTAAAAATAATTTAACAAAATTCAAATAATAAGTAATTAACTATTTTATAATTTGAAAAATAGTGATCTAGAATTGTTTTATTTTGAAAATGTTATAACTCACTGAATTGTTAGAAGCCATTAAATGTATTAAAGTCTCAGAAATATTTGGTAAATATTTAATAATTGATCTAGAATCAACTTTATCTGATATTATTGATAAAACAATAAAAAATGCTTTAGAATGGTTATCACATGTGGATAAACGATTCAATACATTATCTAATATAAACTCATCTAAAAATGAATTAAAATGAAAATAAAAACATTTTAAAAATTGACGATTAAAGAACTATGTAATCTATATATTTTATTTGTCTAGAAATAGGTACATACCTTTAATTTTTATTAAATTTATCATAGCATCTCTAGCAGAATGTCTTACACCATCTATAAAATGATCCAGGCGTATCCAAAGAAAAGTGATTAATCTTTCAATTTGATCTTTTTCCATATCAATTTTGCTTTTGGTACATAATCGTTTTGAAAATACAACCAAAACTCGGCTTGAAGATATTAAAATACTGCTATCATTTAAGTTTCTTGAAAAATTAAATAAATACAATTTTAGGATAAAACAAAATATTATATGTACACCATTTTAAAAAGGACTGATTACCTAATACTGGCTTCCATTATAATGTCATATAAATTAGCACAAATTGATTTCCCACTGTTTGGTTCAATCATAGTCAATTCTTCAGCAGTAAAAGTATTTAATATTGCTACACAAAATCCTAACTTAATCAAATCTGATCGTGTTGAAAGTTTATCCAAACAAATCTAAAACACACAATTTTATTATTATATTTCTTTTGTACATTTACCTTGTCTATTTTACCTTCCAGCATTCAAGAGTAGATTTATCTTTGATACATGAATATACTATTGAAAGGCAACAGTTGAAAAGAGTTTCCATAGGTAAGTTATCACTATCTAATAAGTTCATAAAACATGCATTAAGTGAAAAATGCAAAGTCTCAGGAAAAACATTTTTTTTATAAGCTGTTAGAAAAAAGCGAAAACTTTCATGAACGCATCTGATAGCTGATATTTTTTGTGTAGGACAGCCTTCACAACTAAAATTCATAAATCAAATTAATTATAAACATTTTTTAGATAAACATTAATTTTAAATTGCTTACTAAACATTAAATTTCTATTTATTTTTATTTTTTGAGTAATAATATCGTAGTATTGCTTTGATTGTAGTTTATTGTTGTTTAAAAATATAAATTCAATATCATATTTGGTAAACTAAATTTTGTGCTACAAGTAACTTGTGGAATATTAGGTATGTATTATATTTTTCTTATGAAATCATTAATATAAGTATTCACATTATTTTAATGCACATTTCTGATCAAACCGTGTAAGTATTAATAATATTAAATATTATAAAAAACATACTTAAGAGGATGCCACACAGGCATTTGTTGTATCTGTCTTACAAATGTACAACATGGCAAAATGTACATTCACAATAACACAATTTACTCTGTAATTAGAATGATTTTACCTCTCATAAAGTTTAAAAGTAAGATTATTATCTAGGGCATCTTGGAGTCTTTTATTAATATTTTTATTAAGAAGCAAATTATGACTATTTTTAAAGTGTACATTACATTTGCCATGTTGTACGTTTGTAAAACAGAGACAAATGCCCGTGTGTCGTTCTCTTAAGGGAATAATATCTGTTAATTTTTTTTTGATTATGTCATTAAATGAAGAACCTATAGTTAAACCTAAGTTTAAGGTGAAACTAAAAAATATTTAAAAACATTTTGGTAAAATTTTTCATCAGTAAATTAAGTTAAAAATGGAAATTTACATTACATATAAGTTCTTTTCCATTGGTCAATATAGTTTAAATAATACTATATAGTTTTATAATTAGGAGTGTGTAACTTTGAATATATAATTTAGACATGTTGTTTGGTATACTGCCGTGGGCTGATTTTTGACATATAATTTTTTTTTTTTTTTGAGTTAAGAGGGTTCAAGTTTGCCTCTTAGTCAAAAATTGGTCTTTCATGAATAATTTTTTATCATTTAAAATACAAAAAAAAAACTCAATGACAGTATACAGGTATTACTATTTTCAATCAGTATCATTTTTCAGATTAAAAATATTTTAACTATTGAGTGGTTTGAGAAATAACTAAGATTTGGTGTTTTCATTTTTGGTTTGTGGCAGTTTCCGGCACGCCGTCAAATAACTACAGGTTAATGATAGTCAGGGTAAGGATATTTCACAATTCTGATTACTAGTAATGCACTCCATCAGAATTAGTTAAAAACTCAATCAGATATTCCCCTTAATAGTCCTATGAAGTTAGTTTATACAATTTTAGTTAGTAGAAGTTAAAGGTACTATTTTTGTCTTCTTTAATTTATACTATCAAGACTGTTCAATACTTTTAATTGGAAAAATTATTTTTAAATCTTTACTTACACTAATATTTCATATGATCGACAAAGATTAACTTCAAAAAATTCCATGACTTTGTCAATGCAATTTGAAATAAAATTTGGAAATTTTTCACAACATTCATTTAGCGTTTTTAAGAAATATTCTGTTTCAGATAAATTCTGCTTAATCTCCATTTTTGATATAAACTGACATGAAATAGCAATGGATAATTCTGATTGGAATATTAATGGACAAGATTTTAAGCATCTGAAAAACAAAATATTAAAAACTCATGACATTTTTAGTCATTACAAATTAAAAAATATTATATTTACTTTGTAACAGTATTTTTCACTGCATCATCAATACAATGTTCAGTATATACTTTGGATAGAAATGTTAAAAAATTGACTACCATTTCCTTCTTACATGTATCAGAATAATATATTTTGCAAACCTATAGGTTAAAAATGAAAAAAATTGGAAATTGTCCACAATACAAATTGAATAAACAATAATGTTGTACAGTAACAATAATTACATGTTGAATGATGTTGATGAGCGAATGAGAATTTAAATTAGCTATAGCAGTATCATATTCTTCTCGGAGCCCTGAAAAAATCAATAATACCTGATTGAATATGTTTTATTATTTTTACTTGTATTATATAGAAGATGTTAATTTATTCTACCTGTGGCTTCTAAAATATTCTTCAATTCGTTGATTAGACTTGGATGACAGACATCTGGTCGGTAATTGAGTTGTGAAAAATCTCGTTTTACATTTTTTAGATTTAATGCACTCATAGCTTTGTATAATTTTTTTTAGTTATATATTTTTAAATTGTACGGGATACCAACGATTTAAATTTAAAATAATAATGAAAATTGCCGGTGTATAAATTAGCATTGATATATTTCATGTGTATTTGTGTACCTATCGTCCTATCATTACACAATACACTATCACAGACTTATGTGTCAATTATTGTTATGTTTTATAGTTATGTGATATCACATTATCACTTAAACTGTCAGATATGATAAGATAACAATAGTTACAAACTTAGATCATATACTATCACGATTTAAGATTTACCATCTTAAATCGTGTGTACAAGTAAAGCGAATTAATCTAATTAATATAATATTATTATGTGGTGTTATGATTGATTGAATATTTTTAAATTTAAATAACGTGAGTTTAAAAACTGACGACATTTTTACAGTCAAGAAAAATCCTCCGTTTGAGAGAGGTTTCTGATAGCATGTTGAAATCTACTTTGTAATTAGCTGGTACTGTCAAGGTGGAGTGGAAGAAAATAAATTTCCCAGTATTTTACAAATTGATCAGGAAACGAAAAATATAAAATAATATCTTTATTAAAAATGGCAATATTTACTCGAAACTAGTTTTTGTTCTTTTGTTGGACGTTTTGTGACCAATTCAAAAATAAATATAACCACAGAGACTTAAAATATTCACCAAATATTTACTTTAACCTATTTGTATAGAAATGATGATAAAATGTTCAATTTATGTTATATACAGCGTTGTTTGTGAGTTAAAATGCTTGATAATTCCATACAGTGTTCCTCATAAGGTTTTCTAACAGAAATTAAAATATATTAATATATTATGGTTTCTATCTGCAACAAATAATATTTACTTTACAAGTGTTTGAATTTCAAACATGGACGAAAATGCTAAATATTTTGTATCATCGTACTCGAAAGGACATAATATGATAATATAGTCTGACAGAAAAATATGTCCTCAAAAAAAGTTTGAAAAAGATACTACTGAATTCAATTTTGAAACTTAAAATTTGTAAATTTGTTATTTTTTTGGTATTTAAACATCATTTTTTCAAGTACCTACTTTTTTGTTTATTAAATTTCAATACATTTATTATCTACCTATCAAATTAAAAAAAAGAAATGGAAATAATGAATTGTAAATCACCTTATATATTCCATATATTATCTTTGTGTAATCAAATTGCAATGTGTATGTTTGTAGGTATATATTATAGGTGACACCTTTACTCACACACAATAGATAAAATAAATCCTAGATTATCTAAAATGATATATTTTTTTTTTTTAATATTCATCTATGTAATATAATATTTAAAATAATTTATTCATGAAAATGTGCCATTTTATTTCCCCTCTTGTATATAAATCAAAATCATACCTCTCATTTTAGATTTTTTTTTCTATGTAGGTATATACCTAACTTTTAATTAATTTGTTGATCAAACTAAAACATCCGTGATTTACTTGAACAATGATGTTGTTGTATAGTTTGAATATAGGGGAAGCAGTCAAGTTATGAAAAGTCTATAGCAAAGTAATCTAGTTCATCAATATACCTATTCCGAAGTTCTTGAGTCCTTGGGGTTTTTTTTTTTTGTTTTACTAAATTATTATTTTCAGTTTCAGCCTAGAATAATCTTATTGTTTATGTTTGATACTTTTTTTATTCGCTGACCGCTGTAGCCTGTAGGTATCTGCTATAATATTTACTAAATAATCGAATAACATAAAATAATATAGAAAGATATGTTACTTAAATTAATTCCAAAACAAAATGTAAATTTATATTAATTTTATAAAATAGTTAACAGTAATAATAATTATAATATCCACTATAAATGTTTGCTTTATTAAATATGTAAAATTTGCCTATTATAATATATACAATTTTTTTTTATAAGCATTTAAGTTCGAATTTTGAGAAAATATATCAAATTTTAAATTTGATAATTATTTTGTAGTTAAAAATTTATAAAATGTTCAACTTTTATATCTAAGGATTGAAAATTGAAAACAAGGTTCCACGTAAATAGGTAGTAATAATTACTTTATTCACAATAATATCATCAATTATACTTAGAATTTCGAAGGCTGATGACCGTCTTTGCTCAGGAATCGTTTTTCTTATACAATGATATTATATCATTGAATTCAAATTTAACACCATATATCACAGTAACCCACTTGTAACCTACTGTACAGCAGAGTAACACCCATTTGCCCACCTTTTTTTAATTGAAATTTTGAACCCTAGACCATATTTTCCATATTTTACATTTATTTAGAACATAAAATTTTTTTGTACTACTTTAAGAGTATTCTGCAGGGATACAAAATTTAGTTTTTCGCTTTTCTACTGTAAATTATTTAACGGGTATTTTTTTTAAAAAGTTTAACGCATCAAAATCAAAAAAATTTAACGAGTTGTTTTTGAGTTATTTAACTTTATTAACAAAAATCATGGTTTGGAAGATATGGACACTATGGTGATTTTAAAATGTTAGTAATTAATATTTATCTATCAGCAGCATATACTATTTGTAAAAATGACCCCATCTCTCAAATTTTAACACTAGATCCAATATTCCACCTTTATATATTTTTGTAAATCCATTTTAAGGAGTTTAACATTAGTATAAACATTTTAATAACTAAAAACTTCTTGTTCAAATTTAGGATTTGGAAGGAAGGTGCATCAAAATTTACAAAAAAAAATAGGAATCTCATTTAATGAACTGACATTTGTATCACTGCAGGACAATGCTTAAGTAATACACAACTTATAAATATATTATTAAATGGGTTAATGTATTAAATTTTAATTCAATGACATAAAACCAATCTATACCAAAAAAAATTCTAAGCGAAGATGGTCCGTCAACTAATACAACTACTAAGTATATTTTCTTATTATTGCTATTAATTTTATCTATTTTACTATAAGTAAAAGACTGTAGGTTTGAGTAATTTACGCCGAAAACATTGCATTTAAAAATGTAATGAGTGTATATTACAGCCTACAGGGCATGAAACCGCTTATGAAAAATTTGGTTATCGGGTCCGGTAGGACTCAAAAAAATGTTCGTAAGTGGTTACCGGTTTTAGGGGTTTTTAGAATTAGTGGTAATTGATTACCGGTTACCAAAATGATCCCTAAAAATGTGATTATCGGTTATCGGTTTGGAAGCGGTTTTAATTCTTCAAGATTACCGGTTACCACTTCGGAAACAGTTTTTTCGGAAAATTTTAGTTTTACTTTAATTTACACAAAACAAAACTAAATATCCACTTTATAAAACGATTTAGGGCCAAGCAAAATTAAAAAATAAATATGCTTCCAAACATTTGGTTTTTTCGTTTTTTTTCATTTGCTTATAAAAAATGATTGGCTAGTGATATTAAAAAAAGCGTGAAAATGTTTAAAAAAAACACGAAAAATGAATTTTACTAAATTTACGATTATATAAGATTTGAATGTTATTTAAATGTGTTTTTTTCAATGAATTTGTAATTTTGTACACATACAAGTTAATTCAAAAAACATCTAGAAAGTAGTATTGATAAGTTAAAAAAGCGTGTTTTTTTTATAACTTTAGACACCATCAATTTAGTGCATAGTATAAATACAACATTTATTTAGTTTTTTGTTATTTAATATTAATTAATGGACAGGTATTTCTTATTTTTTTTATTATTTTATTTGAAACATTATTATTAAATATTGGGATTAATAAAACTATTTTTATTTATTTATTATTTATATAAATTAAAAATTTGTTAATAAACCAACTAATAAATAAATGGATACTAAGTAACAAACCATTATCATTGTTATAAATTTTAATTAAATTTACTGCATCTGTGTCTAGTATAAACAAATAAATGTTTTTTAAAGATTTTGTGAAAATATCCATCATCCATCGGTTAGGACGGTTAGGTTATAATTACAAATAATCTATGGCAAATGACAATTGTCTGAGACGAACAGCGATTCCAATACGTACCAACATATTTCATTCCACTCTGGTTATTAAGCTAGCCGCTAAGTACCTATTTTTATAAATGTCATTAATCTCAATACTTCCAAGATTGAACTTTTGGATCGAAGATATGAAGAAGTGCGGATTTTCCTTGTCGGAGATGCACACAGCTCTGACACTAGACAATTTATACACTCGAAGGGAACGCGTTTCACTGGAAGAATAAATAGGTAATTACGTAAATTTTGTCCTTTTACTCTCTTTTGACGCGGTAGACCTAATGTAAATATTTATTGTCAGACAAACTTATATACCCGCCAGACGTAGAATAGTTTTAAAAAATCCAGTTGTTTTTAGGTGCACAAAAATAGGATATTATGAAAATACTTTAAATTATAATACTCTACCTACAGCTAATTCATTGTTATAGTAGAATAATTTTTAAAATTTAAAACCAATGATTTTGCAATGCACTTATAAGTAGGAAGGTAGGTGGTATTTATACCTGCCTATTAAAATAAGAAAATGTTTAATGATTAATGTTATTTAATATGATTTGTACGTAGGTACATAGCAGTTTATACCTACCACTCGCTGACGATTATTTTTGTCTTATACGTTCTTCGTAATTCCGTTCCGTCACGATAGTTTTAGTTTTCGTTAAATAGATCCACCACTATTATGTCCGTATTATGCATAGTGAATTTATGTGTCTCATGGCACATAGTTTAACATGTCTTATGTGAAACATAAATGTTTTATCCATACGGGTTACGGTCATAAACATTTGGGTTTTAAGAAAAAACCTCAAAACGCATTTTTTTTTTTTTGGGGGGGGGGGTTTACGGGATATACATATAGGACATTTTCTTCAAATTTTTACACTCACTTTTGATATTGTGATATATTGGTACCTAGGTTAAGTTTCTGTTTCATAATAGATCGATAGGTTACCTAGGTATATCACATTCTTTATTTAAAATTCCGGTAGGTAATCGAGTATGGACAGTATACCTACGTAACTTATAATTCGCATCGTAATTTAAAACTAAAGAAATAAAAATTTCCCTAACAGTGTCTAGGGCCACCGGCAGGAGAATGCATTATATAGAATGTCTATAAACTTGACGTCTAGTATATGGTTGAAATTGGCATGCGACCAAAGGGGCTTGATCTGGAAAATTTAAATGATTCAATAAGGTTCATCTCATTATTTGAATTAAACTTATTTTTAAGCGATTGTTGTGAAAATAAATTTTTAATTTATTTCATCAACACGCTCATCTTAGTTTTTCTAGTACCTTTAGATTTCCCACGAATTTAATACCGATCATCATCTCAGAGCTTTTTAATTCAAAACTATAAACACATGCATTTTTATCTTATTTCAATCTTTTCATCGATTTCACTTTTCCAGAACAAGCCCCCTAAAAAAGAAAACCAGAATATATTATAGATCGCAAAATTTCTGTAAAGAATATATGATATTTTATCAATAGACCATATTATATAGGATTGTAACAGAAAGAAATGACAAAAAAAATATTATGCTACTTAAACGTGTGACAAAAATTGTTAATATTATGTGATAAGTAAATAATTAAGACAATATACTAATGTCAGCAAATTCCCAAAAATGATATTTTTAAAAAAGTTATTACGTTCCAAATAATTTAATAATAAACAAATTAAAGACATTTAAAAAAATTCTAAAAATAAACTACTTGACATATACAATTTTTTAGCATAAAAATTGTTATTATAATTAGATTCACAAATTGGCTATTTTGAATTTATCTAAACAAATTAAAATCAAATTTTAAATTTTTTATTTTCAGTAATAAAAAATAAAAATAATTTTTTGTATATTAGACGTGTAGCGCGAGTGACAATAAATTATATAAAAAAAAAAAAACTTAAAATGTTGTATATAGTAAAAGTATTATGGCATTGTCAGATTCGGTTGGACAACCTGTATATACTGAGGATAAGTTCCATGTATTTGTCATACTATAATATATTATGTCATCTGTGGCAATCGCCAATTGTCGACATTCGGCGGAGACTATTCACTATTCTAATAATTATTGCAGTGAACAAAAAAATAAATAAGCCAACAATTGACGGACAGTTCGTTAAGCAGTATAATATTTAAAATAACACGAACTTCCACATTTTGTAACGTTTAGGTTATTTCATAAAATTTCCATACTTTCTAGTTTCAATTCGGAGCGAGATGTAGACGGATGAAGATAAACTGTTTCTTCGGCGGCAGTGTGTGCTGCAGTACAGCTAGGTTTCACCGGAAGAGTCGATGTTTACGCGTAAGTTTGTTTTTCATATTATTTGGGGCTTAAATTTAATTTTTAGAATTGAATTAAATATTTATTGTCACGAAAAATCTGTTAATTCGGTTACGTAGAAGCATATACGTTACTACCTACCAAAGGCGCAATGTATAATAAATAATAAATTATACGCCAGTCCGAACAATCCAAACACTGTCTTCGTTTTAGCACGACTGGTTTAATACGCGTACCTTATTTGCCTATACTATTCGCCGGGTAACATATTAGGTTTGCGCGAAGTATTTATAACAATATAATGTTATTAATCTTTATATTTGCATACATATACACCCAATTTATTAATATTTATACCAATTTAGTATTTTACCATAATTATTATTTTAGATTATAATATTATATGATAGTATAG
This sequence comes from Sitobion miscanthi, assembly GCA_008086715.1. Taxonomy (NCBI): domain Eukaryota; kingdom Metazoa; phylum Arthropoda; class Insecta; order Hemiptera; family Aphididae; genus Sitobion; species Sitobion miscanthi. The sequence continues at coordinate 32,013,693 of CM017799.1, read as the reverse complement.
GTATGCTGAAATATTTAATACCATAACCATTTATTACTGGTACATTTTTTCCCAAACCTGAAGTTTAATTTAAGCATTGAGGGTATATCACTTAACATACGTAACTTTTATTTTCCACTTAATATCTATATCATTGGCACCTACGTATACTGCTGCACACCTAAAATACAAAAGTTTTCAAGGAGTACCTATAGTCAACTGTCAACTGTCTATCCTGACCACCCATGTGGACGCTTATGAATACCTAATATAATTATATACTCGTGTATCTATTTTAATAGTGAAAACATGAACATGGGTGTTACGATTATTTTAATTTTTGTTTATTTTTCACATAAAGGTACATTACATAATTGTAATGCATTGTAATCCTATTTATCTCTTGTTTACTTTAACACAATGCTTCAAAAGTTTTTATTTAGTTAATTGGTATAATATTTGTAAATTATTGAATTTAACTACACCTACTATAATAAGTAATTAATAAATCCGTGTATAAACTATTAAAATAAAAATTAAAAAAACATCAAAGAGCACAATATTTTGCCGGTATCGAGTTCTAGTTGATAACTGACTTGTGAATAAATTTAATTTTCGTTAGGTATAAAACTAATAAATCCTTGAATACAACATTTAAAAAGGTGGGTAAGTGGATGTCGCTCTGCTGTACAGTAGGTAACAAGTGGGTCACTGTGTAATGGATGGTTAAATTTGAATTCAATGAATAATATCACTGTATAAGAAAAACGATTCTGAACGAAAACGGTCAGTCAGACTATGATGTTACTAAGTATATTGATGATATTATTGTGCATAAAGTAATTTATATAACCTATTTACGTGGAGCCTTGTTATCAATTTTCAATCCTTAGCTATAAAAGTGAACATTTTATAAATTTTGAAGTACAAAATAATTATTAAATTATAATTTTATAAATTTTGTTTGAAATTCGAACTTAAAATCCTTACAAAAAAAATTTGCCCATGTATTTTTAATATTTTCAACTGCTATTGTAACAATATATCAGGAGCCTTGCATTAAATTTTCACCCTTTTTTACCCAAGTTTTCAAAGTTTTCAAAATCGTATGGTATATAGAAATGCTAATATAAACATTCAGTGAAATTTTCAAGTATCTATAGTCATTCGTTTTTTAATTACAATAAAATAAGAAAATCGTTACATGAAGAAATCAATTGAATATCAAATATTGTAAAAATATGAATTTCAAACGCTCATAAAAATTTAATTTGATATGCTTGTAGACATTTTTTTTTTGATAAGGTAGACAAACTTATGGGTAATCTTGTATTACATTTTCAAATCTTAGATTTAAAAAGAAAAATTTTTATGAATTCTCAACTCAAAAATAATTTGCTAATTTTCGTGATTTTTCCGTATTTTATGAAGATTTGAACTTTAAAATGCTTATAAATAAAAAACTGTGAATAAGGATTTTCAATTTTTTCATCTGCCTTTGAAACAATAACCTAGGAGCCTTCTATTAAATTTTCAAGCTTTTTTACTCAACAGATAAAATTTTATTGATATTTATAGAAAAAAAACTAAAAAAATTGAAAACTGGCAATGTCCGTAAACAGCTCAAAAAGAGTCAAATTATTTGGAAAATTTTATCGTGTATAGAAAATAAAATATAAACATTCATGAAATTTTCAAGTATCTACACATCGTTTTTTAATTACAATACCTTAAAATAAGAAAATCGTTAAATGAGAAATCGATGAATATCAAATGTTGTAAAAATATGAATTATTTAAAATGCTCATAAAAATTTAATTTTTGATAAGTAGACAAACTTATGGATAATCTTTTATTACATTTTCAAATCATAGATTTAAAAAGAAAAATTTTTATGAATTCTCAACTCAAAATAATTTGCTAATTTTCGTGTTTTTCCGTATTTTGTCAAGATTTGAACTTTAAATGCTTATAAATAAAAACTGTGACTAAGGATTTTTAATTTGTTCATCTGCCTTTGAAACAATAACCTAGGAGCCTTCTATTAAATTTTCAAGCTTTTTTACTTAACAGATAAAATTTTATTGATATTATAGAAAAAAAACTAAAATAATTGAAAACTGATTAGTCCGTAAACAGCTCAAAAAGAGTCAAATTATTTTCAAAATTATTGTGTAATAAAATGAAATATAAATAACCGTGAAATTTCATGTATCTACAGTCATTTTTTTAAAGTTACAACAAAAACCAAATTCAATTTTGGAAAATCTATTTTGCGTAAAAAGTCCCGTTTTTTCTTAATTTTTTCTTTTGTTTTTCTTGGCGCTTTTGAAAATTACTGGAATTTTAAATTATGACCTCCTCAATGCACCAACGATATTCACTTTCCAATCGAAAAGATACTGAAGTTGAAAATCGAAGCATTATTTCGACTACTTATCGTGTACACAGACACAAAAAAAATAAAAAAAAAATTTAAAAACACACATCATTGTAAAATCAATACATTCATCGTTCCACTCAGAATCTAAAATACTAACTCTTACCTATAATAAAAATCAATATTATTTATTGGTAGGTTTATATAATATCTACAACGCATGGGTTATATTTCTTATTTTTCGGTAGATTTTTTTATTATTGTTAATCGATCAGGAGATGTATTGCCCGCAACTTTTCAATTATATTTATTGTAATACCTATACTGGTATAACTCTATTCTGGCTATCAATAAAGTTGTGATAAAATTAGAAAATTGGTCAGGTATGATATTTTTTTAAGTAATCTTTTGCGTAGGGAATTCGCTCAATGATATTTAAATATTTTCACCTATAATCAAGTACGATGACTTATATAGGTAACTAGAGACTGAGTGAATAGGAAGTGTGTGATATGGCGAAGATAAGGAAAGAGTTTACATGCTTTCAGAATGTTTAGTGTATGAAAGGGAAAGACGAAAAATAATTGTAAGGTTAGAGGGTAGGTAAGTGGAGTGGTGAGTAGCAGATATGAAATAAAGTTAGGTATTAAGGTACAAAAGAGGATAGAATAAGAAATTAATTAATTAAGGGTAATTTAGGGTATGTACATATTGTAGTGAAAACAAGAGAGAATAGGTTTAGGTGGTTCGGTCACTGTATGATAAGAGATAGAGAGAGAAGAATTGGGGGAAGAAGATTAGCTGAAGAGAGACAGAATACCGATCATATGGTGGTGTGGAATGAGAGTGGCTGAACCTGTATATAGCTGTGAGAGACGGGGGAAGAAAATGTGTAAAGGTAGATAGTTATGTTACAATGCCGAATACGTAGGAAGGATCTTGATTGCAGAGACCACTTGACTGTTTGGCTGAAACTATACCGTTATCAGTTGATATAGGTTTACAACCTTGACTTATAGGATAGAATAAAAAGATCTTTGCTGGTTGGGATGTCAGCGCACTATTTGTTTTCCATCTTTGACCCACGCGTAGCATACCAAATGTGCGATTAAGAAACACTAAAATGATTGTGCGTGGGTCAGAGAGAGAAATAAATGGTGCGCTAAAAATCTGACACTCCTCTTAAGTGTTATCAAGTTGAACAAGCAGTTGATTGTTGACAATTTGACATTTACATTAACTGTGGTAGGTATTATGATTGGAAGTAAAAGTAATTAGTAGGCTGTGAATTTAATGCAATGAAAAAGTGTTAAATATTGCCTGCATGTATGCACTAAAAACAGGAAATATATATGCACTGAAATATTCAAAAATATGCACTCAAAATTCAAAAAAATACTGAATGAAAACGTTCTTATTAAAATTTTTTAAATTAATAAATAATAATTCAAATTGGTTTACAAAAAAAAATTCTTTATTTACACACTTGGTAGGTAGGTACCTATTTATTTTTCTAACGGATGAACCGAAATATATAAAAACATTTTAAGAAAATAAGCATAAATACGAAGAAATTATGAAACATGCAATTATATATGAACTAACCCAAAAAAATAATATGTAAAAAATAAGATTTTGGCCGAATCCATTTTTTATATGGTCACGGTGTAGCAAAAAAGCATGTAAATGCATTTAATTCACAGCCCTGGAATAAGTAATGATTTATCTGTAGTGGAAACCGGGGTACAGTGAGACGCATATTGGTAACGGTGTTGTAATAATAGGATCTCCCAAAAAAATACGTACTAATAGTTCAAAACAAATCATAAAAGCCAACTGTAATAAATATTAATTTATGAAAAAGTATTTTAAAAAGCATTATTATTATAAATGAAACAAAACTATGAACTATGGACCGTAACATAATATAGGTATTTCTATATTTTTAGCTCCATAATTTCTGTTAAAATATTAGGGAAATGTATTAAGTACCGTAAAAGTGCTAATTTGAGCTATTAATTATAATATTATATTCATAACAATTATCGTAGAAGTTTAGATAATGTTATTCCACATACCCATTATCTATTATAGTTTAATTTAACTACAACATTCTAGTAGAGTCTGAAAATATTTGTTCCACGACTCTGATCATACAAACTTTAAATACTAAACTACGGGACTGAAATTTAGTTTAATAGATCTAAATAGTCCAAAACATATATTGCTTCAAAATATAAAAATAAAGTGTCTTTATTGTTGTAGGTAGGTATTATCAAAAAAAAATCATACTTGACATCTATGTATAATATACGTATATTGTAATAAATGTTCAATGTTTATTATAGTACATTATAAAACTAAAATTAAATATAATACATTATAACAGGTGTTCAAATGTACATTTCACACTACATATTTTGTTATTTCACACAGTCTCTCTTCAATTTCAAATTTTTCTTCAATTCCCCAATTATCTACAAAATATAAATGTTTAGTAAATTGGAAGACTTGATTAAGTATTTAATCATTTATCTCAAAGAGATGCGCCGGATCGCCACATTACCATATCGAGGGCCATGGTGCAAGTGCCGTCCATAACTATCATAACATATATTATAATGGTTTGCGCCTGTACCGATCCTACGAAGTTGGCGATTGTCGGCAACGACTCGCGATGTGCTGGGAACGGAGCGGAAGAGTTACCCAAAAAATATATAATTGCAAATAATAAATGCCTGTATGTAATTTGCTTTGTTCGAGACACCAAATATAAACAATATATTATTATTATATTAAAACAATCGGCGGTTATAGTACCGAAACAAAAGGGCGCCCCAACAAATAACATAATAATACAATTAAGTTGACAATACAAAATATATTAAAACCTGGTCCGGTGTCGTTGGCGATGGCCGGTGTGTTCCTAATCGCCTACGGCGCACACACTGGTTGGCGGCGCACAATAATATTAGTGGCGGCACGCAACGGCTAGCGACGGCACACAATCGGTGGCACTGGTCGACGGCGGCATGGCAATGGTCAACGGTACAACAAACGGCACATTCAGCGACAGCCACATCACGAGGGTTTTGGTGTCACGCAATATTAGTGGCGGCACGGCACTGGTCAGGTGGTAATAAAGCCACCGTGGACATAATATTATGCCACTCATTTCTTTCCGTGGCCAATTATTTGCGCCCTGCATACCTTGGTATCGGGCCTATCCCGGGTCCCCAGACGTGGAACGAATCGAAGTACAAAATACAATGAGGCGGGACACCCCAAGTGCGATTGACGACCAGGTGCCGTGAAACACACGAGACCGACGCTCATGTACATGGTACGTTCGCGAATGGACGTGACAGGGCGTCGCGGTCGACCACCTCCGTCGAAAACTACATATGGAAACGAATTGTTTGGAGGTACATACGATACCCTGCTACACAACCTACAACAAGGAACAACGGGTCACAATTACGCAAACTAAAAGCTGCAGTCGTACGGTGCATAATATGATCCACAGCGCGCAACATGCGGTCACAATTATAGTGCACGTAATCAATTCGTTGATGATAATATCAACAATCATAGGCGTAACTAGCCTTTATAATAGGGGGGGGCTGGAGTCCCGAAAAGTTTTGAGTACCTGTGGAAACATATTGCCCCCACGGCCCACACAAATATAAGTTTTAATTTTTATGAATTATCTAAAAAAACTTTAAATTTAGAATAATTAATCATGCCAAAAATTCTTTGTTTTCATCTGAATTACATAAAACTATAAATATATATTATCCATTTATACTTAATGGGAATGTAATAATTAATAATAATATTTTATCAAAAATTGTTTGATATACAGTTAAATACTATTTTTTATTTTAAACTTCTTTATTGAAACATAAATTATAACTTTATTTTCAGTTAATAACAGTAAATATAAATATACACAATAGATAATAGTCTATACCTAGTAAAATATTTATAAAAAATAAATAAATAGTTTCATGTTTTTCCCAATAATCGACAGCAAAAGCAATATAACAGCATCTGTTGACACTGTATTCCAACCCGGTATATAACTTAAAAAATTGGACGAAAATGATCTAATCTATTTACCAAATATTGTTTTTGGATAATCCTAATAAGTGATAATATAAAAAAATATAATATAATTTATAATCATGCATAATTATTAATTCTTATTTTATTTTGTCATGATAATATTACCTAATGACATTTTAGACTATTTATTTAAACTTACCTTTAGTATGGGCTGGCATGGACCCGAAATAAAATCTCCTAATCATCCACTTGAGAATCCATTTTTAAGTTGTAAGTTTTCTTTATTTTTATATTTATTGTCTTTTTAATAAGAAATTATAATTACTAAATTAATTTCGAAATCTCGAACAATTCGTTCAAATCATTAGTAATAAAGAATAATCTGTACTCGGTTTGCTGGTTATATTAATTCCGAACTCTGCGTTATTTATTTCAGTACCGTCAACTCTGACTACAACTGTCTACTATTCGTTAATCATTATAAAATATAATATGTACAAATTATTTCTCCCTGATTTTTTTATAACTTTATAAATACAAATCTATGTTATCGACGTTATCGTGTAACTACTATTATCATGTCTAGAATCTAAAAACAAAATAATCACACACGAGTCCATTCAATAATGTACCTATGTTTAAAAAAGATTTAAATGTATAAGGTAAATCCACTGTTCTAAAAACAAATCATAAATACAGGTCTTAGATAGTGTTATGATATAACTATCAAAGTGTCTAGCCATAATAATATAATATATTATAATAAAACCCTTATAAACACAATATTATATACATTTTATTTTTATTAGATAATTATTTATTGTTTATATTGGTGTATTCGTTTTTATGATACCTACATTATATTTTTTGACATTGCGGGAAAAAATAAAGTTAATATTAAAATGTTTTTAGGCACATACTGACATACATTTACCCAAAAAATTTGGAGGGACTAAAAGAAATTCTGAGGGGGCTGAAGCCCCCCCCCTAACCCCCCCTAGTTACGCCTATTTCAACAATACACGCGATACACGACGACAGAAAGTTGGGGAGGTCACACATCAAGGATCACGATAGAAATGAGTCGTCCCATTCCGACGGATTTCCGTGTACATTTTTTAACGATAGAAAACAAAATATTTGAAAAAAATCAATACGTAATGGTACGAATAATGATTGATGACCAAATAGTAATACATAATATAAATCAGTGTAAGAACACATGTTAACAATAAACACATGTGAAACACAATACAAAGCAGCAATGCTGCAGGGTGCTAATCAGTATACATACGCCAAAGTGTCATCACCTGTCCTCATAATATTGCATGAACAAGTGCATAGCAATGCACTAATAGATTATAATTGAAAAAACAAATCAATGAACATAATGTGGTTCATGTAATAAAAATTGATGAATACAAAACCATATATAGTTATACTAATAATACAAGTACAGAGTAATAATACAAAAAAATAATAAAATTATATAGTGAGGTCTTTCCCGGTCGAGGACGGCCGTGGAGCGGTTAAGCCACCTCGAGAGCTTCGGCATCCGAAGCGGAGCTTTGAGGGCGTATGCCGAAACTGCGGTGGCGCGAAAACGCGAATATACGTTTGAACATACTCCCCCCGTGAAACTCTGCCTCACATGCAGTGACGTAGAACCGGACGCATGACGTAGCAGGGGATGAAAGTCCGATGTAGATGGATGTATGAAATCGATAGCTGCTGGTCACATATGCGCCTTACCTGTGGTGTACATTTTTTTTTTTTTCAACGATAGAAAACAAAATATTTGAAAAAAATCAATACGTAATGGTACGAATAATGATTGATGACCAAATAGTAATACATAATATAAATCAGTGTAAGAACACATGTTAACAATAAACACATGTGAAACACAATACAAAGCAGCAATGCTGCAGGGCGCTAATCAGTATACATACGCCAAAGTGTCATCACCTGTCCTCATAATATTGCATGAACAAGTGCATAGCAATACACTAATAGATTATAATTGAAAAAATAAATCAATGAACATAATATGGTTCATGTAATAAAAAATTGATGAATACAAAACCAATATATAGTTATAACTAATAATACCAAGTACAGAGTAATAATACAAAAAAATAATAAAATTACATTGTGAGGTCTTTCCCGGTCGAGGACGGCCGTGGAGCGGTTAAGCCACCTCGAGAGCTTCGGCATCCGAAGCGGAGCTTTGAGGGCGTATGTCGAAACTGCGGTGGCGCGAAAACGCGAATATACGTTTGAACATACTCCCTCCGTGAAACTCTGCCTCACATACAGTGACGTAGAACCGGACGCATGACGTAGCAGGGGATGAAAGTCCGATGTAGATGGATGTATGAAATCGATAGCTGCTGGTCACATATGCGCCTTACCTGTGGTGTACATTTTTTTTTTTTAACGATAGAAAACAAAATATTTGAAAAAATCAATACGTAATGGTACGAATAATGATTGATGACCAAATAGTAATACATAATATAAATCAGTGTAAGAACACATGTTAACAATAAACACATGGAAACACAATACAAAGCAGCAATGCTGCAGGGCGCTAATCAGTATACATACGCAAAGTGTCATCACTGTCCTCATAATATTGCAGAACAAGTGCATAGCAAGACACTAATAGCATAGAACAAACAAACAAACAGAATATTCAAAAAAAAAACAATCAACATAATATGGTTCATGTATAAAAAATTGATTACAAAACAATATAGTTATAAAACTAATAATACCAAGTACAGAGTAATAATACAAAAAAATAATAAAATTACATTGTGAGGTCTTTCCCGGTCGAGGACGGCCGTGGAGCGGTTAAGCCACCTCGAGAGCTTCGGCATCCGAAGCGGAGCTTTGAGGGCGTATGCCGAAACTGCGGTGGCGCGATAACGCGTCCGTTTTCGAACAATATTAGGAAGACAAACTTAATAATTCACTAACTGTAAATATCATAAAAAATATTACGAAATGTACTAGACTCATATTATATTATGTTTGTATTAGTTAAAAACTCTCGAATTATGAGTTATGTTTGAGTATTAAAATAATTTCTTAAAAGGAAATGCCTCAAGGTTGCCTCAGTAGGTTGAGGGACTGTAGTAAAGTGGACGGCACCACCAATAAAGTACCTGAAAAAAAAAAAAAGATTAATTTAAATATAGAAGGTATTTATATCATGTGATTTTATCAAGGAATGATTGTGTTAGTCAACGTCTTGTGTAAATGATATTGTCTTATGTTTTGCCCAATCTAATTATACATTATATTTAAAATTAATGAAATCACAAATATTAATACAATAGAGAGACTGTGCATTGATTTACAAATTTGTATTAAATTAACTTTTTGCATAGAGAATATGAAGGTGAACTGGGCGTTTAATATCAGAGTGTGGGGGAGGTTAGGTTAGCCGTGGCCTATCCATATCGTTATTATTTATGGGCTCCATCCATTAAGGTGTCAACAATCAAAGGATCAACTTGATAATCAAACACTTAAGTTTGGCAACCTGCAACTCAGGATCTTTTTATTCAAAGTGTCCTAATAAGTCATAAGAAGGTTAGTTAGGTAAACCTATGGTTAGTTGAAGCTGTGGTGATGATAGACGACTATTATCACTGGTCGTGAGCTTTGCGATGATCTTTTCTTACTAACTATCAAGGTATTCGATATTGTAAACATAACAATGAAAGAAAATATTTAAATATTATTAATTTGATTAGGTTAGGTTAGGTTATGATAGGACAGGAAATTAGACGTTAACTAATTTTCATAGTTTTTAACACGGTATTAAAGACTGTCAGCTAGAGTTGTATCAGTTTAGTTATTAAAAAATTAAATACAGCCAACATTAACTAATGGTGTTTTTACCATAACGAATTACAAAATATAACAAAATGTTATTTTATTAGGATTTTATGAGGTTTTTAATAAATATGGGTTTTTGTAAATAGAAAATGTATAAAATCAATAGTTTTAATTTAAAATATAGTTTTGTGTTTTAATATCCTATTGTCGAAGAATTCTCAAGGTTTTCTTCCCAAATTTTTTTACATTTTACTAAATCCAATTTTTTTCCGCACATATTTACAAAGACTATAACAGATATCTGACTATGTTTTTATTTGCATTTAGACTTTATAGTTTGTAATTTAATATTCACTGTAAACCCAGCCAAACAAAATATTATTTTAAATTAAACATTATTTTATATCCTTCATAAATTACAATCACATAGTAGAGTCTGTGCAGGACCTTTTTCTCATATAATTTTTTTGCATCCTTAATAAATTACATTCATTTTTATACATTTTCTAATACATATATTATGGTAATACCCTTCTGATCATAATTACTGTTCGTATTAGTATAATGTAAACAATACCTAGTTTTTGGATTGTAGTTAATATGTATTGTAGTATTTAGCTTCCAGCGTATTCTTTTGTTTCGTGTTTCTCAAACAACTTTTTTTTCAATTCATTGAACTCTAGTAGATTATTTTGTATAAATATTTTTCAACATTAACTGGCTATACATGGGAGTACACTGAGTACCTGTGTACTTACTATATAAATTAAAAATAGGTTGGTTAGGTTCTCTCACGTTCCCCATTCAAATTATTTTTTTATATATTTAACTTTTTTGATTTTATTATATTTATCTTTTTTTAAAACATTTACAACCTGGTGGTGCCATTTAACTTTTTTTTTTAATTTTTCATTTGCTTCTTAAAATGCGTATGCCAGTGGGTTCCCACGTTAGGTTAGGATCAGTTGATTTTTAATATGAATCTATTCAAATTTGTTAACTTTCACTAAATGATTAATATTATCTAATTTGTGTTTGCTTTTTGATGTTATTTGCCTACAGGCTTCCATGCTCCCCTCCAAAATTTTTTTTACTGTAATTTAATTCCTATTGATCATTCTATATAGATTTTTTAAACACTGCCAAGCCGGTGCCATGTAAACTTTTTTAATTTTTTTTTTAGTAATGTAACTCTAGATGAATTTTTTGTAATGACTTGAAAATTGATAAGCTGGTGCCATACGAAAAATCCTTCTTTAATGAACTAAATATTTTGAATAGTTTTTTCTGTTTAATATTCTTGAAATATTAGTTTTAAGTTTGTAATATGTTTTCCCACAATAGAATTTTATTTAAATTTTTTTAGTTTTCTAAAATGCTTTTGCCTGCGGGCGCCAACACCCTCCTTCACGTTTTATTTTAGTATTGTAACTCTAGTTGAACTTTTTGTTTTGACTTGAAAATTGATAAGCTGGTGCCATACGAAAAACCCTTCTTTAATGAACTAAATATTTTGAATAGTTTTTCTGTTTAATATTCTTGAAATTTTAGTTTTAAGTTTGTAATATGTTTTCCCACAATAGAATTTTATTTAAATTTTTTTTAGTTTTCTAAAATGCTTTTGTCTGCGGGCGCCAACACCCTCCTTCACGTTTTATTTTAGTATTGTAACTCTAGTTGAACTTTTTGTATTGACTTGAAAATTGATAAGCTGGTGCCATACGAAAAATCCTTCTTTAATGAACTAAATATCTTGAATAGTTTTTTCTGTTTAATATTCTTGAAATTTTAGTTTTAAGTTTGTAATGTGTTTTCCCACAATAGAATTTTATTTAAATTTTTTTTTGTTTTCTAAAATGCTTTTGCCTGCGGGCGCCAACACCCTTATTCAAGTTTTTTTTTTTAATGTAATTCTAGTTGAACTTTTTGTATTGACTTGAAAATTGATAAGCTGGTGCCATACGAAAAATCCTTCTTAATGAACTAAATATTTTGAATAGTTTTTCTGTTTAATATTCTTGAAATTTTAGTTTTAAGTTTGTAATATGTTTTCCCACAATAGAATTTTATTTTTTTTTTTTTTTTAGTTTTCTAAAAGCTTTTGCTTTGCTGCGGGCGCCAACACCCTCCTTCAAGTTTTTTTTTAGTAATGTAATTCTAGTTAAACTATTTGTATTTACTTGAATATTGATAAGCTGTGTGTGCACGAAAAATCCTTCTTTAATGAACTAAATATTTGAATAGTTTTTCTGTTTAATATTCTTGAAATTTTAGTTTTAAGTTTGTAATATGTTTTCCCACAATAGAATTTTATTTAAATTTTTTTTAGTTTTCTAAAATGCTTTTGCCTGCGGGCGCCAACACCCTCCTTCAAGTTTTTTTTTAGTGATGTAATTCTAGTTGAACTTTTTGTTTTGACTTGAAAATTGATAAGCTGGTGCCATACGAAAAATCGTTCTTTAATGAACTAAATATTTTGAATAGTTTTTTCTGTTTAATATTCTTGAAATTTTAGTTTTAAGTTTGTAATGTGTTTTCCCACAATAGAATTTTATTTAAATTTTTTTTAGTTTTCTAAAATGCTTTTGCCTGCGGGCGCCAACACCCTCCTTCAAGTTTTTTTTTTAGTAATGTAATTCTAGTTGAACTTTTTGTAATGACTTGAAAATTGATAAGCTGGTGCCATACGAAAAATCCTTCTTTAATGAACTAAATATTTTGAATAGTTTTTTCTGTTTAATATTCTTGAAATTTTAGTTTTAAGTTTGTAATGTGTTTTCCCACAATAGAATTTTATTTAAATTTTTTTTTGTTTTCTAAAATGCTTTTGCCTGCGGGCGCCAACACCCTCCTTCACGTTTTTTTTTAGTATTGTAACTCTAGTTGAACTTTTTGTATTGACTTGAAAATTGATAAACTGGTGCCATACGAAAAATCCTTCTTTAATGAACTAAATATTTTGAATAGTTTTTTCTGTTTAATATTCTTGAAATTTTAGTTTTAAGTTTGTAATGTGTTTTCCCACAGTAGAATTTTATTTAATTTTTTTTTGTTTTCTAAAATGCTTTTGCCTGCGGGCGCCAACACCCTCTTACACGTTTTTTTTAGTGATGCAATTGTTGAACTTTTTTTTTTTGACTTGAAATTGATAAACTGGTGCCATACGAAAAATCCTTCTTTAATGAACTAAATATTTTGAATAGTTTTTCTGTTTAATATTCTTGAAATTTTAGTTTTAAGTTTGTAATATGTTTTCCCACAATAGAATTTTATTTAAATTTTTTTTAGTTTTCTAAAATGCTTTTGCCTGCGGGCGCCAACACCCTTATTCAAGTTTTTTTTTTTAATGTAATTCTAGTTGAACTTTTTGTATTGACTTGAAAATTGATAAGCTGGTGCCATACGAAAAATCCTTCTTTAATGAACTAAATATTTTGAATAGTTTTTTCTGTTTAATATTCTTGAAATTTTAGTTTTAAGTTTGTAATGCGTTTTCCCACAGTAGAATTTTATTTAATTTTTTTTTGTTTTCTAAAATGCTTTTGCCTGCGGGCGCCAACACCCTCTTACACGTTTTTTTTTAGTGATGCAATTCTTGTTGAACTTTTTGTTTTGACTTGAAAATTGATAAACTGGTGCCATACGAAAAATCCTTCTTTAATGAACTAAATATTTTGAATAGTTTTTCTGTTTAATATTCTTGAAATTTTAGTTTTAAGTTTGTAATATGTTTTCCCACAATAGAATTTTATTTAAATTTTTTTTAGTTTTCTAAAATGCTTTTGCCTGCGGGCGCCAACACCCTCCTTCAAGTTTTTTTTTAGAAATGTAATTCTAGTTGAACTTTTTGTTTTGACTTGAAAATTGATAAGCTGGTGCCATACGAAAAACCCTTCTTTAATGAACTAAATATTTTGAATAGGTTTTCTGTTAATATTCTTGAATTTTAGTTTTAAGTTTGTAATATGTTTTCCCACAATAGAATTTTATTTAATTTTTTTTTAGTTTTCTAAAATGCTTTTGTTTGTCTGCGGGCGCCACCACCCTCCTTCCACGTTTTATTTTAGTATTGTAACTCTTGTTGAACTTTTTGTATTGACTGAAAATTGATGATAAGCTGGTGCCATACGAAAAATCTTCTTTTAATGAACTAAATATCTTGAATAGTTTTTTCTGTTTAATTTCTTGAAATTTTAGTTTTAAGTTTGTAATGTGTTTTCCCACAATAGAATTTTATTTAAATTTTTTTTTGTTTTCTAAAATGCTTTTGCCTGCGGGCGCCAACACCCTTTTATTAAGTTTTTTTTAGTGAATGTAATCTCTAGTTGAACTTTTTTGTTTTGACTTGAAAATTGATAAGCTGGTGCCATACGAAAAATCCTTCTTTAATGAACTTAATATTTTGAATAGTTTTTCTGTTTAATATTCTTGAAATTTTAGTTTTAAGTTTGTAATATGTTTTCCCACAGAGAATTTTATTTAAATTTTTTTTAGTTTTCTAAAATGCTTTTGCCTGCGGGCGCCAACACCCTCCTTCAAGTTTTTTTTTAGTAATGTAATCTAGTTGAACTTTTTGTATTGACTTGAATATTGATAAGCTGTGTCATACGAAAAATCCTTCTTTAATGACTAAATATTTAGAATGTTTTTTTCTGTTTAATATTCTTGAAATTTTAGTTTTAAGTTTGTAATGTGTTTTTCCACAATAGAATTTTATTTAAATTTTTTTTGTTTTCTAAAATGCTTTTGCCTGCGGGCGCCAACACCCTCCTTCACTTTTTTTTTAGTATTGTAACTCTATTGAACTTTTTGTATTGACTTGAAATTGATAAGCTGGTGCCATACGAAAAATCCTTCTTTAAGGAACTAAATATTTTGAATAGTTTTTTCTGTTTAATATTCTTGAATTTTAGTTTTAAGTTTGTAATGTGTTTTCCCACATAGAATTTTATTTAAATTTTTTTTTAGTTTTCTAAAATGCTTTTGCCTGCGGGCGCCAACACCTCCTTCACGTTTTTTTTTTAGTATTGTAACTCTAGTTGAACTTTTGTATGACTTGAAAATTGATAAACTGGTGCCATACGAAAAATCCTTCTTTAATGAACTAATATTTTGAATAGTTTCTTCTGTTTAATATTCTTGAAATTTTAGTTTTAAGTTTGTATTATGTTTTCCCACAATAGAATTTTATTTAAATTTTTTTTAGTTTTCTAAAATGCTTTTGCCTGCGGGCGCCAACACCCTCCTTCACGTTTTATTTTAGTATTGTAACTCTAGTTGAACTTTTTGTATTGACTTGAAAATTGATAAGCTGGTGCCATACGAAAAATCCTTCTTTAATGAACTAAATATTTTGAATAGTTTTTTCTGATTAATATTCTTGAAATTTTAGTTTTAAGTTTGTAATGTGTTTTCCCACAGTAGAATTTTATTTAATTTTTTTTTGTTTTCTAAAATGCTTTTGCCTGCGGTCGCCAACACCCTCCTTCAAGTTTTTTTTTTTAATGTAATTCTAGTTGAACTTTTTGTATTTACTTGAATATCGATAAGCTGGTGCCATACAAAAAATCCTTCTTTAATGAACTAAATATTTTGAATAGTTTTTCTGTTTAATATTCTTGAAATTTTAGTTTTAAGTTTGTAATATGTTTTCCCACAATAGAATTTTATTAAATTTTTTTTTGTTTTCTAAAATGCTTTTGCCTGCGGGCGCCAACACCCTCCTTCACGTTTTTTTTTTAGTATTGTAACTCTAGTTGACTTTTTGTATTGACTTGAAAATTGATAACTGGTGCCATACGAAAAATCCTTCTTTAATGAACTAAATATTTTGAATAGTTTTTTCTGTTTAATATTCTTGAAATTTTAGTTTTAAGTTTGTAATGTGTTTTCCCACAATAGAATTTTATTTAAATTTTTTTTAGTTTTCTAAAATGCTTTTGCCTGCGGGCGCCAACACCCTCCTTCACGTTTTATTTTAGTATTGTAACTCTAGTTGAACTTTTTGTATTGACTTGAAAATTGATAAACTGGTGCCATACGAAAAATCCTTCTTTAATGAACTAAATATTTTGAATAGTTTCTTCTGTTTAATATTCTTGAAATTTTAGTTTTAAGTTTGTATTATGTTTTCCCACAATAGAATTTTATTTAAATTTTTTTTAGTTTTCTAAAATGCTTTTGCCTGCGGGCGCCAACACCCTCCTTCACGTTTTATTTTAGTATTGTAACTCTAGTTGAACTTTTTGTATTGACTTGAAAATTGATAAGCTGGTGCCATACGAAAAATCCTTCTTTAATGAACTAAATATTTTGAATAGTTTTTCTGTTTAATATTCTTGAAATTTTAGTTTTAAGTTTGTAATATGTTTTCCCACAATAGAATTTTATTTAAATTTTTTTTTGTTTTCTAAAATGCTTTTGCCTGCGGGCGCCAACACCCTCCTTCACGTTTTATTTTAGTATTGTAACTCTAGTTGAACTTTTTGTATTGACTTGAAAATTGATAAGCTGGTGCCATACGAAAAATCCTTCTTTAATGAACTAAATATTTTGAATATTTTTTCTGTTTAATATTCTTGAAATTTTAGTTTTAAGTTTGTAATGTGTTTTCCCACAATAGAATTTTATTTAAATTTTTTTTTGTTTTCTAAAATGCTTTTGCCTGCGGGCGCCAACACCCTTATTCAAGTTTTTTTTTTTAATGTTATTCTCGTTGAACTTTTTGTATTTACTTGAAAATTGATAAGCTGGTGCCATACGAAAAATCCTTCTTTAATGAACTAAATATTTTGAATAGTTTTTCTGTTTAATATTCTTGAAATTTTAGTTTTAAGTTTGTAATATGTTTTCCCACAATAGAATTTTATTTAAATTTTTTTTTGTTTTCTAAAATGCTTTTGCCTGCGGGCGCCAACACCCTCCTTCACGTTTTATTTTAGTATTGTAACTCTAGTTGAACTTTTTGTATTGACTTGAATATCGATAAGCTGGTGCCATACGAAAAATCCTTCTTTAATGAACTAAATATTTTGAATAGACTTTTCTGTTTAATATTCTTGAAATTTTAGTTTTAAGTTTGTAATGTGTTTTCCCACAATAGAATTTTATTTAAATTTTTTTTTGTTTTCTAAAATGCTTTTGCCTGCGGGCGCCAATACCCTTATTCAAGTTTTTTTTTTAATGTAATTCTAGTTGAACTTTTTGTATTTACTTGAATATTGATAAGCTGGTGTCACGAAAAATCCTTCTTTAATGAACTAAATATTTTGAATAGTTTTTTCTGTTTAATATTGTTGAAATTTTAGTTTTAAGTTTGTAATGTGTTTTTCCACAATAGAATTTTATTTAAATTTTTTTTTTTTCTAAAATGCTTTTGCCTGCAGCGCCATACCCTTATTCAAGTTTTTTTTTTAATGTAATTCTAGTTGAACTTTTTGTATTTACTTGAATATTGATAAGCTGGTGCCACGAAAAATCCTTCTTTAATGAACTAAATAATTTGTATAGTTTTTTCTGTTTAATATTCTTGAAATTTTAGTTTTAAGTTTGTAATGTGTTTTCCCACAATAGAATTTTATTTAAATTTTTTTTTGTTTTCTAAAATGCTTTTGCCTGCGGGTGCCAACACCCTCCTTCAAGTTTTTTTTTAGTAATGTAATTCTAGTTGAACTTTTTGTATTTACTTGAATATTGATAAGCTGGTGCCACGAAAAATCCTTCTTTAATGAACTAAATATTTTGAATAGTTTTTTCTGTTTAATATTCTTGAAATTTTATTTTTAAGTTTGTAATGTGTTTTCCCACAATAGAATTTTATTTAAATTTTTTTTTGTTTTCTAAAATGCTTTTGCCTGCGAGCGCCAATACCCTTATTCAAGTTTTTTTTTTAATGTAATTCTAGTTGAACTTTTTGTATTTACTTGAATATTGATAAGCTGGTGCCACGAAAAATCCTTCTTTAATGAACTAAATAATTTGTATAGTTTTTTCTGTTTAATATTCTTGAAATTTTAGTTTTAAGTTTGTAATGTGTTTTCCCACAATAGAATTTTATTTAAATTTTTTTTTGTTTTCTAAAATGCTTTTGCCTGCGGGCGCCAACACCCTCCTTCACGTTTTTTTTTAGTATTGTAACTCTAGTTGAACTTTTTGTATTGACTTGAATATCGATAAGCTGGTGCCATACGAAAAATCCTTCTTCTTAATGAACTAAATATTTTGAATAGACTTTTCTGTTTAATATTCAAGAAATTTTAGTTTTAAGTTTGTAATGTGTTTTCCCACAATAGAATTTTATTTAAATTTTTTTTTGTTTTCTAAAATGCTTTTGCCTGCGGGCGCCAACACCCTCCTTCACGTTTTTTTTTAGTATTGTAACTCTAGTTGAACTTTTTGTATTGACTTGAATATCGATAAGCTGGTGCCATACGAAAAATCCTTCTTTAATGAACTAAATATTTTGAATAGACTTTTCTGTTTAATATTCTTGAAATTTTAGTTTTAAGTTTGTAATGTGTTTTCCCACAATAGAATTTTATTTAATTTTTTTTTTGTTTTCTAAAATGCTTTTGCCTGCGGGCGCCAACACCCTCCTTCAAGTTTCTTTTTAGTTATGTAATTCTAGTTGAACTTTTTATTTTGACTTGAATATCGATAAGCTGGTGTCATACGAAAAATCCTTCTTTAATGAACTAAATATTTTGAATAGTTTTTTCTGTTTAATATTCTTGAAATTTTAGTTTTAAGTTTGTAATGTGTTTTCCCACAATAGAATTTTATTTAATTTTTTTTTTGTTTTCTAAAATGCTTTTGCCTGCGGGCGCCAACACCCTCCTTCAAGTTTTTTTTTTATGTAATTCTAGTTGAACTTTTTGTATTTACTTGAATATCGATAAGCTGGTGCCATACGAAAAATCCTTCTTTAATGAACTAAATATTTTGAATAGTTTTTTCTGTTTAATATTCTTGAAATTTTAGTTTTAAGTTTGTAATGTGTTTTCCCACAATAGAATTTTATTTAAATTTTTTTTTGTTTTCTAAAATGCTTTTGCCTGCGGGCGCCAACACCTCCTTCCCGTTTTTTTTTAGTATTGTAACTCTAGTTGAACTTTTTGTATTTACTTGAATATTGATAAGCTGGTGCCACGAAATATCCTTCTTTAATGAACTAAATATTTTGAATAGTTTTTTCTGTTTAATATTCTTGAAATTTTAGTTTTAAGTTTGTAATGTGTTTTCCCACAATATAATTTTATTATTTTGAACGAAGCATCAATTCGTACTTTTATACATCAGCGGCCATTACGGCGTTGTGGGATGACCTATAGTTTTTAAAGGTGATTAGTGTAACTGTTATCGTACGACGGACGACTACACTTTTTATTTTTTTTTTTTAGGAAATATTATGATGATTTTTAAGAATATTTAAAAGAGTTTTGTTGACACAAATTGTGATTTTCTTAATAATATGTTCATCCTATTTTGGCTTTGTTTCATAATGGTATAAATATAATATATGATATTTAATTCAAAGAAGTTCTCGAGTGCTTAGCATTTGTGATCAATTTATGAATTGATAATGACTTAACGTGTTTGGTGTAAAATGATTTCAGAGTTTCTCCATCGAAGAAGAGTTTGAATGTTCAAGAATATCTACTATAAAAATCTTTTGTGGAATTCCTCCAAACTTGTTTAAACTATTCGTAACATGTTATTTATTTGAAGTCTTACTCAATCAAGTAATTTGAAATCTATTATTTTTATAGTATTAACAATTATCGTAATAATTATCCATTGCTATCAACAAATGTTTAAGGAGTGGGTGTATACAAAAAATCTTTGTATATATTTATTAAAAATTGCGTTAGTTTACATTTTATTTAGCAATCTTCACGGTTACCGGTATATTTAGTTTACAGGAAGTGTTGAGAATATCTAAAAATTGTTTCTTAAAAGTTTATACTTCAGGGAAGGTTCCTTACTTGATTTCCCGATCTTAAAATAAAACCACGTATAAAATCCATATAAGTTTTAATAAATAAAAATATTAAAAAATATATTATTTGTAAAATAATATGGAGTCATCATATTGCAGTCTAGCTATTATGTTGTTTTCAATTTTTTAGATTTTTAAATGCATGTGAAGTATTTCTGTTCCGGACACGCGAGCCAATTCTTTTTGCAACCGACCCAGTAAGTATACTAAGTTAATTATTAAAACAGTACAAAGATATTCAAATTTGTCGCCGATGTTTTTTCTGATATATTTTTTTTAAGTCTAAACCTATTATTATTGGCTTATATAAATAAAATATTACGACAGTTAGGTCAATATATTTTTCCTCTATGGAAATCCTGGTTATTTATTTATAATTGTTTAGTAAATTATTTGATACTATAATACAAAATATATTATAATGTTGCCAGTATATTGAAGTTAATTGACGAACTTTTTTACTCGTTTGGCAACTGATGACTGACGATGACAATCTTGTTAAACTCGATACCACGTGTATTGTATATTTCTAACAAATGATTTTGCTCAAGCTATTCCCAATACGCAAATTCTCAACTCCCGGGCCTCCGGTTAATCTATACTAAAATAATTAATAACTATTGTCTATTACGCATTCAAAAATACGTTTGTACAACTCTCCGCACCGGTAAAAATAAAATACTAGTCTATAACACTGCCGAAGTGCTGACACTCTATCATCACTTATTTTTAATATTTATGTACCGCGCTTGTTTATATATAATAAATTCGAATATCTATAATTTTGATTTGTTGCATTTTTAAAAATTTGTCTACAATTCAACAACCCTAAGTCGTTATAATAATACACTGCCCATGTAAAAGATAATATTATATATAATTATCAATATAGCAGCTGAATAATTTAATGCTTTTGAATATGAAATAATATAGGAAATATTGATATTTACAGCTGAATAACAAAGGAACAACTTAAATTTAAATAATTTTGTGACAGCAAATATTTTAAACCTCAAACAACAAGCATAATATTATAGTATAAGTCGACGAATTCTACACCCGTTGACAACTCAAATGAATAGTAAAGTGGACAGTATTACACTCACCGAACTCGCGAGTGGAGAGAATTCAATACTGTGATACGACCAAACGTTATGGATCATTAGTATTTTTTTTTTTTTATTACACATTATAGTTAATTTATATGATGGATATTCGGGACGATCAGAACCATGTGTTAAACATAAAATTGGCAAAATGTACAGGATTATACCAAATGTTGAATCCTCGAACCATACGATGTCTTGGATTAAACGTCTACCACTTCATTTTGGCATTCATTACGCTCTATATGTGTGTAATGGGAATGATAATGGTCGTTAGCGGTGTGTACTATTGGACGGACAACATGTCTTTGAGCATAGATTATATTTGGAAAGGTATGATTTTGGTGTGCATGTACTACTCGATGTGGGTCATTGTCCACTACTCAGATGACATATGGAACTGTTTGTCGATCACGTGCTACGGTTTTACATCGCATAGCCTCCGAGACAGGCATATACTGGATCGTTGGAGAGAACAATCTGTGTTGTTAACGACTATATTGACAGTATTGTATTTCATATCAGTGACAATGTTTTTAGTTAGTTCTCTGTCATTGTCGAACGTAATTTTACCGGTCAAAAATCCCGACGGTTCAGTCAGCAATTACTATCATAACATATTAAATTTGTATTTAATTGTATCAGATGACACGTATAATGCACACTAAAATATGTTCTACATAGTTGAGGCTTTGTGCTTACTCTCATTTTTAATAATATTATTCGTATTTGATTTTCTTCTGGTGACACTTTGTTTAGCCATACGCTGTCAGATGCAAATGGTTTGCACCGCGTTCGAATCACTTGGGCATAAATCGCTTGGCGACGATCTCTCTTTAGTTAGTGAGTACGGCTATTGAGATATGCATAAATGGTTTATTTTGTTGATTTATTTATTTTTTGAATTCTTAACCACAACTACTGGGGAATTGGCTCACATTATTTTTAATAGATTGTATGGTTTTTTTAAATTTTTATTTTACAAACAATTCGAATGCATTTAAATGTAGGTATACTAATCTTTATGTCCATTTAAAATTGAAATAAACCTATTTCGTTGAGTAAAACTAAAATAAATTTATAAAAATCTGTTTACAGAGTGATTCACCAAGAATGTTCACCCCCATATTTTCATTCGTAATGAATGTGTTTTTTTATGCTTATCAAACCGTATTTCAAATTTTTTGAGATTTTTTTACATTACTTGACAATACGTCAATGTTTTCTGAGAAATTATCAGAGTAAAATTGATTACGTAAAATGGTGAATGTCATATAAAAACATAAGTATACTAGTGTACATCTGTAAAGAACACTTATTAAGTAATGTAAAAAAATCTCAAGAATTCAAAAATACTGTCTTTAGTTATACCTATTTTTAAAAAGTCGAAAAATTAGACTACGAATGACTGTATTATGCTTATAGTGAGTTCCCTTTTATTATAATAAGTGTTGAGTAAACCTTTGTGATTCAGTAGGTCACTATTGTATTTGAAATTGGCGATAAATCCTTGGCAACAAAAATCGATTCTGAGCGGAGACGATCGGAATATTAATATTTAAACAAAATTGTTATCAAAAATTGACTTTAGTTACACATCAAAGAAACAAATTTCTGTATTTAAAACCCAATAATATAATTTAAAAACAATTGTTGAACTATCATAAATTGTTTACTTCACTTTTACATTCATACTGATTGACATTTACTAAATCATTTTTCTAAGGACGCAATAATGCTCTATTTACTTGTAGATTGCAGAGATGAAAAAGAAAAGTTACCTAACAAGCACGACTTAATATATGATGAATTAAATACAATTATAATGGATCATCAAGCAGTTATGAAGTAAGCATTCGAATATATTCAACTTAAAAAAAAATGTATTTATTATAGTAGAACGAGGGGTGCACACATTTTGTCTAATCCACACTAATAGTAAACTTATTTGAACAATGATATTATATTCATGTGGTGAATTGCATCAAACATTACTCCCGACCCCACGGCCCAACCGTATTTCGAATTACCATTAATGAAAAAAATTCTGTAAATCACACAAATTTATTCTAATGACAAAATAATCGATTGCGCAAAAAAATCGAATCTGGGGATGAATGCATATTTTGATATATAAGAGTTTTTCCCTCAAAATCCAGCATATAATTTTGATGAGGAGGAGCATTCCAGTTTCTAAATGTTAATCCTTGGACACCAAATGATTGAAAACTACTCTTATTATTTTTCTTTTTTAGGAAATATGATGCATTTTTAACAATATTTAAACGAGTTTTATTGACACAAATTGTTGTTTTCTTAACAACGTTCATCATAATTTGGTTTTGTTTCATAATGGTAAATGTATATATGATATTTAATTCAAAGAAGTTCTCCTATGCTTTGCATACTATGTGAACTAATACATGAATTGATAACTTATCTGGGGTAAAATGATTTCAGAGTTTCTCCAACGATGAAAGATTTATAATCTCGAGAATATTTACAATCAAAATATGTAGTGTAATTCCAGGAAATTTATTTAAAATATTTGCACTTTGCTATTTATTTGGAAACTTACACGATCAAGTAATTTGAAATCTATTATACATGTATGGTACTTTATTATATTTCTTGACTAGGCGTGTACATTGTTAGTCTTGTGCTTTGTTATAGTATTAAATACAATAATAATTTTAAACTAATAGAGTTGAGATTTGAATTGAACTATTTAATTTTTTTGATGATCAATAACACCAAAATTATAGCTTTGTATTAATAATATTAAGCGTGTACCCATTTGATATTCAATCAATATAAATTCGATATATTATAATTTTTATTTTATAAAGCATACCTATTATCCGTATCTATCCATAGGTAGTACAGTAGAAAAAAATTTGTTTTTTCATCGAATTATATAATTACGGATTTAAATGTATTAAATGAATACTCTTCAAAATGTATATTTTTTTTTTATCAAAGAAAGATTCAATAATATTCGCATTGTACAGCAGTAATTGGACCGAAATGGATATGAAGTGTAAAAAGTTGATATTGTTAACAATGAAAATGAATAATGCTAACTACAAAAAGTTAAAATTTACTATAACAAAAATTGTTAACTTGGAAATGTTTTTTAAGGTGAATACAAAAATAATTGCTACTTTACCAATACTATAATATTGTAGTATGTAAAAAAATATAATTTTCTGCAGCATTATTCATAACTTATTTATTACTAAAATTTATATTATTCATGTTTTATATGAAAAAAATCAGGGGATCTCACTCTGTTAACAGGGTTTGAAGGATTTAATAATTTCAATGTAAATTATAATCTTATTTGTTGCTTACAAATATTATGGAGGGACGATACATTGTGTTAGATTGTATTGCTAAATGCATTTTATACTAATATATATTTTTACTATTAATAGTATTTATGACTTATTATGATAATTTTTTTTATACAGTATCAAGCTTTTTTTTTACCTATCATATCATAAAAAAAAATTTAAATAGTAAAATTATATATGATTTATTACTTAAGTTTTGTACCTATAAATATATTTTATAGTGTTTAAAATATTTAATACTTTTATATAATATTATATAATATATAGTACCTATAAATATTTGAATTGTGTAGCATAAAGTTATAATATTATAATATATTGGTGGAATGTTTCAAGTTTATACGATTAATATATTTTTAATATAAAAAATACCTAAAATTCTTTTCGAAAATTTGTTATTTTTTTAACTTAAAATGCTAAAACAAAATATTTCGAAAATAAATTTTTGATTTTTTTGAATTGCTAAAAGAAAATCTGACGAGAAACCTTGGATTAAATTATGAAGTTGTAAAACAAAAAAATGTAGGTAGGTACTTACATGGTTTTTGTAGTCTTGATTATAATATATTAAATATTAAAATAATGATATTTGCCATTTGGTAATATTATCAAGTTTTATGGTCCAAAAATTACAAGAAAAATAAATACAAAGATTTTGCCAAATTTAATTAATTATTTTTATTTTTTTTTTTTTTATCACAGACGATGCGTGATTCATACACAATTTTATCGGTTTTAATCAATTATATAAAACACATGGATAAATAATTATTGTTAAACTATGAATATAAATAATATGAATTTAAACATAGCTCTACTTCAACACATCAACTAAATAATTAATTAATTATTTATATTTAACTAATAACACATTTAATTTTTTTATTGTAACAATGTACCTAGATTTTAAAATTAATCATTAAAATAAATTAGTTATACGTTTATTGTATCATTTTAATATTTTGTAGATTTGTTTGAGGAATGACTTTAAATCGTGTGAAAAAATATTGTCATAAACTTTATAATTACCTAGTACATAATGCTTAACTTTTCTTGATTGAATAAAGTTAACTTGGTTACAAAATTATTTCGTTGACAATGTGGTTGTATTCTATATATTTAATATAGAAATTCAGTTTTTTATGCAAAATAAATGAATATTTTTCATAACTGAATGTTTCAAGTATATATAGACACAAGCATCAAACACCACACCACATACCGATACCATATCAATCAAGTGAAGCCTTACAACCCGATCTTCAATAAAATAACAACATCGCGGTCAACTTCTTAAAGTAAATCATAATATATTATCTAATTTAAGTTTAAATTAAAATGTAAACCATATGTAAAACAAATGTATATAAATAACTAATAGTACCTAGCTAATGTTTTTATATCTAATACAAAAAAAAGTCAGTTAATAGTAATGCACTTGTTGAGCATATACTAATTTAAAAAAATATATATAATTATATTTATCACATGATTAGGTGCCCAAAATATAATACCCTTGTATAATAGATTTTGCTATACATTTATAAAGATGGTTCAATATATTCAAGTTTCCACCGTATAAAATGTATGTAATTGCTAATAGGTACCTAACTTATTTTCTCATAAAAATATTATGTTTTCATATTATTATAATGTATGATATGTACATGTAAAAAGTCATAAATTATAATAACTCTATATGTGATACCTATTAGAATAGGCGTTGATCTATGATCTGTGTGTGGACTGAGGAGATATTATGAGATATTATATTATGTTGAATTAGGAAAAATATGATATATGCAGGTACCTATATTTATTTATTGATAGTGTTGTAAACATTTTATATTTATATTTACACTTAAAGTGGTAACTTACCACTGTTTATATCAGAATTACGTTTACCTACTATTTTAATATGAAATGCTGTATATTAATAACGTATATTTACACATAAATTTCATAATATAGGCTATATATTATTAGCAATAGTTACATTTGGCAACTTAACTACCAACAATTTTGGATTTTCTTTTGCATGGTAATTTATTCCTATTTCAAAATTATTATTATGATGTTTTATTTGTCTACATTAAATACTGGTTATATGCAAATGCGTGTCCAGGATAAAAATTAGGACAGGCTGGGTTATAATAACAATTTGTTCAATAGGTTTACTGTATACATATTTTTTCTAAAAGGATTTTTAATATAGTTTTTTTAATGTTCTAATAATCATAATAACTAATATAATATAATTCTAAAACATAGGCACACCCAAAACACATAGAAAACGAAAACATCCACTCATGGATTCGCTTGACATTAAAAATGCATTTTTGAGTTTATTATGATTTATAAGGGTTAAAAATCAGGGAAATAATGAATTTATTGTTTATTAGATAATGACAAATAATTAATTACTAGGCTAACATTGCTAAAACTCCGTTTCCACTTAGATTTGTATTTTGTATAAAATATGTGTAAATAATAATTATTAAAATTATACATACCATGTAGTTTGGACAGAGATGGCAAGGTATGGTTTCAGACCATGTTTAATATTTTGGTATGCATTTCGTAGCACCGGCTTATTGATGTTCAATTAATTTTGATTATTCTGTTTTATTGTATTTTTAAAAAAATATCACTTCTATAGTTCAATACTAAATAATATTCTGTATTCGTTTTTATAATAATACACACTTGCAATTATGATACCATAGATACATAATAGGCAGATGTACCATGTGTGCATCTGCACCGAATTATGTAACCTTAGCTCGCAAATATATTTTTTGGACCCAAATTACAGGCAATAAAAAAGGTGGATCATAAACTTTGAACCGACAAAATATAATAAACATGATACACTTTAATCTGCAAATTATATATTACATGCCATTTAAATTTTGAAATTCCATAATTTTTACATAAACGAATTGTCAGTAATCACAACAAAGTGGACAGTATTACACTCACCTACAAACTATTATAATATGTTACACGACCGCTAAAGTTATATAATATTAATAATCATTATATTTTTCCTTATTACACTATACAGTAAAATAGTAAATTTTTGACGGATATTCGGGACGAGCAGAACCATGTTTTCAACATACTATTGACTAAACTTACAGGTTTATATCAAATGTTGGATCCTGGAAACATTAAATGTCGTGGTCAATATGTCTACCACCTGGTCGCGGTATTCATTGCACTCTATTTTAGTTTTTTTCTGTTTTGAAGGTGATGTTGATCGGTAGCGATGTGTAGATGCTATTGGATCGTCATCGTGTCATTAAATATTAAGCATAGATTACATTGGAAAGATTTCATCTCATCGTACTTCAGTGGCGAATTCTCCTGACACGCTTAATTAACACGTGTTGCATGCTTAAGAATAAAATCATAATTAGGAAAAATACAAACATTATAATTGTTTCATGAATTATACGTTACGTATTTAGACAAAAATATATTTATTTTTTTGTTCTCCTGCTTTTTTAAAATTATATTATATTTACAGTTCACCAGTCATTAGTTGTATCACTCCTATATAAGTCGAGTATCGACGTGTTCTACAGCCGTGGACAACTCAAATGAACGGCATAGTGGACGGTATTACACTCATCAAATTCGCTTGATTAAAAAAAAAAAAATGTCGAGAGCATTGATGGGGTAATATTTGATGGCCCTCATAACATCAAGAAATAATTTTTTTAATTAGTTTGTTATTTGTGTAGATTTGACAACATTTATTGAGCCCTTGGTTCTACCATAGTAATAATTTTTTTTTTTAAATAAAATATTAATTAAATCTCACTTTATAACTGCTTGATGATCCATTATATTTGATTTTAATTCAACATAAATGAAGTCGTCTTCGTTTTGTATTTTTTTTTCATATCTGTTATCTACAAAATAACAAAACTATATTATGTACATTTGACAATAGTTTAGTAAAGGTAAATCAATATGACTGGTGAAGTAAGGGTGAAGTAAGGAATTTATAACAGTTTAACAGTTAAATAAATACATAATTGGTATTCAAAAACATTCAAAAATGATCATACTAAAACACAGATATTTGTTTCTTTTATGAATATCTGAAGTTCAAAAAAGAGACAATGTTGGATATTTTCTCATACAAATAATAATGATTTCACTTCTAGTTTAAAATTTGTGGATGTTTTTCTAAAATTAATAACCTAGATACTTTAAATATTCGCCAAACATTTATTTTATATACATATAAAATTTGGAATGATTTTTTTTATATTTTGGGTTATTTAAAAACATATTAAATGTTCTGTTATAATTGAATTGTTATATACTAATACAGTTATTTAGGTATCTACATATTAAATAAACTTACACGTACACATTTATAAAATAACATTTTTATATATTAGTACAAAACCACATGAGAGCTACATAATGAATGGCCAATGTCATGGGAACAGACTGCTGTATGTTGACTGATTATAATAACTGTTATCACTTTAACACCAGTGACACCATAATATGTTCTATTTTTTTTCTTTAAATATCAATAACCATTTGGTTTGCAAGTAAAAAATGAAAAAAAAAACACACACATCATTGTAAAATCAATACATTCATCGTTTCACTCATAATCTAAAATCTGATTTAAAGAGTTTTTAAATATTCTCTAAAATATTATTTTTGAATACTTGAGATATTTTGTACTACTCAAAAAATGTTCAGCTCGAATATAAACATTCATTTTTCAAATGACAACACCCTTTTATATAATTAATCATTTAGTGGATAATTACTTAACTATAGTAAATAATGACAGCGTCAGTATTCAAAATCGAACGAGTTGTTTTTGAGTTATCCAACATTCTATACAAAATACAAAAAATTTTAGGTCCATGATAATGGGTTTTGAATATGACCCTATTGGTTATTTGAAAGTTTTGGTAATTTATATTAATCTATAAATATTTATAATTTATAAGTAAGTTGTTGGTAAGTATAATTATTACTAAATCCAAATATCCAATGTTATTATTTATTTTTGTAAAAAGATTTTTAAGGACTTGTTATCCTTAATATAAACATTTTAATAACTGATTTACTTTTTACTCGAATTATCAATTAGGTGAATTAAATTTCATAAAAATTATCAATTTAATAATTCGCAGTTAAAATGAGGGTTTTAATTTGAAAAACACGTGTTTCTACAACTACAGAACACTCCTTAAGTACAAAACGATTTTATTATGTATTCTAAAAATTAGAGATTGAATATATTCATTATTAAATGATAAAATGACGAGAGTGAACATGCTTGGTGAATCACACTCTGAATACCTGCACGTTTTTTTTCGAGTCTAGTAGTGATAACTTGGAGTTGAAGGGGATAAAAATTCACTTCAAGTCTCAAGATATGTATTATTCGAGATAGCTAACTAATTTATAATTGATTCATTTAAATTATATATATTATGTATACGGTACGTACCTATTAGTACCTACACTATACAATGTACAAATACCTCAAAAGTTGTACCTATAGGTACAGTAACTATAGTATACTCACCATTTGAGGAATGTTCTGACCATGGAATTGCATGGTTCCGGGATCCAATATTTGATATAAACCTGTAAGTCTTACCAATATTATGTTGAAAACATGGTTCTACTCTTTCAGAATATCCATAAAAATTACTATTATACTATGAAGTTTAATACAAAATAATATAATTATTGACGATATTATATAATTGCTGGTCGTGTATTTTTATAGAATTCTCTCCACTCGCGAGCTTAGTGCGTGCCATTCTGTCTACTCACTGTTCTTTTGTGTTGTCCGCGGCTATAAAGCTCGACGACTTTTATAATATGTTCGTTGCTTAAGGTTTAAAATATTTATGGCCACGTTATTGTTCTAGTATCAACTATTCCTTAGTAATGTAACCGTGAATTCTCAGTATTTACCTATAGTACCTATGTCATGTTCAAAACCATTAAATTATGTAGTTGCAACTTTAATATTTATATACTTTACCTTTTGCATGTATGTTTTATTATAACAACGAAGGACTGTTGATTTGTAGACGTATTTTTTATAAATGCAACAAAACAATATAAGTACTGTTAATTCTACATAAATAAAACAGGAACGTACAAAATGCATATTATATTTATTTCCTATCCATTTGATTATATATTTGGCAGGCTTGTTAACATTCACTTAACAACTATTGTGCATGACAACGAACACTGGTAAATATACGCATTGTAAGGTATTTGAAAAAATGTACAACGTTCGTCAAAATTATCAAAAATTCCAACAATCACCGGTGAATGTCAACATTCACTGCCATGCAGTCATACACTTTAATATACATTATAATATATAATATAACATTTTTAACGTGAAAAAAATTAAAAACGCAATTTATGCATATTATATTAATTTTTAAATAAACACGAAGGACTTAATAATCTTGACGTTATAAAGAAGGGGGCCATGACCCCAATAAGCACCCCAGAATCCGCGAATGGTTAGCGAATGGTTCGTTGCATGCCTCTTAGGATGGATCTATTGAAATGCATGCCACATCTTACAGTCTTACGTCCAAATCGCAAGCCATGTACAATTTGTAAAATCATCGAGACATCAATAGATAATATTTTATATACAAAACAAACTTGAATGGTGACGGAGTTGTTAGAAGTGTTAGACTAAAAATTTTAGTCGTACGAACAGTAGGTTAAACTAACTTTTTCCAAAATAATAAATATAAATCAAAATATTGGTGACATATAAATATAAAAGTTTAAAATTAAAATATATAATTGTTGTATTATTCTGTATCAGTATTACTAGTTTTAAAGTAATTTTTGGCATTGATAATACATTTTTATAACTCGTATTTGACATAATATAAAATTATGATGATGATTTATAATATTGTGTTTAGCTTTTGTGTACCAAACAGTAGACAAAGTCTTATCAAAATTTAAACTTATATTAATCTATAAATTAGTAAAATAAAGTTTTAGGAGACATATTAAAGTTTAATGCGTTATAGATAAAAATCAATTATTAAAGTAATAATGAAGATGCATGACAATTGAAAAATACTTAGTATGACAAATATGGGGACTTTTCTTGCATTACTGGACTCGTTAAAAGTTAATGGTGTGTTGAAATGTATTAATTTAAATCAATAATTATCCATTGCTATCAACAAATGTTTAAGGAGTGGGTGTATACAAAAAATCTTTGTATATATTTATTAAAAATTGCATTAGTTTACATTTTATTAAGCGATCTTTACGGTTACCGGTATATTTAGTTTACAGGAAGTGTTGAGAATATCTAAAAATTGTTTCTTAAAAGTTGATACTTCAGGGAAGGTTCCTTACTTGATTTCCCGATCTTAAAAAAAAAACCACGTATAAAATCCATAAAAGTTTTAATAAATAAAAATATTTAAAAAATATATCATTTGTAAAATAATATACAGTCATCATATTGCAGTCTAGCTATTATGTTGTTTTCAATTTTTTAGATTTTTAAATGCATGTGAAGTATTTCTGTTCCAGACACGCGAGCCAATTCTTTTTGCAACCGACCCAGTAAGTATACTAAGTTAATTATTAAAACAGTACAAAGATATTCAAATTTGTCGCCGATGTTTTTTCTGGTATATTTTTTTTAAGTCTAAACCTATTATTATTGGCTTAATATAAATAAAATATTATGACTGTTAGGTCAACCTACTTTTCCCTTATGAAAATTCTGGTTATTTACTTACAAATGTTTAATAAATGATTTGATACCTACTATATTACTGAATACATTTTAACGTTGTCAGTATATTGACGTAAATTGACATACTTTTTAACCTATAAGAATACTATTTCTTAAGTTTCCAATATATTAATATTAATTATTGCCATAGTTAATTAAATATAAAAACATATTCTACGTGATAGTAATTACAAAAATAGTAGCTGCTGAAATTAGGGTAGACAAATAATAATATTATGTTATTATATGTAGTAATAATATGTAGCCATGTAGGTAATAATATAAAATAAATGTTGATTTCTTGATATTAATAATCCTCAGTTTGGTGTTGACAATAAACTCGCATCCTGCCCACACGTTTACGTAATTCGTTTTATGAATTTATATCATTAGGTATGGTTTCTATTTTCTAGACGATAAAGTATTGAAAAGGACGGCTGGAATCAGATTGGACACAGTTTACCTTTTTCACTACCCAATTGAGCACAGATACAATTAAACAATAGAAATCCAAAATATAGAAATACATACAACGTTGCCGTCTCACAAACCAAAATAATAATTAAAAAAAGTAATTGAAATATTTACAGGAATTATTTTATAATAATTATCAAAGTATTAATTAGTGTATAAAAGTTTATAGATGTAATTTTTAATAGATTTTTTTTACATAAAAATATATGTAAAAAACATTATATAATAAAATAAAAATTACATAATATAATAAATAATGTTAAAGTTAATTTATAGATATAATTATATTTGTATTATGTTATACAGTTTTTATTATGTATCAATGTTTTAAAG
Organism: Sitobion miscanthi; assembly: GCA_008086715.1. Taxonomy (NCBI): domain Eukaryota; kingdom Metazoa; phylum Arthropoda; class Insecta; order Hemiptera; family Aphididae; genus Sitobion; species Sitobion miscanthi. The sequence goes on along the minus strand of CM017799.1, from coordinate 31,980,350 downwards.
GGGTCTCCCTAAATACTTATTTTCTACTTTTAATAAATCTTTAGAATGTTTATTTCTTAAATATTCATCGTAAGCCATTATATTTTTTGCATTTCAATAAAACTCATATTTTTATGACAGTCATTTTCAACTGACCGAAGTCATCTAAAATAAAACGATGTAACGTGTAACGACGAACAACCACTAACCACTAATGCCTGATAGTAATTGAGTCTAAGTTACTTATATTTTGGCTAGCAATACAAAATCCCACTTCTATACATTGTGTTGATAACAAATAATATCCAATCTTACAGTTGTACAGATAATCGTAATTGGCGTAATCGCCGATGCATGAGTGTACCTATTTTGATTTTACGATTATGTCGTTCCTAATTTCCTACACGACTCGTATATTATTTATCGATTAGACTCGTGCCGCTTTTCAATAGATGGGAAACACCGAATGAAAATAATCGCCATGCTCTACGGTTAAATACCTCCCATACGACTTGTAAAGCACAAAAATTGACGACAGGCTTTATGTATACAAGTATTTCAAAATACGCGTGTAGCTTGGTTGTAGTCGGACAGAAAAATCGGCAACGTTGCATTCATTTGACTGTGCTCAATCGGGTTGTTGAAAAATATAAACCGTGCTCAATCGGGTCGTTCCAAAATAGGGACCGTGCTCAATCGGGTTCCACCGAAAAGGACATACCTATTGGCTTCATAAAATTACTTAACAACCAAATCAAAACGCACCCTACTATACCATCACCCGATCCACCAATTCACATAGGGGTAAAACCTAAATATTTCTTCTCACCCAATCGATTTGATGCGTTGGCAACCGATGACTGACGATGACAATCCAGTTAAACTCGATAGGTACCTCATGTATTGTATTTTCGTACCCAACGATTTTATTCAAGCTATTCCCAATACGCAAATTGTCAACTCCCGAGTCCTGGGTCTCCGTTAATCCATACTAATAAAAAATAATAAATATTACGCATTCAAAAATACGTTTGTACAACTCACCGCATGGTACTCTCATTTTCTCTTGTAAGTCAATGTCTTCATTTCTGACGATGCTGTTTTTTCCAGTATCTGCACAGGATGGGTAGGGCTCAAAGCCCTCACTATGTCCTATGCTCCAGTCGACACAGCGACGTGCTGCGCGGTCGCCTGGGACATCCATGGAGGTCCGTCACATTCTAGCCATAATTTTCGGTCCTCTATTCGAAGAACTACCGCTAGAGACTGAAGAAAAATGCAGACGAGAGGTGACTGTAAAAATTCGTGGTGATACTCTCTCTGAAGAATGAAGAACATCCTTGACAGCGTACGCCCACGGGTTCGTTTCTGGACCGTGAAAACCGGAGTAGGAAGTAAACGTCCTCGTAGTCGGCGGACTAGGACGGTCTGGAAGCACATAAAATGATTATCTAACCATCGAATAAACCTACTGATGTGTAACTTTTTTTGAAGGCATTATGTAGGGCATGGTATACATGTCCTCGTATAGTTGTAAGTCCGTTAAAAACTATACATTCTCAGGTCAACCGTAGCCTACACATTAGTACTATAAATAGCTAAGGAAAGTAGTCTCCGCGGCTACCTAGGAATAAAGTACATTTTTATCTGTAAATTGTTGTTAAAAAAATATTGTATGTATCTATTTTTGATTAATGAACCTTGGTGCCTGTCAAAGTAATTGAAGTAAGTAAATGGTTAAACAATGTAATATATACAATGTATGTCCAATCAATATTATATAATATAATTATATGAAAAATAATTTATTTCGTTGTTCAAATAAATTTACATTGATTAATCACCAAATTATTGATTAATTTATATTTGTTTTGGAAAAAATATTTCAACCTACAGTACTATTTACTAAAATAAAATAAAATTACTAGCCTAACACTAGTTACACTCCAACTTCACTAAGGTTTGTTATTTATGTATAATGAACTCGTATAACTATAATTTTGTTTTGTTGCATCGTTAAAAAAAATACAATAATCGATCTACAGTTCCACAGTTCTTCGTCGTTAAAATAATACAGTCAGGCAAAAGGTGAAACTGCATATTAAAGTTATTAAAATTGTATTTGCATAATTTAATGGTTTTGAACATGAAATATTGAGAATCCACTGTTAAATAACTAAAGAACAGCTGACATTTAAATAATTTCGTGACAACAAATATTTTAAACCTCGAACAACAAACATGATATAATAAATGTCGACGAGCTCTACACCCGTTGACAACTCAAATGAACAGTGAAGTGGACAGTAATACACTCATCGGACTCGCGAGTGGAGAGAACTCAATACTGTAGTATACACATACTGTAGTTTTTTTTTTTTTACACAATATAGTTAAATAGCTGTAATTTATATGATGGATATTCGGGACGATCAGAACCATTTGTTCAACATAACATTGGCAAAATGTACAGGTCTATATCAATTTTTTGATTCTCAAACCATGAAATTTAGTGGCAAAAACGTCTACCAAATTTGTTTTATGTTTATTACACTCTGTATGTGTGTGGTTGGGGTGATAATGACTATAAGCGGTGTATACTATTGGTCGAATAATATGCCTTTAAGCGTAGATTATTATTGGAAAAGTATCGTTACGTTGTACACGAGCTACTCGATGTGGGTCGTCGTCCAAAACTCGAATGACATATGGAACTGTTTGTCGATCACGTGCTACGGTTTTACATCGCATAGCCTCCGAGACAGGCATATACTGGATCGTTGGAGAGAACAATCTGTGTTGTTAACGACTATATTGATAATCGCGTATCTCACGACATCTATAATTTACTTCGTTAGTTCTCTGGTGGTGTCGAACGATATATTACAGGTCAAAAATCGCGACGGTTCAGTCAGCAATTATCGCTCTAACGTAGTAAATTTGTGTTTATTTGTATCGGACGAAACGTACAATGCACACTACAATATGTTTTACATTGGCGAGACTTTGTTCGTAATCTTCGTTGCAATAGGAATGTACGTATTTGATTTTCTTCTAGTGACACTTTGTTTAGCTATACGCTGTCAGATGCAAATGGTTTGCACCGCCTTCGAATCAGTTGGGCATAAATCGCTTGGCGACGATCTTTCATCAGTTGGTGAGTACGGCTTTAGAGGTATGCATAAATTGTGTATTTTATTTATTTTTTTTTTAATATTAGCAACAACTACTTTGATTAATGGCTTACATTATTAATTATAACAGATTGAATAGTTTATTAATTAGTATTATACACACAATTCTAATACATTTATATGTAGGTATACTAATCAAATATAATAAAATAAATCATTGTCAATAAAAACCAATTCTGAGTGGAGACGATCAGAATATTTAAGCTCATTTTTTGAAACCGTTTTTCCAATTATATTAGAAAATAAGTACATCAAACTCATCAAGGTTCGATTTGGTACCATATAAGGGATTCTTGTTAGGCTTTATGTTTGCATCATCTAATAAAAATTATGGTGAGAACTACTTAAACAAGAGGATATTGAGTAGAATTTTAATTTTAATTTTTTTTATATTTAACAAAAATGTATATTTACAATCTGTATTTTACACGTTATACAATTTGATGTGGTTTAATTGACGGGAGGGGGAAATCGCCCAAATGGTGGCACCCCATGAATAATAGAATGTTATAATTTTTTATTCGGAAACAAAATTGACATTTATAGAAAAAATAAAGTCAAACATTTCAACTGTTTTTAAATAACGCAAAATACTTGTTTGAAAATCATTCCGAATTATAAATTTATTTGAACGTTTGATGACAATTTTAAATATCTAGCTTATAATTATGGAAATACAACAACATAAAATTAATGTGAAATTTTTATTTTACAAGTGAATATCCAAAATCATCAACATTTTAACTTAAGTTACACATAAAATAATCAAATTTCTGTATTTAAAGACCGATGATAGATTTATAAATAATTGTTTAATTCTCATAAATTGTTTACTTCACTCATACCGTTATACTGATTGTTATGTATTAAGTTATTGTTGTAATATAGACTCAATAATGCTCTGTATACTTATAGATTGCGAAGATGAAAAAAAAAAGTATCCTAATGAACATGACTTAATATATGATGAAATAAAAACAATTATAATGGATCATCAAGCAGTTATAAAGTAAGCATTCAAAAATATTTAACTTAAAAAATATATTTATTATAGTAGAACCTACAGGGGTTCACACATTTTTTTCTAATCCACACCAATAGGAAAATTATTTGAACAATGATTGTTTCATGTGGTGAAGGGCATTTAATATAAATCCCGGCCCCTACGGCCCTACTGTATTTAAAATTTACCCTTAATATGTTGAAGACAAAAATTCTGTAAATCTCACAAATTTATTCTAATGACAAAATAGATGATTGCAAAAAAAAAATCGAATCTGGAGATGAATGCATATTTTGATATATAAAAGTTTTCCCCTCAAAATCCAACATATAATAAATTTTGATGGGGAGGAGCACTCCAGTTTCTAAATGTTAATCCTTGGACACCAAATTACTGAAAACTACTCTTATTATTTTTCTTTTTTAGGAAATATGATGCATTTTTAACAATATTTAAACGAGTTTTATTGACACAAATTGTTGTTTTCTTAATAACGTTCATCGTACTTTGGTTTTGTTTCATAATGGTAAATGTATATATTTTATTTAATTCAAAGAAGTTCTCCTATGCTTTGCATACTATGTGAACTAATACATGAATTGATAATTTCAGAATTTCTCCAACGATGAAAGATTTATAATATCGGGAACATTTAGAGTCAAAATTTGTAGTGTAATTCCTATAAATGTATATAAATCATTTGCACTGTGCTATTTATTTGGAAACTTACATGATCAAGTAATTTTTAATTCATTACTTGTATTGTACTTTATTATATTTGTTGACTAGGCATGTACATTGTTGGTCTTGTGCTTTGTTATAGTATTAAATACAATGATAATTTTAAACTAATAGAGTTGAGATTTGAATTGAATTGTTTAATTTTTTATGACGATTTAGCTCCAAAAGTATAACTTTGTATTAATATTATTGAAATTGTACCCATGTGATATTCAATCAATAGAAATATGATATACCTAATATAATTTTATTCACAAACTACAAAGTTCATTAGTTGAGCTTGAGCATAAGTCATAACTATTAATTGGTAGTACTATAGAAAAAATAACATTCAACAAATTATATAATTACGGATTTAAATGTATTAAAATTTAATAATTAAATGAATACTCTTCAAAATGTATATTTTTTTTTTATCAAAGAAAGATTCGATAATATTCGCATTGTACAGCAGTAATTGGACCGAAATGGATATTAAGTGTAAAAAATTGATATTGTAAACAATTAAAATTATATAATTTTAATATTGTAGTCAAATGTATGTATGATATTATGTATTATATATCTTGTGTTTTGTACCTACAAAAACTTAATACTTAAAAAGGTATAAAACATTAATTAATGCACCTATTTATATGTATAACAAACATATACATATATTTAGATTTGCATTGTGTTTGTGTATCAGAATGTTGTATTATAATTTGGTGGAATGTTTGAAGTTTCTACGATAACATTTTTTAAATACAACATAATATTCTTTTCGGAAAATTTGTAATATTTTAACTTTATATGCTTATAAAAAAAAAACCATAACGATACACATTTTAGATTCTGAGCGAAGCGATGAATGTATTGATTTTACAATGATGTGTGTTTTTTTTTTATATTTTTTTTCATAAGCATTTACAGTTCATATTTTGACAACATTTATTAAATTTATAATTTAATAGTTATTTTGTATTTAAAAATTTATAAAATGTTCAACTTTTATAGCTAAGGATTGAAAATTAAAAACAAGGCTCCACTTAATAGGTTATATATAAATTACTTAATTCACAATAATATCATCAAATATACTTGGTTATCATTGGCTGACTGACCGTTTTCCCTCAGAATCGTTTTTCTTATAAAATAATATTTTATCATTGAATTCAAATTTAACACCATCCATTACAGTGACCCATTTGTAAACTTTTGTATAGCAGAGCGACACCCAATTTCCCACCTTTTTAGTATTGACAAAAATATATTAAGTATTATTATTATTAAATATTATTACTATTATTAATTATTATCAAGTTTTATGATCCATTAAAAATAAGAAGTAAAATAAATACAAAGATTTTGCCAAAACTTATTAATAATTTTTATTATTTTTTTGATTACAGATGATGCGTGGTTCCTACTCAATTTTATCAGTCGTAATCAATTATATAAAAAATATGGATGAATAATTATTGTAAAAGATTTAGTTCATTTATACTATGAATATAAATAAATTACTTTAAACATAGTTGTACTATAAAACGTCATATAAATAACTCTTATAGCCATACAGCACATATTATATAGTATAATTACCTAGATTATATTTTTAATCATTAAAATAAATTAGTTATAAGTTTACTGTACTGTTTTAATGCCTAGTAACAAATCTTTAAATCATGTGATAAAATATAGTCATAAACGTTAGAATTACCTATAGTACCTATATAGTATTAGACATTTGTTGATTGAATAAAGTCAACTTAGTTACATAATTACTATGTTTACAACATGAATGTATTCTATGTATTTTGTGTAGAAATTCAGTTTTGTATACCGAATAAATCAACATTTTCTGTTAATAGTAATGCACTTATTGAGTATATTCATTTTAAATGATACCTATTATATTATATTATATTTATCACAGGATATAGTGGCCAAAATATAATAGGTACCCATGTATTATATATTTATAAATATGGTTCATTATATTCAAGTTTCCACCGCATAAAATAGATGTCATACCTATCTAACTTATTTTTATTATAAAAATGTTTTCATATTATTATATATTATGATTCCGTCATGTAAACGGTTATAGATTATAATAATTATATATGAGGTATAGAATAGGTATATAACAGGTCTAAATTAGGGTGTCGTAAAAATAAAGGTTGAGAAATACTGGCCCCGATGAACGTTTAACTTAGTGTAGGTCTGTCTAATGATTGGGCCCGGCACATGGTATTAACTTTTTGATTAAATTATTTTGTGTTCAAATTATTTAAAGGCGTCGCAGCTGATGCGTTTATAGTACAAAAACATGTCTTACAAGAACTACTCTCACGCCCTGCTGAATAGTCAGATTTCGTTAATTTTTTTTATTTGAAAGAAGAGAACAGCTAGTTTGCAGGTCGGATCAAAGCCCGATTAATTAAAATTATAATTATTATTTAAAACATTTATATTTTAACAATGCACAATATTTGTTATTTATCAAACGTATTTTTCTAGTACTATTTAAAATAAAATAAAAATTCGGGCTTTGATCTGACCTAAAAAATGTTTGCATCTTTCAGATAAAAAAATAAATTATAAAAATTCTACATATCAATGAAATGTGAGACTTTTCTTTGAAGTCATTTTTGTTGATATAATACACCGTATCAACCTCCCTTCCCCCTGAATAGATATCTGGCAGTAGATTAGTAGAAAAGTATTATAATTAAGGTGGGTAACAACTAATATATAAAATACAATCTTCAAATTTGATAGAATTTCGGAATATTGGAAAAACCGACACCGACACTTATAAAATAGTAATATAAATAAAAACATTTTCAGGTATTATGTACCTATACAATTCCGCCAATGGTATCTATTTATGTTATATTATGTTATAACTTATAATCACTAAGTCATTGATTGAATAATAATATGTAGGTATATGCGTGGGTTTACCTATGTATATTATTCAATCAATGTCTGTTTACCTAGTCTACCTATATACATATTATATCATCGTACTCACGTATAACCTACAGTAATAGTACCTACCACGGAGCTAAAAAGTCAATACACAATTTAAACTTGATATGTGGTTTAAGTGAAAAACGCTTAAATTAAAATATTATACAGTTTTTACTTTTTTGCAGGTACTTATTCTATTATCTATTCATTCCGGATCCGGCAATTGGGATTAGGATCGTGTATATAGATATACTATTATATTATATGGCTCGGCCCTAGTAAACGACTCGTCTATTTGATTTTATTGGGTAACTATAAAATATAATGTAGATAATATGAGTTCTAGTTTTAAGAAAAATAAAATTATCTTGTTTAGTTATGTGCTCCTTTAATTGGCTGTATATTATAATATTATCTACCTATCTAATTAATTTGATCAGTTCCTACCTATTTAAGAATGGTGGGATGTAACATTACAAAATTATGAATTTAAATTATTATACATTTATTTAACAGTCGATAATAACGCCACTTTAACATTTTACATAACACTTTACAACTCGTACTTATGATTATCCTATATAGTTGTTATATTTATAAATCTGTTTTTAGTGCGTTACATTTTTACAATAAAATTTGCAATAATATAACTAAAGTTAAAATACAAATAGAAGAAGCAGTTTTGGTATCGACAGAGTTATGGTTGATGGGGAGAGTGTCGTTTACAGACATTTGTACATTTTGAAGTGCGAAGGCTGTTGTACCACAAAACCTTTTAAATATTCTAATATTCATCCTTTTCGAACTTGATCCATTTAAGAAATCACTGAACGCTGAAGAGATGATCCACAAATATCCATTTGAATCAAACGCAAAACTTGAAATCCAATCGAGTCTCACTTCTTGTATGTACAAATCTTTGACGTCGAAATTGTTTTTTAATGTGTTCCAAGCGATTACTTTCCTGGTCATGCCTAAATACAGGTTCCCAGTCGTATCCATGATCATAGCAGTCGATACGTCTGTTTTCAGTCCATGGTTGTTAACGTAATGACTTATGTCATTGAGGAACGGCGCATTGAATACGCTCAACGGAATTGTGAATAGACTGTCCATTTCTATGGTGGTGAAGTACAACATATTATCGATCGGAGATATCGTTAAAATTGCTTCGTTGTAATCCTTAACGCTGGACAATATTTTACAGTGAAATTTTTGAAAATATCCTAGATCATAGTTATAAACAATAAAACCAGAATTTGGACCTATATCAGCTATTACAGCGGTGAGTGATTTCAAGTCAATCGAAATACCACTGAGTACGCTTTGGATTGTATACATACCGCTCGGTATCACTGCCGATCGTATTATTCTGCCCGTACCGATGTCCAGTATAAGCAATTTTGGATTGCAAGTGTAATTAGGTTTTTCTAGATCGTAAACCATGCCCACGTCCAACACCCACAATTGACCTAAATGATCAATTTCGATATCTTTGACGTTTTGCATCCCAATGCAGTTTCCTACAATCTGAATATTTATCGTCGGAAATGGTTGTATAGTACCTCTGTAACTTTTGCACAATGTGGCCGGCACCCCTGGCTTAAACCTGGGTATGGCCATGTACAACGTGTTGTTCCAAATTTTCATTCTGTGCACAAGATTGTTTTCTGGAATATAGGAATGTTCCGTATCCTGGCGATTTTCATGATTTGACAAATCTATTTTGTCCCACTGGTATACCACGTTTAGCTCACATAAACAAACACTTAAATAAATATTGATCACTAGATATGTTATCATTTTGGTTTAAAAGCGATCGCACGACTGAAGAGCTTATATAACCTAGCTAACCAAATATGTATACAAGCGTCAGAAATTTTAACAAACTGTTGTAATTACATTCATTTATATTATTTATTATTCTCGTATAATATATTTAAAAGTAATTTGCATATTTAGTTTTACAAATTAAAAACACAATCACTTCGAATAATGGCCAAGTAATTCAATGCCACATTTTCGAGTGGCATGTTAAAAAAATTACTATTGTCAGTAGATTTACGAGTATTTGCACAATAATACAACAGTGATTTTACTGCCATAAATAGACATTGGACATCGCACTTGTACAGTAATCATGTTAAATTAAAAATAAATATAATAATAATAATAATAATAATTTTAAAAATAATAGGAAGTAAGTACAGAATAATCGAAAATATTTCCAAATTTTAAAATATATCTTATGAGCTATATCTTGAAATTATAATGACAAGCACTGCCTATATTATTATGATCTATAAGAATTTATTTGTTAAATTCAAATATTTTAGAAATATATTTTTCTTTCTTTATATTATTACCAACCAATGACTATAACATCAAAAATAAAATAAATCAAATCTTAAAAACAATTTCTAAAAAATTCTCAATTTTCAAATGATAAAAAACTAAACGAAATACTTATTATTTAAAGTTGAAGCTCATAAAAATTGTTAATGGAAGACGGTACACACTCACTTGTTAGCCTAACATAGCAAAATTACGTTTAGCAGTTCACAATTAATTTCATTAGTTTTAATATTGCGTGGTCCATCAACATATAATTATATAATTTAAAGTTAACAAAATTATCTCTGTTTTATAAAAGGGTTTTTTTCAATACTTGTGATATTTAATGTTTGTAAGTTATAAAAAAATTATAAATTAAATTTAAAAAAATATATAAACTCTTTGTAAATAGCTTTAAAATTTAAAAAATAGAGAACACTGGTAATACTTTTTAATTTGACAGCAGATCGATTACATTAAAGCTAACCAAAATAAACGTGAACTGCTTAAAGCACAATATTTTTATGATATGCGCAGTGCTTATGAGACAGATACGTCAATTCTACTATACTTAACAACCAATGTCCTCTGTATGCTTTGCTAACTATATAAATTGATTTGAACAATTTTGCCTTAAGAATATTTTAATAGTTGATAAGTTATAGTTTGTATATTTAATATATAATATTATAAGTTTTTATCCCCAAAATGTATTTCTTAAATACTGAATGTGTGCTATTCTGGGCTACAATGATTTTAATATTATAATGTGCATTTTATCATTTTAAATTGTGTGTGTTTATTGTAATTGAAATGGGTATAAGGAATATATTATATACATACATGTTGACGCGTTCGCTTTTTAAAATTACATTTTTTATACGATTTCTTTCATTTTGGTTAAGGCGAATCACAACTATATTTAATAAACATAGTTAAATCGTGTCCAATCACTGGTGATCTAAAAAACGATTGAAAATTTGCATGTATAGAGTGTAAATATTGTTTTAGTAAAACATCGAAGGTAATCTGTGAACGCATACTCGAATATAGGTTAGTATAGGTACATAAATTAGTTGTATTGTCTTGCGATATTGGAGATTCCTATCTATAGCACAAGCGTATAATATTATGCCATACAAGTAAACGTCATGCTCTGCAGTTATACTCAGCTCGATTATTTGGACGTGTGAAAACTTACTGGGTGAAAGTAAGAGTTCTACATAATAATTGGAGTTTGAAAAAATAAACGAATAATGTCGTTCTGTCGTACGGCAATACTTACCTATACACATTAAATACTATACGAGATTGTATGTAGGTATCTACTTTATATTGTTGATGCAGTCATCTCTGTAAATTATTTACATTATTTAAGCTATTTATACCAAGAATATCAGCTATTCACATTATTATAATATTATACGATACACTTGGTATTGGCTTATAAGTTTATAACAGCATAATAATTAACAGATATGATATGATATTAAAATAATATACTATAACTATTATAAAATATAATGTGTAATTGGCTATTTTGGAAAAAATTAGTTCGTTCTACACTATTACTAATATGATATTATAATTCATCATAAAATATCCTTAGAAATAGATGCTGACGGACATAATATAGTGACACACCAGTTCGACCGTCTCCGCTATTAAAATATTTTTTTCGTGTGCAATGCTTTATCATTGAATTAAAATATAACACACCTAGTAGGTAGATATGTACACTGATTTATAGTCAATGGCAAAGTGGGTACACTAAAAATATTAAACTATACAACAGAGCAAGTTCGTTGGCTATTCGCTGGCGTTTTCTATTCATTTGCAAGCTTGCTGTTGTAGTCTGTGGGTTTGCCAGCACAATAATATATAGTACCTAATGATATACAACAATACCCATATAATAATATAATTATGATTTATACGAATATTGTCCACTCAATATTTTTGAATACATAGGTAGTCTTTTTTGACAGTCTGAGTGGTTAACTGACAAAGGCGGGTTTGTTTTCACGAGTGTATATATTGTGTATTCTTAAGTCTGTGTGTTTTACCTTTCTAATATTTTTTTTCTCCGGTACATTGTTATTTCTTTTGCAATTCCTTTAAGATGGATAATATTATATTTACATAAATTGGTCAAATGTGTTGGAAATAATGTCCTTGTATCACAAGATGTATTCCCTCTAATTATTGTTTATGGAAACTACCTAACTCTATTCACTTTCAATCAGAGTTATATTATTTTCATTTTACCAACGGATAACGATTAGTGTTTGAAACATGTTGGCTATTCATTTTAACATTAACTATTATACAATTATTCAAGTTAACATTTTTAAATATTGACTAATGATTTTATATGTTCACATAGTTATTAAATTATAACAGAATATATATTATGTAAAATACTATGAGTTAAAACTTAGAATACAAGGTATAAGGAATAACCGGACAAATAAAATAACTTTTGTTCTAGTTAATATTTTAAAAATATTTCTTTTACATATAATTAATAGACGCTTGAACGCTTGAGTTACTAGTATTTTTTATTTAAATTTTTTTATGCTGAAAATAAAAAGTTTTAAACTTTACTCAATTGTTTTTCGAAAAATTGATAATTGCCAATGTCTAAATCTAATTTTCAGAAAAATTTTGATGGTAAAATTGTTTATGTAGTTTTATTTTTTACAATTTTCTATAATCTCAATATTTTTTTGGAGTAAATTAATTTGAAACGTAATAAATTTACAGGCATAAGTAAATTATCTAATTATTATCCATATAATTTTCATAATTTTTTTTTACGTTTAACTAGTATCAATTTTTTCATTTTTTATTTGTCAGATATTTCTGTTACACCATGTATAGTGTATACTATTTCACATATTATAATTTAATAAATTGTAGGTGTCTATATCGCTTCAAAGTTCAGTATTCACAAAATATAAATTGCAATATGGGTAACAAAACTTAAATTATTGTTCTCGATATTTTGATATCAATATATGAGGATAATACAACATACAGTATTAACACTATATAGACAAGTAATGACTAAAAATGGGTATAGACAGTAAACAAAATATATAAGTGAACAATTCTCGTATGAAAAAAATTATTGAAGAAGTTATGCATACCTGGCATACCTAACCTGCATACCTGCATTTTATACTTTTAATTTATATTCGAAATTTCATATTACATTCATATAGCAAGTATAATACAAAATATGTGGAGTAATATTTTCCGGAAACATATTGTTTATTAATAATTATCAATTATAGACGAATAGTTAATGAACATAATAAATTCACGCTATTATTGTTTAACATCATACATGTATGGAAGTAAAAATGCCTCGTGATTAGATTATGAAATTTGACATTATAACCGTTACGTTGTTTGCATTTAATCATACACATTTGCACGTCCTATCGCAATGACGAAATTATTAATCTTTACCTACTTACATTTACAATTATAGTTGGTCCAAACGATCAGTTAGCATAAGAAATAAATAACGAAAATTATTTCTTCCATTTTACCACATGTTAGGGGTGACAGCATGGAGACCAGCGCTCCACGGACCTTGCGAAAATCAATACCAAAGTCCTTACCCCGGTAAAATCCACTGACACGGAGTGGGACATCTGACCGAGCTCGACGTCATGGCTTGTACATTTTAATATTATAATAACGTTATGTAGACAAATCGGTATCGCCTCTGTTTGTCCCGTCGGCTAAATGATTCGATTTGCGGTTATCGTGTTCGTGCTGTTAATTGATGTTCCGCTTTCAATACAAGAGGACGATAAGGTATTGCACATCGGAGGTATATTCCCGATCGGTGGCAAAGGCGGATGGCAAGGAGGTCAAGCTTGTGAGCCTGCGGTTCGGCTAGCCTTGGAAGATGTGAACAAGAATAGTGTTCTGTCCGGATATCAACTGAAATTGCATTGGAATGATAGCGAAGTAAGACGCACACCTACCAAGTATTTTACATTAGGATCTAAAACTGCTGCAGTTATCAATAGAATAAATTTAATTTATGATTTTTACTGATTCCCATCTACTACAAGAATAATAAAAATAAGATTGAACATTTTGCTTTTAGAATTAATCTTGAATTTATTGTTTGATTATTATTTATTAAAGATTTGAGTTTATAATTTCAATTAATATTTTTTATCATAACTTCTAATAATAAGTACTTATTTAAAATAAATGTAGAAAATGAATTCGTTTTCTAGTAAACTATTATAGGTAACTAATTATATATTCTAGCGGTTGTAGTGAAAAGATCAACAAAATATACACACTTAATACAAATACAATACCTATTATATTATATTTAGGACTAAAGATTTTAAGTTTTACTTCTTACTAGTTCTTTGCCTGTACTACCACTGTAGGTATGTATAGAGTTCAAACAATTGCCGTAAATTTTTTTTTAAGTTTATTAAATATTATTAATTAGTATTTCATGTCAAACATTTTGTTTTCCGTTGCTGTTAGAGTTAAATGAACTTTTTTTTATTATTCTCAATTTAACTTTGAATTTATAAACCAAACGTTTTCTTAAATTGTTTCATTTTTAATGTTAATCGTATATATGCCTAACGTAAAAAAAATAAAAAAAATGGAATTTGTTCACAGTGTGATCCAGGACTTGGTGCGTCGGTTATGTATGATTTGCTATATAACAAACCTCAAAAACTTATGTTATTAGCAGGATGCAGTACTGTATGTACAACTGTTGCCGAAGCGGCAAAAATGTGGAATTTAGTTGTTGTAAGTAAAAACGAAAATAATTTTTTTTTAACTAAGTGACAAGACTATAAATTTAATTATTGCGTTATTTCGCCTTAACAGTTAAATAACTAAATACGAAATAATAATTATTGCCTAAAGTTAAATAATTATATGTACGCGTATATATTTTGTAAGTTTTGAAATGAAAAACAATGTTGTAGATCCAACCATACATACATCAACATATTTTTATGCATATGTATAAATATTTTTTATATTTTACGTTTACGCATTAATATAGTGGATTATGGATGAAGTTTAGGAGGTCCAGCCACTTACACTAATAGAAACAAAGTGCGTAAAGTTTTCATAGTACATATCAATTATAATATACCCACATACATGGTATATTATCTATGTTTGGTATCGAAAAATAAAATTTAATATTAATAACACGGTAATAATAGTTTGAATTTATTGGTAGAGTGTGAACAATACTTATAAATAAAAATTTAATATAAACATAGTGTGACAAAGAGCAACATCTTTATAGAGAAACATTTTTTATTACCTAGGTATCTATTATTAAAGTAAAACCATAATTAAATTTATCGTAATATACAAATAATTCTGAAAGTCATATAACAAGTTTTTAAAAAGTCTACACAATATATTCTATAGGTACCTATAATAAACTAAATGTGGTCGTAAATTACAACAATATTATCTATGTGACACATGATTTTAAGTTAGAATTCCGCGTTAATTAACGTGTTATTATTAGGTTATCGTTGTACAGTCAAACTTGGTTAACTCGAGTTTTTTGGCCGGTTTCTTCAACTTTGAGTTAACCAATACCGACTGTAATTGTATGGTAACTAAAAAAAACCAAAATTCAGAAAATATGTTAATTAAAAAAATAATTTCGTAAATCCCTTACGACGTTATTACGATATAAATTGCACTTTTTTTTAAATACCTGCGTACAAACAATGTTTTTCTTAAATTGTTTTCATTATGTTGTATCTATTATATTGAGTGGTATAAATCTTTATTATTTTTACAACAATATTTTTTTTTCAGTTATGTTATGGTGCCAGCTCACCAGCATTGTCAGACCGAAATCGTTTTCCCACACTGTTTAGAACGCATCCTTCAGCCACCGTTCATAGTCCAACTAGAATCACATTGATGAAAAAGTTCGAATGGTATAGAATCGCGATTCTTCAGCAAACTGAAGAAGTGTTTATCTCTGTGAGTATTTTTAAAAATATACCTGTAATTAGTATGTATTGGATATTTTAATTAAAAATTGAAATGTTATTTTCAGACAGTGGAGGATATCGAGACTCGATGCAAACAAAATGGCATTGAAATAATTACCAGGCAAAGTTTTGTTAGTGATCCAGGTGATGCTGTTAAAAACTTGCGCAGACAAGACGCCAGGATCATTGTTGGTTTATTTTACGTTGTTGCTGCCAGAAAAGTATTATGTGAGATGTACAAACAGCAGTTATATGGAAAAGCCTACGTGTGGTTTTTTATTGGTAAGCGCTTTGAATCATTTTAAATTACATTGCTCATAATATATGCTATTTAAATATACATGCATAAATAATATTATGTAGGGTGGTACGAAGACAATTGGTTTGAAGTAAACTTGGAAAAAGAAGGAATTGAATGTACGAAAAAAGAAATGAGAATTGCAGCAGAAGGTCACATCACCACTGAAGCTCTTATGTGGAATCAAAACATTAACCAAAAGACTATTTCCGGCATGGTAGTATTTTTTTTAATAATTCTCGTTTCAATATAATATTTAAAATGTATTTATTCATAAGTGAATGCATACTATAAATTACATTATAAATATTCTAAAAGTGAAGGTATAAGATTGAATATATTAATGAGTTGCAGATTAACTAAGACAAAATAATATACTAGGTAGGTACGTCTTATGGATCATGGATACCAGTTTAACATTTGGATATGTATTTATAAAAAAAAAAATTAATTTTTGATCTAATCTGTTCAACAAATTTGCAGTTTAAAAAAATCTAAACAAGATATTAAACTAATTTACTAGTATAAAATGAATTTACTGACCTACTGAATAAAACTAAGCATATGATATTATTATTATTATTATTATTATTATTATATTATTATTATTATTATTATCTATATGACTATAGATGGCAATGTTGGACACACGCGTGCGCTGTTGTCCACAGCTGTGATCGACTTTATCGTATTTATGGTTATGAAATTTGGTACATAGGTAATCCTATACCTGAGGATGTGCACATCGAAGCAAATTTTTTGAAATTTAAAACTTTTTAAGAGGGTCTCACACAGGGATTAGTTGGCCTATAAAAAACGAATTTATATTTATATTTTTTTTTATTATACATGGTTGTTATTGGTTGCAGAAAATAAAACAGTTATTATAATTGGATATTATTTTTGTATTTTATATTTGGTCGAAACTAACCAATAGCCAATTATAAAAATATGTGTAGCTTACATATTTTAACGGAGTTTAAAATAGGGCAAATCCACTGACATCATTATGCATTTGTCACGGGCAGGATCAGCTATAATTAATAAATATATTTAACTACTGTATAAAATTATAGACATACAACGAATGAATCTTACGCAAAATATTAAATCCACAGTTTTTACCCGATTTTCATAAAATGTTCGTCAAAAGATTTAGCAAGAAAATAGTTATTATGATAATTCCATACGCCTGTAATTTATATTTGGTCAGTTCAATCCAAATAACTGTGTCGATAATCTATGCAGTTTTCATTTGACTAAGTTCAAGAAGGGGTGAATTGATTCAATTTGTCACAGGCAATGCTGTGCAGGATCTGCTTATATTCAAATTTATAATCTTATTTGTAATAAAATCCACAACAATAGTTCGAACTTCTTATACATAGTACACGTTGAAAATAATAAACACAATAATATTATCTTCTATTATTATTTCAGACTTCTGAAGACTTTCGTAAAAGGCTCGAAAATGTTTTAAGATCGGGAGGTTATGCAATTGATCGACACCGTTATCCCGAAGGTTACCAAGAAGCGCCTTTAGCATACGACGCTGTCTGGGCTGTAGCGTTGGGTATTAAACAGATTTAAATAATTATTCCGATTAAATACTAAAATATTTATTTTGATACAAATAGCTTTTAATAAAACTATGGGTATCCTGGAAAAACAAGGAAAATCAATCACCAGTTTTAACTACAACAATAAAGAAATCGCCGACCACATTTATTCGGCTATTAATTCAACCCAGTTTCTCGGGATATCAGTGAGTTTTTAAATAGGAAAATAATAAAAAATGTATAACTAAAATACAATTTTAGGGTTACGTAGCTTTTAGTTCACAAGGTGATCGTATAGCATTAACGCAGATTGAACAAGTTATTGAAGGAAAATACGTTAAGCTTGGTTACTATGATACACAGTCTGATAACTTAACATGGTTCGATAAAGAGAAATGGATCGGTTAGTATTATATTAATTGTACTTATTCTTTATTTAGGAAAAATGTAATTCGTTTTCCACGTTTGTCCATTTAAACAATTTTGAATATAGGTACATATAATATTATATTGACAATGAAATAAAATTGTATAGGTACTATTGTTTACCTACTCAAGTTAGATTTTTAATTTTCAAACATTTAACGAACTTTTTTTAATACGCGTTGTTATAACTGTATATTTATACACTATACTATCTATTTATAGTTATTCGTGTTATACATGTAAGACTGTACATCTATAATATTATATATTTCAAATAGGTGGAAAAGTTCCGCAAGACAGAACTGTGATTCGCCGTGTATTGCGCACGTTATCGATACCATTACTTATATGTATGTGGGTAATTACAACTATCGGGATACTTGGAGCAATTAGTCTTATTGTATTTAATGTCCTCAATCATCACAGAAGGTATGTACCGAACGAAAATCATGGGCCAAAGTCTATAAAACCCAATGTTGTCTATATCTATCTATATTGAGTACCAATCATGTTAATATTAATAACTACTTATTGATGACGTCTCCTCAGAGTTATCGCTCAATCATATCCGGCTTGCAACACAATTATGTTATCCGGCTGTGTGTTGAGCTTGAGCAGTATTTATTTATTTGGCTTGGACGGTCAGATTATATCACCGGCGGTTTTCCCAAACATATGCCAAATAAAAACTTGGGTGCTGTCAATTGGATTTACTTTGGGTTATGGAGCTATGTATAGTAAGGTGTGGAGAGTGCACAGACTGCATACGAGTCAAAAGAAAAACGCAATTAGGGTAAAGTAATTAATAATATAAAGTTTTTGTAGTTTTTTTTTTTCATTCTCATTATAATTATTTTACAATAATTGATCATTCTAGAAAGCTTTGCAGCCGTGGAAAATGTATTCTATTGTGATATTTTTACTGGCCGTCGATGTTGCGATTCTATTCTTATGGCAATGTATGGATCCATTGAAGCGCGATATACAAGTATTTCCTATGGAAAATCCTTTAAATAGCAACGATGACATAAAAATAAGACCAGAACTTGAGCATTGCAAGAGTGAAAATCACAACTTTTGGCTCAGTAAGTTTTAATTCTACATTGAAATTAACATTTTATAATATTATTGTATGATTATTTATTAAACGTTTGCAATATAATATAAGACTCCTAGGCGTGCGCAGACCTCTGAGTCAGGCATGGCTAAAATGTAATCACCTACCCCCTTGTCATAATTACACAAGAAAAAAATTACAGACATTTTCACTACAAACTTTTAAGTGGACCCTTTTGTTGGTGACTGGAAAATGTAAACAATCAGTTTTCGTTATTTCACACACACAAAATTCATCAATATTGATTTAAAATTTTAACCAAATATAATCTAATAAAACAATTTATTCAAAAATGTTCAATAATAATATATGAGATTAAAAATTGTCAATTAACATTAATATTTATTTATTGTTATAAATTATTCATAGGAAATCGACTTTAAGGCTATTAGTTTATGAGATATAAATATTTAAAATTTTGATGTGTAGAGTAGTGGACATAAATTTCGCGGGGTAACCCCGTACCACTCAACTCCGCTCACCTAAACTTTAAATACTTATAACGAATAAACTACTCGCACTAAATTCGATTTTTATGAATACTTAGAAAAATATTCTGCTTTGGAATATTAAATTAAAACTATGTTGTCATTAAAATAATTTAAAAATTAAAATATAATTTTTTAATAACAAAGTTGTTTTGTAAATGACATGAAGTTATATAAAAAAATATTTTCTTAAACAATTACACTTTTTGAAATAATGAGTGTTCAATTTTAAATGAATTGCCATGTATAGTCTCTTGGGTAAACACAAACGTTTAAAAATTTAAAGGGCTATACCTACTTTTAGTCATATCTTCATAAGTTACCAACCCACCCACATATAAAAAAATCTCAGGTGGGGCTAAAGCCCAATCAGCCCTACACGTACGCACGCCTATGATACGACTCTATAGTTTAAGAAATCGATAAGTAAATACCTACCTATGATTGTAATTCTTATCTATCTGTTATAATAGTTTTGTACATAATGATTGTGATGGATGACAATATAGTATTGGCGTTCCCGTGTAAAATATTAAGTATTGTGGAAAGGAGGTTAGAATTAAATGGCATATTTTAAAATAACTTTATTAATTATTAGTACCTAACCATTGTCAGACATTAAATAAGAAGAATGAAGATCAATAAGATCTTTAAGTATTTTCGTAACTATTAGATGAAAAGTTGTATCGATAGATCCGTTGAGTTTTTTTTCTGTGTTTAGTCACTGGTTTTATTAATTTGTGGAGTAACTTAAGTGCTTTTAGAGCATTAATGATTAAAAAGAGTACCTACATTAATGTGTAAAAGTATTATTTTATTGTAATTTATTGTGATTCACATTGTTTGAGTCTCATTATGTATATTACTAAAATACTAATATTTTGGTTAAAAGTTAAAATTATATTCTTAAAATTCCATTTGGATTATCATGGGTTTTTTAAATGTGTTAACCTGTTTCGTTAATCTTGATTAATGATCAATGGGGCGAATGTAAGTTCCCACTCGAGATATAGCAGGTAAAAAACACACCCGTGTATACATACGTAAGTTCCCACACGAAAAAAATTACACCCGTACGTAAGTTCCCACACGAAAAAAAATTACACCGAATACAAACTTCCTTCCCACTTTATTCAGACTTAGGACTGACAACTTAAATGTAGTTGGTTTAGTTAAAATTTGTTTGTTTTTGTGTTGCATAAAAAAAGTACAATCAATTTTTTCATTGAATCTAGTCCAAATATATAATACAAATTCACATATTATTCGTATAATTGTATAGGCATAAAATAATAATAGTTATAATAATTATAATAATAGTAATAGAAAAAGTTAAATTTTATTTGTCTTATTGTGAAAGCTCAAACCCTTCGAATAGTCATACTGTGTAAATTTTTTTAAGTTATAATCTGATATATTTTGTTATTGATATAGTTTACACATATAGTGCTAGTTCTGCCGATACAAGTCTTACTACAAACGCTTGCGAAAGTATAAATAATATGTGGACCATACCTACACATTATATTATTAATTTGTATTATATATATGGACCAACTACGTTTAAGTAGTCAGTCCTAAGTCTGAATAAATTTTCGTGTGGGAACTTACGCACGGATGTCTTACATATGTACCCGCTTACCTGCTATGTTTCGTGTGGGAACTTACTAAACCCCGATCAATGACCATTAATTATTTTAAAGTAATGCTTCATACAATAAATAAAAACGCCAATATTTTTATTTCACTATGATTTTTTTTTTAGGTTTAACATTAAGCTACAAAGGGTTGCTTTTGCTGTTCGGACTTTTTGTCTCGTATGAAACCAGAAGTGTCAAACTAAGACAGATAAACGATTCACGGTACGTCGGAATGTCAATTTACAATGTGGTCGTTACTTGCTTGATTACTACACCCGTGATTATGGTGACAGCATCACAGCAAGATGCTAGTTTCGCTTTTGTAGCGTTATCTGTTATTTTCTGTTGCTTCCTTTCTATGGCACTGATATTCGTACCAAAAGTAAGAAATAATGGACATTGAACTGTGGCAGATGAATAAGATACGTACATTTTAGGTGATCGAAGTGATTCGGGATCCCCACGACAAACCGGAATCTAAATACAATCCCGATGCTGGAATGTCAAAAGAAGACGAAGATAAGTATAAGAGACTTATCGATGAAAATAAACAACTTGCTGCTAAAATAAAAGAGGTATACTGATAATCAACATAATATAGATTTTAATTCAGTGATTGCTACAAACAATCTTTACACATTTTAAAACTAAGGCCTAAGTGCTTAATTTATTATATTGAGAATTTTTATTAATATAATTGAATATTGTTGACGAATATAATTTCGGAAATTATTTTAAGTTAACATGTTAATGTGTTGTACACCTATAGATAGGTACATTAATATAATTAATGTTATTAGATATTTAGATTTATTAGAGCTATTAGCTGGATATTTTTAGTAAAATTAATAAATAAATATAAAGCATACTACCTAATGCATATAGGTAATAAATTAATAAAACTATTTAATGACCTAGAAACATAGAACTATTTTCAAGTAAATACTAGATTTTAAACAAATATTCAAATACTGTTGGCGTATTGTAAAACCTTAGTGTGATCATTTTTTTTTGATTTACGATCAAAAAATATATACCCATCCTGCAATAAACATATAGGTACAAATATTTCATTAAACAGATTTTTTTCGTATTTTTAAAATAATATAATATAGTTTTATATTGCTTTTTTTTTTAAATTAGTTTTAAATATACCAATTCAATCTAATTAAATGGGAGGGCCATTAAATTATTGTAATTACTTTTGGTAATTAGAGTTATTTTTTGTTTTTCAGAAAGAGGAGCGTTTAAAACAACTAAAGTCTGACCTATTCAGTTTAAGGGGCGATACCGATAAGACTGAACTAAAATGGAACGATGAGTCGCAGTTAACCGAACACTCGTTCTTATCGCAGTCGGTAAATAAAGATACTTTAATTGTAGCTGATTTCATAACTGGCGAAGGTACATCGGACTCAGCGTTCATTGCTGGTACGGCCACTTCTTATTCTAGAGCTAGTGCTTCAGATATGGAATTCTCTGAGTCTTACTTGTGAATTCTTAGACATTATATTTACAATAATATGCTTGAAAACAATCGACCAACAAACAATTTAATCATTTTACTTCATACAGGGTGACTAAAAAAGCTGTTTCTTCGAAAAATAATTTTTAAAATCTTTAGATAAAAGATAATAATATAATAACGATACAATCATCATAGTTAACGAAATGGTACTTAATATACTATATAATAATATAGGTATGTATATTATAGTAGGTATGAGAAAAACAATTTTCAAATATTTATCAATATTATTTACGTTTTACATAAAAAGTGAATTTTAAATTACGTAGGTATAAAATACATTCAATTGACATGATACGTTTATTATATTTAATTTTAATTCCAGTACACTAAGGCCAGTAAAATTCATTCAAAAATAGAGTTTAATGAAGTCAATATTTGCAGATTAACGATTTGGCGTAAAATAGTTTTTGAAGATCACTTTATATTTATGTTTTAAACTTGAGTTCAACGGAAACCCTTTTAACGAAATTTTGTTTCAACATCATTGATGATTATTGTTTGATCACAATGAATCATCGATTCTGGTATACGATTTGCACCATTACTGCGTAAGTTGTATTTCAGAATATTAAAATACAAACTATTTATTATACTTTTTTCACAATATCCTTTATGAGATTTAAATGTTGTGCGGGGATTTTTTTTTATTCTTATTATACTTTTTTACTTTCTATATCTTATATCATTTGAATATTTCAACGGTTCAATAATGGCTTTAGGTTTAAGTTACTTACCTTTACATGATTACATTAGGTATAGACATGTAGGTACTTATTTTTAGAAAGCTAATGAGAAACTGTCATAAAATTAAATACATTTTCTTTTTACAATTGTACATGTGTTTTAACTACAAATAAAAAAAATTATTGGGTTTCTACTTTACTTAAATCTTTGAAGTGGTTGTACTAGGTTTACATTGAACGCAAATGAAAAGTTATTCATTCTTAACTTAGCAAATTGTCTACAAATATTACACACATTATACCTAGTATTAAAATTTAAACCGTGAATAATTTACTTTATCATTGTAAAAATAAAATATAAATCAGCTTACAAACCATCAAAACTATTTTTGTTCATTTTATGAACAGTATATACTAAATATATACAAAATACATATTATTTTTTATTATAATTGAGTTGTACCTATGTTTACATTTTAAAAAACAAATATTGATGAATTGTTGTGCATTTATATAATTATTTGATTCAAATTCACCATAAATCATTCGGCATTGAATTTTTACTGATATAAATTAAATCATATTTACCACATTGTGTGTTAATTATGCAAAACATATCGGATTACTTTCATAAAATGTTACCATGTTAAAATTAAACGGTTTGTTGTCCACTAGATATTATAACAATATATGAATAATAATCATTTTTTTTTTGTAAAAAAAAAAATACTTTGTTACAAATATTAGTCAACTGTAGTATTGAAATGTGATTATTAAAAAAAAAAAAAATCAAATCTTACAAAAACTATGGGTTTATTATTTTGTTTTTAAAACTACTGTTTTGCGTAGCTATCAAGAATTGACGAGAACAGTCAAATGTAACCTACAGAATGAGGAGCAGGACACCATCGTTAACGCATTAATTGGCTCTACAATTAGACGAAAACGAATTTTACATAATTAAAATAAACACCATCTGTTGTAAAAGTTAATACATTTTGGTTCATGATATTTTGTTTTCATTTAAATTTTTTTCTTGATTATTAAATGGAGAACATCCTAAATGTATTTAGAGGGATATATGTACCGTGTTAAGTGTTATTCATTAGATGTTTTGTTTTTTGATAAATGAGAATTTTCTAATCGGATGGTGTGATTTTTTTTAACAGAATGGTTGTACTTTTTTTGACAATGTATGCATATTGAGTAAGTCTCAGTGATGTAGAAATGGTAGAATAAGGTAAACAGCTGTTGTTGGTGATAATAATAATATTACCATTTATTAATTATTATTTTAATTTCTACGTAAGTATGGTACTTATATAATACAAATTCTACGTTAAAACATTCTTATTAATTATTTATAGTATAACGTATAATATGTTAAGTTTTTCTCTTATCGTAATAAAGCTATCTTTTTTTTCTTTTATAAAAATCGTATTTAATAATTTTTTTTAATTTTTTTGAAAACACATTTAATTATATAGATCAATGGCCATTCAATGTTTGAAGATAATTGTAAAACATTTATAATAATAGACACTGAATTAATTATCGCAATACATTAGTTATCCTATCATTTCCTACATCATTCAAACGTAATGTTTGTATTATTATTTTTTTTTTGTAACCATTTGTGATTTTACATTAATGATGTGTTGAAGGTGTGAATAAAGTTTCAGCCATCGAAAGGTAAGTATCCAACCGAACAAGTATAGGTACTCGTATATTACAATCTTAAATTGTCATTTCTAAAGCCTTTTTTTAAAAAATAATTAGGGTAACCATCCATGGTTCAACTATGTACTACCTTAAAATTAAAATCTTTCAATGGCTTATTGAGGTATACAAAATTCTAAAATAATCTATTCAAAATATGTAAAATAATTATAATATTTATTATTTATATATAATATATATAAATGATGTAGAACTTCTTCGTATATTAAATGAAGTATATTTAATCTTCACTTTATATATCCTGCAAGGTACGTATAATATAGTTGCTTTCTATTGCTATATATCATATTTTATTTTTTCTTTGAATATTTTAGTTTCCGTAAACAATTTTTTTATTAAGTTTTCAATTTTCCCTATTCTTTATGTACGGTTTCAAACAACCAAGAGAGTTTTTTTTCACAAACTAGGTAGTCAATAAAATTACATTCTAAAAAAAAGCGATTGAACAAAAAAATAAGTAAGTATATAAGTAATATGTAAATGTAAAAAAATATTGAATTACCCGTAAAGCTGAAGCTGTAACTTATCAATAAAATATTAAAGTCACTGATATATTTTAAAATATTATATAATAGTATACCTACTGATTGTAAATTAGGCTACAAAAATCGCCAAAATAAATAAATCAAAAATATGTTACGATTGTATATTATTATATAGAATTATAAATGAATTAATTACAGATCAATATTATCAGACATAAATAGGTACTTATTATAGAAGAAGAAGAAAGTTCCGAATAATAAAGTGATTAGTTGTATAATATTATGTTTAAGGTTATAATATAGCACATTAATATTGTTCCTTCTCAATAAAAAAAAACATTGTTCAATCTACAAAGAATAAACAGTCTAACGGGTATATAATGCATAAATAAATATACACATAGGTACAAGACGTTTACTCGTCGTTAATCATATCTACATTTCATTGTTGGTTGTCGAATGTATCTCGTAATTATTGAGTAGACGCTGTACTTAATGTATTAAATTTGAATTTAATGATGAATTATTGTCCTGACTAGCTATATTATATTATTTACCTATAATTACCCAAGACGAAAAACGATTCTGAGCGAATACGGTCTAACTTTTTGGTTGCTAAAGTTATCAAACTATAATTTAATATATTACAATTTTAATGAATTTTCGTATATTTTTGAGCGAACTGATTTATTGTATTTACAATAATGTGTGAACATTTATTTTTTACGTGTGTGTGAATTTAAAATTTTTTCGTTATTAGATTTTTATCGGTAAATTAACGAATTTCCTCTTATTGATTTTTTGATATTTTGTTGTATTTTTAACGTGATTACGTGATCCAGATCGAGATTTGTGTCTCGCGCTACCCTAAACTAACCTCCTTTAAGACGAAAAATGTTCCACTTTGAAAAAAAGTGATCTGTGGCATTTTATTCTGTTGGTAGACATATTGTATACTTATAAGTATATTTTACACTGATATACATAAACATTTTATGCTGTAAGCCCCATAGGTCATAGTCCATGGATAAAAATGATACAAAAATAAGGGACGTCGCCTGATTGCGGCCTAAAGTAACTTTTTACATTTTTACCTAACCCGATTGCTGCTTTTAGTAGGTAGGAAATACTATTTTCAGTATTAAAACGAAATAAATATCCCGATTGCATCCGATATGTATTTTTATGTAAATATAGGATGTCCAGTGAGGATATATACATTAGCCGTAGAGGGGGAAACCCGCCTTTTTTTTAAAAAAAATATCAAAAATCATGAGATTAATGAAAACAAAATTATGAAAAGTCAAGATTTTCACAAAAATAAACTCTATAAAATGGCTATCCTTAATTGTTTTAAAAATAAAAAAACTATTAAGATTTACCTATAAAAATTTCAAATTTACTGATGTCCCGTTTTGACTGTTTTGAGTAAAAAAAATGATGTCTAGTTATTTATTCCCAAGAGGAATAACCTTAGACTCTTGAAATGTTTAACAAATAATTATACTAGCGTTTTTCATATACCTATAGTAAAAATTTAAAACTGTTTTGACTCGTTTTGAGCCAGATATATTTTTCAAATCTTGTATATAATTTTTCAATCAGAAATTTATAAAAGTTTTTCTTTTCATAATAAACATAAGAAATTCTAATAGAAGGATCCCAACAAGTGTTTGTGCCTCTATCAAATAGAATAGCACACTGAAAAGTCACGCTATTTATAGCCATGAAATATTTTCGATCTTTGTTAATTTTTTTTAACTAGTAAATTTGATTATTTATATACAAGTGTAGTAGGCTTACACACCGTATCCGCTACAATGATTGAATTCAAAAACAACATATCCTTTACAACGACATACTCGACTTGCTTGTACACCAGAACGGTATCAACGTGTCCACCTTTTTATTTCTATATTATATAAAAAAAGTTTTTTTTTCTAAATATTATTCATTTTTTTCCGTTGATATGGCATCCGGAAAAAATTGAATAATAATAATAAAAAATTATTATAGTAGTATGACATTATGAGAATATTGAAAAATAAAAATTATTTTAGATAATATTTTCGGAATGGTGCGACGCAAAGCGCAGCGAAGTTGAAATAACTAAAGTCCAATACTGTCAAGTATAGTTTTATTGTATAATCGAGTATCCTATGTTAGAATTATTTAACACCATAAATATACCTAAGTACCAATAAATTGTTTTTTGGATATCATTCAAAAATCGACGTTTGTTACACCGGCCACCGGGAGTTGTAATTGTTATGTTTGAAGTTAAAATTGTTATTGGTATGCATATATTATCATTATTGCTATACTTTCATTTTAAATTTTAATCAACTAACGATGGTATTAATATAACTGACTTTGAGATTAAATTTAAAAGATTTCTGCATTATATTAAGAAATCATAGCACTTAATAAATTGAATAGAAATTCAAGTTATTATTATGCTGCAAGTAGTTTGCAAGTATAAATAAATTCATGAATAATGACAATAATATTATTAATAATAGTAACTGTTTTCTTAGTATTGTTTTGGATAAACTTTATACATCATCTGTCGTGAGAAAGTAAACATAATGACGCTATTCGTTTTTAAGGAATAAAATACCGAACATTTTGTATTGGAATGAGATTAGAACGTTGAGAATACCATGCATAATGCTGCTGAAATATTCAAGCACAAAATAAGAATGTTTCCCCGGAGCAACATGTTTGCATATTATTATACTATTTTAAAATGTTTGCCCGCTATGACTAGCAGATGTCACGAGGAAGCGGAATATAATTATAATTATTACGAGACCTAAGTTGGTGTTATAAACTTGGTCAGAATAATCGTATTCGAATTCATTAAATTCTGAATAAATCACCGTATTAAACACCTACCCTCCACTACTTGGCTGTAACATACCTAAACTTCATGCCACACTGCACTAACAAACGAAACACGCCGAATTTAGGAATCAACTACCTACCATAAGTATAATGTAGTCACAATTAAATCGTCACCGTGTCCGTGACACTAAATAATTACAACTATTGGAAAAAAAAATGCTTTGAGTATTTATAACGAAAAAACACGTCTTAGTCTTTTAGATTGATTAATTATTGTCATAGTATTACTTCAGTCAAAATGAAATGAGGTCAATTAACCGGGTAATATTGCAATGTTGTCACGTGGCCGGGGGGTGACCAGTGAAATAGACAACAGATATCCAGGGAAAGTCGTTGGTACTATATACATGATGATCGAGTGGAGCCTGCAGGGTGGATAAATATAAAGATGATTTAATAAGAAGTATCTATAAATTCAATTGTTACAGTTATTTCAGTATACTTTATTATTTAATAAATATCTTTTTAACACACAAACTCATGAATTTGTCTAACCGAAAAAAAATGTCTACTGGAATGTCAAATTAAATTTTTATGAGAGTTGGAAGTTCAAATTTTTACAATAATGGACATTCACTCGATTTCTCATGTAGCGATTTTCTTATTTTGTTGTAATTTAAAAACGAATAACTGTAGATACTTGGAATTTACACCATATATTTATTTTATCAATTCCCATACCTAATAAGATATTAGCTCGTTTTGAGCTGTTTACGTTCATATTCAATTTTTTAGTTTTTTTTCTATTAATGTCAAAAAAATTATGTTATTTGTTGGGTTAAAAAGAGTGAAAAATTAATACAAGGCTGATGATATACCTGTTACAACACCAATTGAAAAATTATTTTGTAGTTAAAATGTGTAAAATGTTCAACTTTATAGCTAAGGATTAAATATTTAAAACAAGGTTTCACCTAAGTAGTTTATTCCGTATCAATAAATCTAAAAATATACAAAAACACAGTTTTTTTTATAGTTATTTTAAGTTCAAATTTGGATTAAATTAGATATTTAAACGAAGAAGAACGGTTTTAGTTTTATGTTACATACTAAAAATATTATTCGTGGGCACTTGAAACTTCTAAAGTAGATTATTGTATACAAATATGATAATAAACAAATAATAATAATTCTACTTAACCTGCTACCGTAAATCGTAATTAACAATATAAATATAATGTAAAATATCCTAGGCTGACAAACCATTTCAGCTTTGAATCGTTTTTCGTATACAATGATATAATATCATTGAATTCAAATTTAACACCATTTATTACATTCATCTACTTGTAACCTACTGTACAGCAGAGCGACATCCACTTACCCGATTTTTTTCATATATATATGTTAGTTATAAATACATATTAATAATGTATTTACTTATAATTTAATAAACATATTTTATTTGAATATATTTATTAAGACTGTCATTTTTATTATTTTTATTTCATCATATTATTTATATTTAAATTTTTATTGTCAAATAAGTTGAATATTAAGTTTACAGTTTAGCTTTAGCAGATGTTACTCATTTTTGGAGATTATTTATACCGAGCCAATAAAAACATCCAGGAGACTATAAAGTATAAATTACATTTCAACATTATGTTATATAATATTTGTTTTTATTAATTTTAATTCTCGACTTGAGTTTATGCATAATTTATAAAACTAATTCAAGAGAAAGCATAAAAACGTTGAGTTATTATAAGACAAACATTTAGGTACACTTAACGTGTATTAAGGAAAATATTATATTATACGTATACGTTATACGCGTTATTTAGATGACTATAAGAATATTTCATTCAGATTTCGAAACTGTTAAACTATTTCATAAAACTTTCGGATTCAAAGTAGATGTATAACTTCGAATACCATCTACAAACTCTCATTCGGAACATCAAAAATAACTGACCGAGAAAACGATTGTGCGGTCTTGTACGTCGAAAACAAAAATTTCTCCTACACTTTGATTGCGGCACGGGGCGTTGGGGGAGGGGGGAGGGGTATCAGCTGGTGGTATATAGGTTCTGTGTACCTAACTTTTGTCGGCGACTCGTTATTATGTTACATGGTGCGTGTATCAGTGTATATACGTGCATATTATAATATATTATACAATGCGCGCACCACACACACACACACACACAACACTAGCACCGTTTTCGAAACAAAATGTCACCGGGCATTATGTATAATAATATTAATATCATAATGTTTAACGAATTGCCGGGCGATTTATTGTGTATATATTATATTATATTGTATTAACCGCGCGCGCTGGGCAGAACGTCGTCCGCAGAAACGGCGCGCGTACACCGAAATCCGCCCGGCGTCCAAAAACCAAGCGCGCCAGTTGTTTATCATGCAAATTGT
The DNA here is from genome assembly GCA_008086715.1 of Sitobion miscanthi. Lineage (NCBI taxonomy): Eukaryota > Metazoa > Arthropoda > Insecta > Hemiptera > Aphididae > Sitobion > Sitobion miscanthi. The sequence goes on along the minus strand of CM017799.1, from coordinate 31,948,853 downwards.
GACCAGTAAACAATGGCCGCTCACTATATCGGTTTGGGGAAATTACTGTACTATACTATACGACTATACACTGGTGCACTACCGATGGCGCTTACGCCGCGTAGGAGTGCGAGAGCGGTAACGCGCCGCACGCCCATTGTTGTCGTCTGCGAAGGGCGCGAGATGGAGAGAGAGAGAGACTGGACAGAGGGAGAGAGTGAGAGACACAGAGATGCGTCGAGAGTGAGGGTGAAAGAGAGTGAGAGAGGGAAATGAGAGAGAGAGAGTGAGAGTGAGAGAGGAAGAGAAAGAGAGAGAGTGAGAGAGGGGGGGGAGTGACTTGCTGCTGCGGCAGTCTTCACGTAATATCATTATAATTATTGTTATATTCGTGTATACATATTTTGGCATGTAAATTTTCGTCGCTGAAGCTTCGGAAACCGCGTTCCAAATACGACCCGGTCGAGGTTTATCACCTTAAAATGTAATACCCTTTCTTCTCTCTTGTACGCCTTTTCACGTCGTCCTCTTCGCCGTCGCGTATATAATCGTCGAGTGATTTATATATACGCACCGCCGTATAGTCCACGCGAGCCGTTGTGTGCACGCACAGATAGAGATGCGCAACCGGAAGGACGGAAGTCACGAACTCGGACTCTGCACAACGCACACAGCACACACAGAGTGGCTTTCGAGAAAATGAATAATAAACAACGTTCGGCGAGTAGTATAAACGAGTAGCGAATAACGAAATACGTCGGTTTTGTCCCGAATATAATATATTATGTACCTGTTAATAAAATCCGTCGAGTCGTTTTAATAGCTGTTTATGTAAACATTTAACCAAAAAGTAAACATATTATAATTTTTTTTGTCGGAACAAACACGTGGGGCCTCCATAACACATATCATACACTATGTGTACACTGTACAGCATACGTTGTAGGCATAAATAATAGTTCAGAATTAAATTAAAACGTGTAGGTACAGTAGCTGTGTACATACTATATATCCTAAATCCTAATAGGAGGTAGAGTGTAGACACAATTTGTTTGGGAGAGAGACATATTTTTGCTACGCGATTCATCAGTCACCACAGCAAACATTGGCCATTGCCATTCGCTTTATATTAATTAATAACAAAACACACTATAGCAATATTATATTCGCCAGTGTTAGTTGTATTCTGTAGCTCTTTTACCATACAACAATAGATATATTGGTAATATAAATAAATACATTTTAATAAAACCAGAAAATAAATAGGATCTGGCCGTTGGAGAGTGTCTGGTATGAGGTATTATAAAGGCATGATTATAAAATATTATATAACAGGCACAAATAGTTTATTAAAACTACTATTATATTTTATAATATTATTTAAAAATATAAAGTATATTAGCGATCAATTGTAACAATTCAAGATCACAAAACAGACCAAAAATGTTGTGATTTCCTATTTAATATTATATATCATATATATTATTATGTTCAATGTTGAAGAACTAAATTTTTTTAATGGTATTGTGGAACAAAAAATGTAAATTTTGACACAATAAATAAAAACATCTTTTTTCTATTTTCCACACAAATGATTTTTTTTTATGTAAATTTTAACTCTTAACAACGGTAAAAATGCATGCATGCTTTTAAATCAACTCAAAAATACAATTTTTATCACTAATGTTAATACCGATGCTTGGTAGTGTTTTAGTGTTTGTTTTTTTAATTAGTGATTTGGTTAGTAGAATATATAAGTTATTAGATATTGATTATTTATGTGTAACTCACTACAAAAGTTCAAAACGTATTAAATTAATTAATAGTTTTAATAGTTTATGACAATATTGGGTTAAATTAGTTTACAGAAATCAAAAGTCCCATGAAACACACAAAAACTTTTTATGTTAAAAATAATAACTATGCGATTTTGCGTTATGGGATAATTTATAAAATGTATGTAAAAGAATATTTAAAACCAATTAACGGGAAGAATTGTTGATATAATTAAAAGTTTTCAAGACTATGATTCTGTTGATATAATATAAGTTTCACGTGAAAAAATTTCAAAACTGTTAATATTTTTATGGACTCAGGTAGTAAAGTTTTTTTTTGATTAAGTCGTTGTACTGAGAATATCTATAGTTAAAACTAGTTTTAAGGTGTAAAACTAAAAAATATTTCAAAAAATGTTGGTGAATTTTTTCTTCAACACATAGCGTTGATGATAGTAAGTTATAGTAGGGATATTTGGCGATTCTGATTTCTGATTACTAGTAATGCGTTCCGACGGAATTCGTCAGTAACTCAATCGGATATTGCCCTTAATAATGTATAAAACCTCTCATGCTGCGCTAAACATTTTTGGTAAACTGACCTTCTCTCAGATAATCGTTTTCGAATGCGGCGATAGTAAATAATAGATATTGATTACAAATTTCTATCTACCATAGAGCTGATAGACTAAAACGAGCTTTGACCAACCGGTCGCCTCTGATTATGTTTGATGTACAGTATTTAGAGAACGGCGTACTGTATAGGCAATATAGGTACATAACTGCGTAGAATAATATTTTAAAACGTTTGTTACAAGAATAATATTGACTAAAAACCACTTGCGTATACATAAGTGGCATACCAAAGGTTTTTATTTGTGGGGGGGGGGGCTGATACAGAGTTGGTTTAACTAGGGTACTCCATAAGTTTAGCATACTGATGTCGAAGTTTTATTTTAGGTTTCGGTTCCTGTGCGGGCTGTATGGCCATACAAATATGTATTTTCAGTAACTTTCGTAGACCATAGATCTTCTTAAAATGTCGATGGGGGAACAGACCCTCCGGCGTCTCTGGCTATGCAACTTGTTTTCCATAACGTATAACACGTCTAGAGGACCAAGTCTTGTTCAATGGCTTATATACTTATTGTAAAGAAAAAAAAAAAAAGTGGTGTTAAATGTGACAGGTCATTCAATAGTATGACGTCCAATCTAGAAAATATGAGCAATTGACTTAATAGGCGTAGCGACTAATCAAATTTTCGATAAGTTGATCGATATCAATACGCATGAACTTTGTGCGGTCACAATTTATCCAACCTAACAAATTCATAATAAAAAAAATTGTTACTATCATAATGTTCCATAATAATAATAATAAACGATTTAAGAACAGTTATACTAAAATATATGATTCTACAGTGTGTTTCAATGCGTAGGCATCGGTGGACAGACTTTATCTTTCACACATCTCTGCAGACAGAAGTCACATGGTGTGAAGCCTGGTGTTTTTGGAATTGATATGGTTAATTGTTGGTCCTGGTTATCTGCACGACCTATCCAGTGTTGTGAATAGCATCGGTTTAGCAAGCTGCGATGAACACGGTACCATTGTGGAGGAGTCAGAATAGCACCTCCATATTGATCATGTTTTGTTTTGGTTGGTGACCTTGAACACTTTTAGAAATAATGTAAGAATTCATGAAATATATTTACTTTTTCTGTACCATTTCTCAATAAAAATTTACAGCAATTCAAAATTGGTACATTCTTTTTGTATTATAGTTTAGTCGCTATCCTCAAATAAAGAAGTATAAATACGTTAGAAATCAGAATTTGAAAATGTATAGGAATATGACGAGAAGAAAGTTTCTGAAGCGAGTTTTTTGAAAGGTGGGTGGTGTTCGAGTAACCATATAATAAAGTATTAATTCAATATGTAAATTCTTTTTAGTTCGTTATTATCTTTGGCAATATTCATCACAATGGACTGATAAATATTGTAAGAGTTTTTAGAGACATTTCGCGTTTGTGTTTTATGTTTTACAATATTAACGGTTTTCTTTTCCTAAAATACTGAGTCTCTCTGGTAGTTTATTGTCCATAAAAAGCATGGCAACACTATTTGTCGTAACGCCAGCAGCATAACTTTTACATTTTTCTCATAACGAAAACATAACTTTTATGTGAATGAAAAAAATAAAATATAAATATAAGCAATTCGAGTTCTATTACGTTCCATACATTATTCGAGCACGGTATGTACAGAAGTATAGGTACTATAGTGCAATATCGTTACTTAAAATTTAGGTAGTAATAATTTATCGTCAACACATGTTCGGAACGTAGAAAAGTAATATCGTTGAGAAATTCGTTAAGATTGGTCGGTTTTTTATTAGCTTGTTAATATCAAAATATTATATAATATAATATATGGATGGATAGGATTACATGCCCGTCCTGTATTATAATGTCGTGGTATTTTTTTATTTTTTTTTTTTGCGGATGTTGGGTGGTGGGAGTTCGGAAGAGAAACAGACGATAATAAGGGAACAAGGGACGTTGCTCGCGGTCAGGAGGAAGAGACAAGAAGAGGATATGGGTTCTGTTTTATAACCTCTTTTTATTATCGCTAAATTCTCATGTGGTAATCCTCGGTGTCCCGTTCCTTTGTTCTCTACAGGTAATATGCGCTCGCAACATAATATCGTTGTCGTTGAAATACGATAAAAACGGTCGGTTAGGTTAAATAGAACAGGGAAATCGGGTGCGGCCTACCTAGTAAATAAATACGACGGTTTGATCGGACGAGTGTAAAAAAACTAAAAAATTCAAGGACGTATTAAAATTGTTCTCATCACACACACTTCGTTATTATCAAATATTTTTAATCGTATAAGTGCCAACTGTATCATATGCCCATACCTTTTACCTGACCGGGTTCCGGGGGAGATGTTAGGTTGCGCGTACATAATGATAAAATGATTGCCCTCCGTGATCCTTGCTCGCGTCTTAAAACGGAACGTCAGTGGTGGGAGGGGAGGGGGGGTCGATGAGGGTCCTCGAAAGAGGGGGAAAAGTGTGGCGTGCAGTAAACGCGTATATCGGTTTTAAACGGGGGCTACAAAATAATAATATCCTGTGCAAGACCGATTTGGTCAAATCGATTTACGTTCGTATTATTTCGACTGGCCGTCCGTCAGTCGCTGTACGTGAACGGCAGCGGCCGACGTCGTTACTATATAGCCGCACTGCCACACGGGACGGCACTTCAATAATATAATACATTACGTACGCAAATTTATACCTATACAATCGTTAATTATAAATACTAGTATTATAGTAATATAGTAGGTATTTATAAAATCAATGCTGCGATGTTCGAGGCATTGCGCTGCGGGACTGCACCGGTGACGAAATTTCGGTTTTCAATAGACGTGGGTGGGGGGGGGGGGGGTCAATCGTTTAGACCAGTCCATAAAACTGAAAATAAACAACTCAGTAGAAAACTATTTTTCCATTTTCCTTATCAGATTATCTCAATACAATCTACCCCCACCCTCGACGTACATTATTTTATATTATGTATTATCGTTGAAAAAAGTAGCCTAGTTTTTGGATCGCGGACGTTTTGTCCCCGCCGTTTCGTACACGTAAATAAAACGAGTCCACAGAAGTTTGGTCCCCGTCAACAATTAAAGTAGGACGTGTAGTCGGTGGTCACCCGGTATTTTAAATCATCAGTCATATTTTTTTTATTTTTTTTTTTTATTTATTTGAAAAGCATATTTACAATCTATACAATTTGTACAATAAGTAAATTTGAGACATGAGTAAAATATGACTTGAATGTCTTGTGGGGGGAAAACCGTTCATCAACAGTACCTCCTATTTATTTGATGGGTTCATATATTATGGAGACCGTTTTTTTTTTTTTAGGCAATAGCGTCTCTTGGCCATTTTCTTTTTAACCTCCTTGGAGGGTCAGTCATATTTAAATCGATATTTATTTTTTTTTTTTTCAAATTTTTTAACATTTTTAATAAATGTAAAATATCAGTATTCAATGTAGTTATTTAATTTAATATTGTTACAATATAATTTTCACTGCAAAAATTTAAATAATATAAATAAATTATATAAAAATAAAATGCTTTTGAAATATAGATAGGTAATTGGAATTTGCAATACAATACAATATTTTATATTTTTTTAAAATAATAAGTCAATGTAAATAACTCAGATATGGTATTGACATTTTAAGATTAAAATAAATAGTGACTGGATTGAAATATCAAAACATATATAAAATTATGTAAATGTATTACATTTTTATTCATGCACCGCGCTCAGCTCGTATACCAGCTTTAGCGTAGCTATGCAATGTTGCTGTTCACTTCGAAACACGTTCCCTGTGTTTTATTTGTATTTAAAGCTAATGAAGCTAGTCTACACCATGTCGTGTCGAATCGTGTAAAATAATTTTCTCTGATTAGCTGATTAATAGAACCATGTGGTTCCATTAAGTTGTACCCAAAACGTAGAGAAGATATTATCTTCTCTACATCGTGGTTATATCATAAGGTACATCATTATTTTATCACACTATATTACAGTAACCAAACGCTACCTCATAGTCGAATATATTTTTGTTACATTTAAGTGTAGAAAACTAAAATAAAATGATAAAATGATATCAACAGGTACAATATATTCATATAATTGATAAGGACTTTAGTATCATTGGTATTGCATTTTAGTATAAGCATAGGAAACGCACAGAACAAAGACATACGATCATTAAAAACACAACACGACACGGCGTAGTTTGAACCCCAATTTACAACTACATCATGTGTCGCGTCGTTTAAGGGGGTGGTAATTATGGTCAAAACTGGTAACCACTAACTAAATTAATTTAAAAGATTATGAACAGTCAATTCTTGGTATACCCGGTTAACAGACCTACATTAATAATTGACGGGGATGAAACGTCCGTTTACCTCTAATTTTATTGCAAGATACACGTGGACATACGTCATACTTATTAGCGTTGGATTGAAAAAAAAAGTAATTTTATAAATAAACTATAAAGTTACATGGGATTAAACTATTAAATTTTTCATTCCACGTCTTTATGTTTGACAGAGGAAGAATATAATAAACAATTAAAGCTAGCAATAAGAAAAAAAACATGAAATAGGCAGGTATACAGTGGCGTGTAGCTATGGTGGGGGGATGTATCCCCCACCGAAATTTTAAGAAAATTAAAAATTATTTTTATAGTCTATGAAAATTACTGTAAATACAAATTTGTACAACCGTACAGGATCCGAAACCTAAAATAAAATCTCGGAGCTCGGTATCAGTATGCTAAACTTTTGGGAGACCCTATAGTTTAACCAACTCTGTGTAAACACATTATCAGCCCTTCCAAAAAAAAATCGTTGCTACGCCATTGCAGGTATAATATTATTTTCTTTACACAACAAACATACACTCACAAACCAGTTATATCTTGTATACACGCCCACGCACTTATATATTTAAACTCAAAACAAGTTGGGAAAGTTCACTCTGCGGGCGTGCTAAATTCTCGGTTTCTAAACGTATTTTAATATAACGCAATAAATTATAATTCCATATAAAATGTACGTACAGTGACTATAGAAAACAAATAAACACATTGATATCAACAATCATAACTTCCTACCTATGTACTGGTAACAGACGGACGGATGGACGAAGTGGACGGACACAGCGGGGATATAATAGGTGTTCTAAACATATGTTTGGAAATCTAAAACTATAAAAGCTTATAATTGTTATTGTGACAATAATTTCTTGGCAACCACACGATATTATGCTTCCTCAAAGTTATAAAAATATTTATATACTTTTTCACCAACAACTTGCCCATCGGGCAGCTGTTTAAATCTGACGGGAACGACGACGCGTCTCAAAGTCTCCGGGCATGGGAGTACGCAGAAAAAAGTTTCTGGAGGGGGGGGGGGAATGTTAGTGTTTGGTTTTTGAAAATCAGAATTTTTTTAATACGCACAGAGTAATGCGTAGTACGTATCGTCAAAAAATTAACAATATTTGCAATATTTTTTTTTACTTTTTTTTTTAGAACCTATATATAATATGTATATAAATGAATGTTTGTCTGTCCGTCCGTCTATCTATCCTTTATGCATTCCCAAACAACTGGACCTTATTTTATGACACTTTTTGTGTGTGTTTGAGTGGTTCCTTGGATGATTTAGATTCACAATTGGACCCGGTAGATCCAACCCGGGGAGGTGCTCAAACAGAGATTTTGAGATTTACGATGCACATTTTTGATTTTAAATGGTTGCTATTGGTTATACGAGAAATAATTAGTAAAAACTAGTATTTTGGCCATTGGTCGATCGGGCCGATTAGATACAAACATGCATCAAATCGAATTTTCGCACGTTAAGCATACCAAGGTGGTTCGGATGCATTTATAGCCACCCATCGGCGTGTCCTAAATCCACCGCAGGTGGATTGCCTACTTCATACTTGATATAGTTTCGTACAAGGTCCGCGATCCGACGTAGTCGGATTGCCCACCGGGATGGCCGTGTTGCAGCGAGTTACACCATCACAATATTCTTGCCAGTTGTCATTTTTTACGGGCAACGAAGTTGGCGCTAAATCATCCAGTATAATATAATATTGCTGGATACGCGTGGCATGATAAAAAAAAAATCAAAAAAATCACAGAAAACTAAATCTACGCAGGATTCTACTTATATATTATATCATAGTGTTAGAGTATTCGCAATAATTAATGACGATAAAAAAACGCCAAACGCCACTGTGGTGGGTGGGGGGGAGAGGGGCGTCCATAACTCCACGTCGCGTTATGCGTGCAGCGGCACGCAGTGTTACCCTTGACAATGTTAAACGCTCGCGAATAATCTGCCCCGTCCGACTACCCCTTTTCTCCCGTATATATATATATATATGGGAGGGGGGAGGGGGAGGTAGGTAGGTAACAACAACCCTCGTCACCATTTCACCGCGACACGGTCGACTCGCAGAGGTGTTTGCGTTATTAATCTACTTTGTGCGCTCGGTCGTCTATTATATAAATATGTGTAACTCGCACACACACACACACACACACAAACACGCCCCCGCGCACAGTTTAATGTTTCTCTTGTTAAAACAAACTGCGGACGCCCAGCGTTTTAATTGGCCGCGTTAATTATTACGACACGGTTTCTTATGCGATCTCTCCGGGACATTTGGAGGCCGGGCCCGGGCTGGTATATACCTATATACCGCCGCGGTGGTCGTGCGAGGCGAAAAGGAGGACCGGGCGCGCGTCGTCGTGCGTGTGGCATTCGGCCCGGTTAATGATCGCCGCCGCACGCTTTTTGAGCATAAATTATAACGCCTGTGCATATATTTATATATATATATATTGTCTCGTATCCATATATATATATATATATACACTATATGCATGTGTCTTGTATCCATATATATATATATATATATACGTATATAATGTGTATACATACGTACTATATGTGTGCACGTGTGTAGGTATATAATACGTCACGGGCTGTAGCTTTTTGCGATTGCCTCACCCCCCGCACCTGTGTATCGTCTTTGACGTTATTTGAATAATGCGGTAATTATTACAGCCTCCGCCAAAAGAGCTCGTAAGAAGATTTCATTTTACGGTCGCCGGTAGGTAGGTACCAGCTATGGCACGAGATGTATGATATTATTGTATAGGTAATAGTAATATATGTATTTAGGTACACCGTATTATTATTATTATAACCATGTGCATTATGTATATATATATACATAGTACAAGCGCAGTGGCGGATTTAACGGTCGTTTAGTCGGTAAATGTCGACGAGGCCCCCTCCTTAATTGTGTACTGAGACACACCTAAATTAAGTAATTGATTTTTTTTAATTTTGACCAAAATTGTATACTGCTAACTGGAATATAATTTACTATTTTTTTTTTTTTTTTATTAAACAAAAAACCCTCGGCAGCAAGGCCATTGGGATATATAATATATTATAATAATGTTACTACATGTTATGTGTTAGAAAACAAAAACAAAAGAACAAAAAAAAAAGACAAAAGAATAAAAAATAATTATTTAATGTGTATAGTTATTAGATAAGTTTGAGCAAACCAGACTGTTGAAGGTAATTTACTATTGTTTTATTAATAAAATAATTTAAATATTTAGGAATACTTCAATAGTTCAATATATACGTAAATATACGTTAGGTATTCAACATTCTACATTTCTACGTAATGGCCTAGTGAGCATTGATTACAAATAATATTATTTTTATAATCGATGTTACAACGTAATCAATTTCGCTGCGTCGTTTTTCCCATACAATACAAATATTATTAGTATACCAATTATTAGGTACCTACTTTGTTATCGTGGAAACTAAAATAACCATTAAGTATCAACAGTCATTACACATTTGCGAGTTTGTGGCTATTAAAATCTGTTATTTTAATTTTTAATCATTTGATTCCAATTCGGCGTAACGACAAGTCGCATGAAGACGCAATCAAAATGACAAAAATAACAATTTTTGAAGTATAATAACAATCTTTTCATTACTTAATCAGCGGCCCTGCCGCGTAAATCATGATTTATTGAATACCGTTTTAGCCATAAATTCGAATTACATTTGAATACATATCATTATAATTTTTTTCCTGATAGAAAAAGGTCTGAAAAACAAAAATTTGAATCGGGGGCAAAAAAAAGAGCAAAAAAGAAAAGTAAACTTCCTGTAACTTTCTTGTTCAAATCAAGTGTTTTAAGATGTGTTTCAATATAATGCATTTGTTACAGAAGCAAAAACTGTTTGGTCAAATTTTGATATCTTTACAGATAATTTAGGACCAGCAGAATTTCCAAAGAAGAGGACAAAAAAAATGCTGTTGCAAATTTATGAAAATACTAGAGGTATAAGTTTATAAGAAGAAGATAAACATAGAACAATTTATTTTTAAACATTAGACAACATGATCTCAATATGACTGAACTTATCGACAAGTTTTCCAAGGCCAAAGTTCGCAGAGGTTCTCAGCTATAATTGTTTTAATTTAAATTTAATATATCTATTATAAATGTTGTTTTATTTGTAAAAAATAAATAAAAAATAGTTTCTATTATTTTTATAAATAAAATGTTGGGTGCTATAATTTAAATTTAGGCAATTATTAAGAGTATACGCCTTAAAGCCGTGTTGTGCGTTATGGGTGGCAGTAAACTCTGACGTTGTATGTGAGTGTGCCACATAGGCATCGTGTTTTATGATCGATATTAATAATTATCAATTGTTGATATCATATAGGTTCAAAAAAATTTAAATCAAATTTTTATAAGAACATCAAAAATTAGTGCTGTAAAAGTAACAATTATTATTATGATAAAGAAATAACATGCACAGCGTTTACAAGTCAGCAAATTAATATTGGTTTTCATAATTGATTATTAATCCTAATAATCGAGTTATTTTGATAAAAAACGAAAACTATACCTACTACTGGGAATAAATATAATTTAGTATTTTTTTATTGGTATGATCTAGTGATGAATTCTCTGATGCAATAATCAAAATGTATGTCACAAGTATATAGATAATGAATGTTAAGATATATAATTATATCCTTAATTGCCTTAATTTATTGCCTTAAGATAAGATTCCGCGCACTATTTATTTTTTCTCTCTGACCTACGTACCAAATTGCGAATTGTCATTCAGAAAAACCAACCTTGTGATGTTTGCTGTATAGTATTAGAGTGAATTGACCTTTTATCAAACTCAAAAGGTAAGAAAGTTATCTGTGTTAGTACAATGAGATTTTTACGAGTGTATAAATTATTACAATTTATTTAAAACTGTTCATATTTTACTACCTATATTGAAATATAACATACAAAGTTTGCACTACAAACTCAGATAATGTTCGTTACTTAAAGTTTAATAGTAGGTCAATTCACTATACCTAACACTGAAACTAACAACAAAAGGTTGGTTCTTCTGAACACAAATTTGTAATGTTGCACATGGGTCAGAGAGAGAGAAAACAAGTGTGTACTGAAATCCTCTTAACGATATTCCTAGCTGTCCTACATCAAACTCTTCAGCGGAGAGGTCATTTTCAGTTTTAAAAATAATTAAATAATAATAAATTACTATTAGGACACAAAATAACAAACAAAGAGCGTTTAAACTCTTTGGAAATTTTAAAATTTGAATCAGATTTAATGTAAAAAATCAATGTATTTATCAATAATAAATATTAACACGGGACTCTGATTAAAGAACTTATTATTACTTTATTTTTTATAGTTTTATATATTATAATACAAATTACTCTTGATTATACATTTATAAGTCACATGGAGTTATAAAAGTTGATTATAATTCAAATTTAACAAATTTCTGTTATCGATTTATTTTCAGGTGGCAAGGGGAGTTAAATATTATTATAACAAAATGAGTATGGAGTCGGGTGCTAAATCTCTTACTTTGTCTCAGACAGTGGCGCACGCAGGGGGGGGTTAGGAGGTCATAACCCCCCCCGAAATGTCTTCCTTCATTACGAGCGTCTAGAAACACCCACGAACAAATTTCTCATCATGTCTTATTTTTCTTATCAAATATATTATAACCAGAAATTCGTTACTTGTAATCGGTGACTATTTCCCCTTAAAATGGAATTGCATTGCTACGTAATCTGTGATAACGTGTTTTTAAATTATGTTAATTGTTATTGGTTTTGGTTAGTCAATGGAAATCTATTAGACAATAACTCAGTCAATAAGTATTAAATTTATTTCATTTTTAAGTTTTTCACATTATGAGAAAAAAAGAAAAGGATTGCCCATGGTAATATTACGTCATTTTTTCACAAAAAGTGTAAAAAAAATTATGAACAACCCTCCAACTTCAAATCTAATAACAGTAAGATTTAGAAATACATTTTTTATTTCATTTATTTAATTATTTAAGTACTAACTTCAAAAGTTTTCTAAAAATGTTTTAAATTAGTATTGGTGAATGGTGGTACTTATTTTATTATAAATAAATGGCATTATAGGAGCTAAATATTGATCACTCATTGCAACTATTGCAAGTTAGTCAGGACACTCAAGGTTGAGGTAAAAATATCTAATGATAGTCAGGATCAGCCCGATCATGTAATCAATATCAATGTAATTATGTAATTATATTGGACTATGTTAAATAATATAAGAACCATTAGATACAGTTTACATTAAAAGGTACATTTGAATTCTGTATTTAATGTATTTCCATATTTAAATTTGATAAAACTAGCCAATGACTTAATTATTTAAAATAATTAAATTTTATAATATTAGATTAATTTAAATTCTAAAAAATACACAATTACAAAAAATAATGATATGTTAAGAAATTATTACATAGTCTATCATAATTTTTAAAAATAGAGACAATTGAATTTCATTGATTCATTTCAAACAAGAGATTGGCATTAAATTTATAAAATTATATTTTTTTGCATACATTGTTCTATTATAAAAATTTGACTATTTTAATTTTGTATTCATTGACCTTTAAACTGTTAATAATAAATTAAAATGTTATAATTAGTATATAGACTGTAAAATATATTGGATGTACAAATATAGTTCATACTATTTTGATACGTTTTATAATTTTTTAGCATAGGGCTATACAATGCCTCTATAGTGAATTATTAATAGAACAACCCCCCCCCCCGAAAAAAAATCCTGTGTGCGCCACTGGTCTCAGATAGTGTATCTCTCTGTTAGTTTAGGTACTACCAAAACAAATTATAGGTACCTTTTACAGAATTTCTGTAATATAACTATTCAGTTTTGACTAATATTATTTGTAGATAGGTACTTATAAATTAACAAATATTTGTTGTTTAATAATTGACTAAATAGTTTTCTTCCTTATGATAGACGAACATTGTTGTTAACAGGATTAACAGTGCAGGTGTCAAATTGTTACTACCTAGGTATACTATTTTGTGCCTAAGTTTTAAAATACTGTTACTCTTTGTTCTAAAATATCTGGAGAATCAGTAAAGAATTAACAAAACTGCCAAACTTGAGACCAAAAGTGTCGAAAAAAAAACAGCAACCCTTAATTTCCGTGTAAGTTGATCAAACGAACGTGACTAACCCGAGGGTCAACAAGTCATAATTGCAAATTATGCGACTAATGCTTCGCTGGCCGTACAAAGGTTTTACAATATGTGTTCCGTTATCATGTTACCTTTTTTATCTTGTAAAAACATTTTGGCAAACGTGTTGTATAAAAAAAAGTTATAATACCTACCTGTTTACGGTATGTACCTATCTACGGAAATCTATTAGTTACTTTTTATTTTTTTTTTTTTAATTCGGTTTTAAAACTTTAAAATTTATAAAATGCCCTAGCAATCGATTATTATATCTAAAAATATGATAATCTGTTATTAATCTGTTAAGGTAGCGTATTTTAATACAACAACTCCTTTACTTAAATCACGTCGATGCATTATTTTATTGTAAGCGATTTGCTTGAGCGTGATGCATTTTTATGCAGATCTATAATTTATTAGTGTTCGGTATAAATATGTTCAACAATAATAACGGTTTATGCTTAAACTTTTATACAATTATGCTTAACACGTTCTCCAGTGTTCGAGATAATTTCAACATCGTTTTTTATGTTTTTTTATTTTATTATTATTGTTACTACACCGTGTTTTAATTCTTCTCAGACGCGGACGTAAACTAAATGAAATAATAATATCTTATATACTTTTTAAACTATTTAAATTAAAACTATCATTGATGATAATATCTATTTAACCAAACGAAGTTGTTTGTAATTTAATTAAAAATACAGACAGAATAAAATATATGTATATCCAACTTAAATGTTGTTGCTCGCGTTCATGTTTTAAGTATCGCGTGGATCACGATGGAAAGAATGTGCGCTGTTCGTTATTATATGATAATAATAATAATATATTGTAGTTATTAGAGCATATAATATTAAAACACATCATCCAAGGTCTGCAAGATTGTACAATAATATAATATTATCTACATAAATATATTTTTAATGTTTTTTTTTCTGTTTGTTGTTGTTGTTGTTGTTTTAGTTTGTCCGTAACGTTTGAATTAATAATAATATCGTACATAAACGGAAATCCGTTTGCATGACTGAAGAAAAAAAACGGCCGTGCGCCGCGATTATAATAAATAACATTATAATATAATATACGAGGGCGAGCAGTGCTGCACACCCCACTCCACCCACCCACCACCCACCGCCGTGAACAAATAAAATAATAATAATAATAATATATAAAATATGGACTGGCGCGGGTTGGCCAGCGAAGTAGTCCGCGCAAAAAGTCTTTATGCGTATCGCTATACCGCCGCCGCTGGTGAACGAAATCGTACTGAGAGTACTGAGACTGCTGCACTGCCCGGGGGGTTTCAACACTTGCAACCACGTCATATCATTTTAAACAAATATAATAATCCGCAATATTGTGCTTTAACGATATTATTATAAAAAAGGATATCCATTACCATAATGAATTCCGAAATGTCGACGAGCCCCGATCGGACCCGAACCGAGTGTGATGGTACGTCAAACGTTGACGAGTGGGGCAATCGTATATTTTGTGCGAGAGGTGCACGAAACGCGCGGCCGATTATGAATGATTAAATCATCGTTTTCCGCGTTACGCCACAGGTACGATATACACGCAGGCCGATCCGTTTCCACGTGATCACGGGGTCTTATCAGTTGAGACGAACTACTACTTTTTGGGGCGCCACAAAAAAAAAAGTCTCGTTAAAATGTTACGTTAATAAAATCAGAGTTGTGAGACAATTCAGTTTGGAACGTCCAACATCGCACGACGTGTCCCGGTCGGATCGTTCGTGGCGTTTGTGTCGAGAGTTGCGACATAGAGAGCGACTATAACGCTTACGATATGATGATAATGTTTTACCGGACACATTCGCGAGGCCAACTATAGATTTGCAGAAAAGACTCGATTAAACCAATACCATCACATCTCACTCGTCCACCGCGGATTCGTCTGTGGGGGGGAGGGGCGGTCTGTATCTAAGCAACTTACCGGCAACGAAAAGGCGACCACAACGCGCCGTACATACATTATAGATGTTGAGCGGATGTGCGTAAGACATATTATTATTATATATATATATATGTGTGTACCGCAGACATTCGGGTTTACAGTGATTTGTGTTTGTTTTTTTTCCAGGTCATCACGTTTTCTGGTAGTAAAAAAACCTGCGGAAAACAGAATAGCACCTCGCCGTGAATCGAAATTTGAACACAATGTGGCATTTGAGTATGGTTGTTTTCAAATTTCTCTATAGTCTATTGCTTGTAAATCAAAAAAATAAAATAACGAGCTAGTCGTAATACTCGTAATAGTGTTAGCGAGCATCCGTTTTTAACATTATATTTTATTCGAATTGTACAGATCCGTTCAAAATCTGTTTTTGAATGCAATTATTGGTTCGTCCTTTGCAGTTTTAAAGAACGCGGTCCAACTATTATATTATAGTATGATATTCGATGTTCTCAGAAGGTTAAGAGAAAATTATTATACTATTTGATAACTTCTAAAATCTAAAATATCTAAAATACGATTTACTCGTTATAATATTCGATTAAGTATATAATATCTATCTGTTCAAAATTGATTTAAAAACGTACACCTTACCTAGGAAAAAAACAATGGATTTATATTATTTTTATTTTATGTTATATTATTTATTGAAATGTTTATTAAATTAAACAATCAATTAATGTACAAAAAGGTTTTTTATTATAAAATATAATATTGTCTAAGAAATTATTCTAAGAAAAATGTATCTAAATTATTTTTATTATTAAAATGATTACTTTTACTATAATGATTTTTTTCATATGAATTTAATATCATGTTTTGCGACCAAAAATTGTCATTAAAATATAAATTGCTTGATTGTTATTGCTCTTCGATAGACCATTGCGTTTTGGCTCGCAATATGCATACAGTGTTCAATTGTATATTAATTGTATATTTTTGAAATCTTGAGAATCGTATTAAAATTTTTTTTTTTGGCCGTATTTGATTTTGTCACGTAATTAGTTGAATAAATAATGAAACTGTTTATACTTTTGAAGCGTTTGGTTTATACAAAAACTTGGCCAGTTATGTTTGTCTCTGCAACTTGTATAATCCAGAGTTATTAATCATCTAATCTATTGTGTCAACAGCATCCTTAGTGCAACTCTAAAGTGACACTTGTTCAAGTTTTTGTATTTAACTATCTTAATATCTTTCATGTTTAGTTTCCCACGAAAGTGTACATTTGAATTTGAAACGTACCAAAGTCTATAATATATATTGTGGTTTATGACGTGTCGTTGATTAAACGTATTATACGCTATTTCGTCTATCTTTTATAATATTATTTCTAATAAAATACTTGCAATTTTACATTTTTTTCGCTTGTATTATATGATAATAATGTGCCGAATACAATATTATGGTTTAATTGTATATATTTAACAAATTTCAAATTTTTACATTTCAAATATTATGATGAATATTTGTTATATTTACCTATCTATTACGTTGATAGAAACTTTATTGATTACCTATCTAGAAATCAAATAATATGTTTCTATAACCCTAGCCATATTATATTGTGTAGTTAGACAATAGCCGGATAACGATTATTCCATGTTTAATAGTATTAACAATTTAGTATTGCTATTGAATCTTCAAGGACCTTATCGAACGATTTTAACTATACATATAATTATCACAGAAACATCAATAACAGGTAATACATAATATTATATTGTAATGAATTATTTGTGATGTATTACGTTATAAAATAATATATAAATTCGCGTCTATGTTTTTTGTTCTGTGCTTACTGTTTAACATAATAATAATAACATGCATTATGACTTTTATTTCTATTTATAATATTTTCAATATTACATTTTCATCATATTGCCGTGCCCTAATACTATTCATATATTATCCACTATACATGAAAGTACTATAATATAGAAAATTCCTGGTTCTTCAAAAAAATGTCAGCACACGATAAAAGATTAATATAATAGTGACATAATATTTTATAGTACATTTTAGAGTGGCTCTCTGCTCTGTATCCAAAAACCGTTTATCATAAATGATAGTGTCCGTGGCACTCATAAATTTGACTATGACGTAACGGAATACGCGATTTCAACCTGATCGGTTCTATATCCGACAATAGTTTGTTCAGCCAATATAATAATTTCTTCTTTTCGGTTGTGTACGATGAGACAATTTTTTTTTTTTTTGTTAAATTAAAACGAATTTGTATTTATTTTTCAATATTTAATTACGGACGCTGGTCTGTATATTATTATACAATATGTATACAGTTATTTGTTATTCAACGTACCACGCACATCCATCTTTATATTTTTTTCTAACCAAGAAAATTGAATACGCCGAATTTTTTGGTTTTATATTATGCTAAATAATCATCTACTTTAAATAAATAAAATAACGTTTCGGGATTTGAATACTTTAAAATATTATTTGGACACGCTAATCCAGTTATCGAAGCGCGAGCGGGTATATTTGAACCACGCGAATCGCAGAAATCTCTTGCGGGTTACAGGGTGAGGACTGAGGATGGTTACCGAATAATATTGAAAGAATATGTTTTCCACCATTATAATAATTATATTACATTATATTTTATATAATATTATATATTATACAAAGTACGGTTCATTAAACCAAATTATTAACCGTTTTAGTAGAAAGCGTATATATGCATAATCTTAATATATTATATATTTCTTCTGTTCGTGTGTAAGTATTCAAACTCAGTTCCTGAACGGCTGCACTGATTTTGATGATATTTTTTGTGTGGTCTTTAGCGGATGCTTGAATGGTTTGGATTGAAAATTGGACACGGCAGGCCCAACCAGGGTAAGTGCTCTAACAAGGATTTTGAGTTTTACGATGGAAATTTTTGTTTATTGATGGTTGCTAATGGTTATAACTTATAAGAGAAATTATTATTATTTTTATTAATATTGGTTGCGACGTAGTCAGATTGCTTACCAGAAGTGGCTGAGTTGCACATACTGCAGCGGGTTACAACCAAATAAAGGAGTTAAACAATCACAATTTTTTTAACAGTTGTAATTTTTTACGGGCACGGGATCAGCTAGTAATATTATGTATTATAAAAGTACGGTTCATTATACCAAATTATTAACCGTGGTTTTAGTAGAAAATGTATAAAAGTATAACATACACAACGCATGCAGTACCAGTATAGTACTATCCCACACAGCATTTTAATATTTCCCAACTA
The DNA here is from genome assembly GCA_008086715.1 of Sitobion miscanthi. Lineage (NCBI taxonomy): Eukaryota > Metazoa > Arthropoda > Insecta > Hemiptera > Aphididae > Sitobion > Sitobion miscanthi. The sequence continues at coordinate 31,929,623 of CM017799.1, read as the reverse complement.
TGGTAAAAATATTTTCAGGAAAACATTAAAGTTTTCAAAATATTTGAAAAAGTTGCGTAAATAATAAGAAATATTTTATCTGTATTTTTTGGCCAAGAAGTTTACATTTGAAAAATCTTTTGTAAAAAACATTAACGAAACATTTTAATCATATTTTTCAAAAAACATTTTCGTGGAAACATTATAAAAAGATTAAGTCAACATTTTTGTGCAATCATAAAGTCCAATATTTTGTTATCATGAGAATAAAATATTTATAGAATATAATTAGTCAAATATTCATTATTCAAGAACTCCAAAATATTATCATTTCCAAAATGCTGTGTGGGATAGAATATGTGTATATAGCGTATTATTATCATTCATATAAACAAAATATGGCTTCTTACAAGCCAACAAGGGCTCGAAATTAAAAATCTGACAGTGCTAAAATCTAAAGCACAAGGGTGCCACCCAAGATCCAAATTATAACTATGCCAAATATTTTCTTACATGTCGAAAAAGATAACGTTCAATAAAATAAAAACACATTACCTATATGGATTATATATTAAATATTTTGAGCGGATTCGAATAAAAAGCAAAATACAAAACAACGTAGATTTTATAAATTAAATTGAGAATAAAAAAAAATAGCCCGTAAAAACATGTCATTGCGATTACCTACAAAATTATTATTTGGTATATTAATATTATTATAACATTTTGCGCAGATTGTCCTCGATGAAAGGTGACATTTTTGTTTTTGATCGCTGAGTTATGAAATATATTGATCATTGCTTGCGTAATATCGATGAAGTGGTAAGCAAATACAATCCGCATAGTAATTGATTTCTTCGAAAACTCAAAGCGATGTTTTGTAACTTGTAAGAACAGCCGTTTTTTGTACACAAAGATTAAAAACACCTTGACACTTCCGAACGGATGTGCCGATCGGGGATTAGCGTTTTATGTTGCAATAACGAAGTTTTGTGGGAGCAGGCAGCACCGTTTGAGGTTTACCTGTGTTTTTATTTTTATTTTATTAATCCTACATCGATTTACTATTGCGGAGCGACCAAAAAAAAAAAAAACGATTTTAAACTCGTTGTTTTAAAAGGTCGATTATCGGCCATAGCTGAGTATGATGGTTAAATATATTATGATAATCTCGTTGGTCGCGACGTTTGGCGTTCACTTCGTAAAAAAAAACTTTTCTACAGCAAACTCACAGACATATAGATGATACCCTACATAGAAGATGGTATGGCTACGACGAACGATGAGCTAAGTAGCGCGTCTGATTCTATACCTAAAATTGTTTACGTCACTCGGACGGTCGTGGGCTTTATCGAAAACACAAACACAACGCTTGTAAGCAAATAATAATAATAATAATAGTTGTTGTCCGTTTCGTCTGTTTCGTTTGTCGATTTTGTAAAAGGTCGCGTATCGTGTATACTGCACAGCTGAGTAGGTAGGTAGGTATATAACGATAATATAATATAATAATATCATAAACTCGTTGGCCGCGACGGTTGACGACCACTTCTCTATAAGGAACCGTAAAAAGGAACTTTTCTGATTCGAACAAACTCGTGGATGTGCATCGAGATGATGAGTATACGAAGAGCGTGACGACGTTTCCGCGATGCTATACCTACAATTTTTTGCGTCATGAGGGGAGAGGGGAGGCGTGGTTAAAAACTAAAACACAACACTGCGAACACGGTAATAACGAGTAAAGTTGTCCGTTTCCTTTTTTCGGAATCGAAGGGTCGACGGCGAACGGAATAAAATTGGGGGAGGGGGTGAATATCTCGCGAATTCTGAACACACATCCGAGGTCGTCCGACGAATGTTTCGCCGCGGACATCGAACGCGTATCACCGCCGCACATCGACACATTTATGGGTTTCGTTTTATGGCGGTAATTTCGTTGGAGTTTTATTATATTATTATTATGTCGTAGCAGTCAAGCAGTATATATTATACGGAAATCGGAGTGGGAGGAAAAGGCCGTTTTTATTTATGAAAAAATATCGTACGGCTATTATTATACACGCCGACCGAAATTTGTGTTATTGACCCGCGAGGGTGTAGACCAATAACACTCTTCTCGGTATTTTTAAAACACTATACAGTGATAGAATTACACGGTGCTAAACTAATATATATAAATACAATGGGTCGAACTAATAAACTAAATTGTAACATTTATTTTGTTTAACGTTGGCGGACCGCACATAATACAGTCGGTCAGCTATACTACGTTTTAATCAACTCGGCAAAGTCAACATTAATTTGATTCTAAATAACCGGCTTTTGCCAAGGCTGAGACCGTTACGCATCGAAATTACGTTTGTAATTACAATCATCAAAATAATATTGGTGCAATCAAATCGATTTCGTTGCGTGCGGGCCAGGATTTAATCCTCTATTCAGGCGGTTGTCATTTTCGAAATCTTCAAAAGTGAAATTTAGCAAAGAGAAAAGCGTACGGATTATATTTTTTTATGCAACGCTTGGCGCGACGATTTTAAAAGTAACATCAGCACTATAAAATAAAATATTTACATTTTATTAAAGTATTAAAGAGCACAATTTTCGAGATTTATAATTGTTTATTTACATATAGTACTCTAAAATGTTGTGGGCATGAAAATTTAATAAAATAAATCTTCGTATGAAACGGAATGTTAAGTATTGTCAAGAAAATAACTTTCTGCAAGCATAACTTTAAATCCGCTATAATGCCTTAAAGAAGGGAAAAAACTAAAACCAAGTTATATTTTTGTTTTATTATTATTTTATTTTTTGAAGATATATCTTAATGCTTGGGGAAAACAATTTTCATTTTGCCGCGAGCTACGAGCGAACCGTTCATGCGAAATTAAATCTGCTTAAAGAAATGACGAAGAACAGCTCGTTTAGATGAGACTCCACACAATTTTATAATTCTTAAAAGTTCAGTGGTTTTTCATAACATTGTTTTTGTCATCACCCTCTCCGTAAAACATAACCAAATTGACCGCTAGCTGATATTTGTTGTGCGAGCCAAATGTAAGCGTATAAACAAAATATTTGTTCACACACAAAGTTTATTAGATATAAACACACATAAGAGATGGGTGGTCAAGTAGCTTGTATTTGAATTGACTATTTAGAAGCGCTTATTATTACGTTAAATAATCATAATTTTAGTACAATGATATTAAAAAGTTCTCTTTTAATAACTTCAATATTATGATAATTACACAAACAACTTAAAAGCTGTTATTTAAATTACTTTCCATCAAAATATTTGTTTTAACTTTTAAATACCGTTAACTCTGGCTTTAAAAAAAAATTATTGTTATTTGTTCAGTTTAAATGCCTTCACTGTCAATGGAGAATTAAAATAATCTTTACACTCTTATTTATCACCACTTATACTTTATATTTTTTTTCTTAAACAATTTTTTTTTTCAGTATACCTAAGCCAATTAATTAATTAACTTAAGAAAATATTCTTGAAAATTGTGTTACTTGAAATAGTTGAAACTTTCAATTTAAAATATCAATTTTTTTAAATGTTTTAATAACAATACTTTTGTTCTGGTATTACGTGTCATACTATACCTTCTATATCTGTTATATGGGGAATTTATCACCGTTGGTAAATACCTTTCAGAGTTCAATTTTTAATTAATATATTCCCATATCTGACAATATGATTAAATAATATACCTATCTAGGTAATGTCGTATAAAAACTCCAAATTCTCAGGTACATATCACATTTAGAAATACATATATCGAGGTTCGAAAGTGCGAAACATACAATCTTGATCAACAAATGTATTATACATTTATACTATTTTTGTTTATAATTTATAAGTTAATGTTAATTCTAATTTTCTAGTCAAAAAAAATTATGTACATAATATCATAATTATGGTCACATATTGTGCAATATCGATTTTTTTTTCTATACTATTGTAATATTTACATTATATAATAATGATTATTTGTTCCACCTACTGGCGGAAATATGCCACTTGGTATTTGTCTTGTACATAATTTGTGGTTACGTCGCTGATAATTGTTGTGTGGTCTATTTGGCACACAAATTTCATATTATTATATCCGCGTGTGATTTGACTTCGTTTATGGAAGTCGAGTTCTGGCATACCCTACACGAACTACGCATGTGGTTATAATATTATAATATTTTGGTAACGGAAACATTTCGCTTCGAAACCAATAATTCGGATATATTCGGATCTATAAACAATAATTGTCGTGTACCGATCATAATATTATGCAATGGCCATCGTCGCACATCAAACCGTCGCCGTCATTGCGCACCGTTATACCGTGCAAATGTGCAATGTATTTGGCTTGGAAAATATTTTCTCGACGTAGGCAAACGGTGTGGACCGAGCGAAGTGACCGGCTCGGCGTCACGTAGTCACATGCACAATTTTAGGGTGCGGGGTGGTAGTCGCACACCCTCGTAATTATATAATTTTGCACCCGTCCGCCTCGGTGGCATGGCGACGATTCAGGTCCGTACAATATAATATTATACGCACACGCACACACACACACATACGTATAGATATTATGCAATATTTCAATAATAAGTATACACGCACAGGTAGTTATAAAATATATTATGTTAAACGGCGACGGGGCTACGGCGCGGGAGAGACGTGACGGCGACGGCGGTCTTTTGCCCACCTCGTCCGTGGAAAATATACGCGTGACTCGACTACGATGAAGAGGACGGCGTTATTTATTTTGCGAAGAATTCGCGTCGAGGTCGTCATCGTCGTAGTTGTGCGTATAGTAGACGGCAACACGACCGGGGGAAACGGTTTTAATGGATGGATGGTGAATATAAAGCAGCAGAAGCAGCGGCGGCGGCGGCATCAGCAGCAGCAGAACCTTCGGACTCGGCGTTTGGGGGGGGGGGGGGATCGGGTAGAGGCAAAACGGCGAAAATAAAGAAAAGCCGCTCGTCCGCTCGCACGCATTGTTCTCTGTATGCCTTGTATATGTATAGGCAGATGGCACCTACCCCGCTGTACTATGACAACACGTTCGCGCCGTGGCGGTCTGATCCGGGATGACGAGGGCCAGTCTATCTCTCTCTCACCCTCGCACCCCCTCCCCCCCTTCCACGGTCCACTCCGCTTCCACCGCCGTCAACCCACCAAAGGTCGCGAGTGTGGTGTTGGTCGGGTGTGGTTATATATATATATACATAAGTTAGGTGCCGGTCGGTGGTACACGAGTATACAGTCGCTGCCGGTGCAGCTATACTACGTGATGACCCGGATTTATCTTTGGGTCCGTCGTCGTCGTCGTCGTCATTGCTTGAATTCATAGTCAACCCTCCCACCCTAGCACCCCGACCGGCAATCTCTCTCTCTCTATCGTATGTTCGACGTCACCGCCGCCGCCGCCACCACCGATGATATAATTTATTGACGATATTATTCACCGTCGTACCTTTACACATAATATTACCCTGCTGCAGTTATTTAATACATATATGTATACATACAGTTATGACGAGGTTGGTTCGTGTTTAGATTAGATACCTATAGGTATATAATATTACATAATTTATACCATCGCAGACGAAGGGCTGGAAAATGGTTAGTTTGCCAAAATAAAGTGGCCACTATCACGGTGGTGTTGGTGGTCACCGAGTACTGACGATGTATATGAATTACGACATCATTGCTTTATACACGTCACTACATTTTCCGATCTTTCTCTTTCTCTCTCTCTCTCACTATCTCTCCCCCTCTCTTTCTACCTCTCACTCTCTTTCTCTATCAATCTCTCCGTTTATCTGTCTACCTGATTATGTCAGTGCCCAAAGTATTGAAGGGGTTCTAACTTTTTAGGCGCTATACGCCTATCAAAGTATACATAATATATAGTTATAACCCAAGTGTATTAATAGATATATATATATTATTTATTATTTTATCAAGTGCCATTGAGATTTGGAAAGTCATTATATATTATATATATTTAGATAAACGATAATAGTACCTTCGAAATTATATAGCTAACTTCGATGAACACACGAAGCTACACATTGTTGAAAGCTGACATGCTTGGTTATCAAAAAATATTACATAGGTTGTCATCATTTATTATATAATAAGATAGCTAAACTAATCGATTAAAGCTCGATAGTATTAAAGCTGAGGTTGGAACTTTGACTTTGACGTAAAACTTTTATATAATCGATAAACATTTCAGTACCTAATAATATTTCACTTTATCAAACAACTTTTTTTTTTTGTTATGTCTCGCGTGAATTCCTTTATTAGTTTTTCCTAATGATCTTTTTCGGATTAAAAAAATAAAAAATTAGTCGATATTTTAAATATTCGTTGGTTTTGATTATAATATTATGCTATAATATAATACTGCAATCTAAAACATGCTACATATCATGGTTTAAACAAACAATCAGTCAAGTGGCCCACAGATAACTAACATAAAAAAAACAAGCCAGTATTAAATAATATATATTAAAAGTTGGCCATAGGTACAAAGTTAACTTACGATTTCTTCTAAAGAATATCTCACAATTATATTATGCATTAGCCGTGAAGCTCAACTCACTATTGAAAAATATTTTAACAGGATGTCACCGATACGAAATCGAAAACAGTTTTAAGTTTATTCATTTTATAATTTTATTAACATTTATCGATTTTTGACTACACCTAGAAAAGTAAAGTAATTTTAAAGTTTTATATATGTATATTGTAATTCTTATTTGATTAGCTGTCAATATTGCTTATACGCAACTTTCTTTGTTCCTAATTAGTATTTTAATTAACCACCTTACTCGTAAAGCTTTTAGTTTCCTAAGAACGATCGTGAACTTCGAGAAAGTTCTACTCATCAATTCTTAGTAATACGGTACAATTTTACAAAACAAAGTAATCATGTCGTATTACAAAAATCAGCTATGCGTGTTAAAACTAAAGTTGATTTATCTCATATATTAAATGAAAATAGACAATTATGACGGTCATGCATACATTTCTATCAGTACAAAAAAATAGATTAAACTCGGATGACCTGTTTTCAACTAAAAATGCTTTTATAATATGCAGCGTACATATAGCTATAATAATGAGCTATATCTACATTCTACATACAACAGAAACTGTAATAAAAGTATAAAACAATATGAATACACTGAATAGGGATTGGAAAGTATGGTCAATTGTTTTTTCCCCGATAATATAATAATTTAATAATTTAAAAAACATAAATATGCTTGCAAGCACAATGGATTATAATAAATAAATCACACACTAAAGCACGAAACACTATTAACCAGTAACCACCATAATTATTGTACTATATCGAAGTTCAATCGTATGGCAATAAAATCCTTCAGTATAATCAATAATTAATGTAAGGAGTAAGTATACTTACGCGTAGTATACTTACGGCATGTATAAAATTATACTTAAGATTTGTAAAAATAATTTTCAACTTATTCATTGGAATCGTGGATAGGGTATTATTGTTTAACCATCGTCACACGACGATAGAGTGTAAAACATCATTTTTCACAGACTATAACAAGAAGTTTGTACATTAAAGTTTATAACCACTCGCACACATTTTTATAAACTATATAGCACAGATCGTTAAAACTTTTACAAACATTTCAGACATAGGCTCTAAAATTTGTTTGAACTTGTTCACCATATAGATGCTTATATATTATATCCATTAAACTTGCACGAATTCAATTTGCAATTTAATCGAGATCTAGTTCAGTTCGCACCTGGATGGCTGCTATTCCTATACACGACTATAGTACGATTGACAACCTCTTTTGCACAATTAAGTACCTTGCCCGCAAACTGCACCTGCTGCAGTGAAAACACGACATTTATTATTTTAATTACATTTATGATTTCGCTTCATAACGCGAGAGAATATAATATATTGTGTACACTTTTTTATCGCGATAATATTAAATCATATTTTTTATCTTCACAAACTAACTGAATAAAACTTTTAACTAAATAAAATGCAATTAACTTAATACATTTTCGTTTTGAACAAATTATTATCATTAACGCGCTTATACAAAACTTTTGTACGTGAGTCGCGACTTACTTAAAATGTAGGTTTTAAATTACGAGTTGATAAAAAATTTTCATAGAATCGCCAAATAACCAATGAAGTTATTTTTGTCATTTCCAAATGAGAATTATTCTAAAACGAGACATTTTTTATAGGCAATTTTTTTTTTTGAATTTACACAACTCTATGTGGAAAACGATGTAATACTTTTGAATTCATTTTATCATCGAGTAATGCGTGTTTTTGAACTGATATTTAAATGTAAAAGATAACACAATTTATTGTCTTCGCCAAGCATTTAAAGTTAAGTACCTATGTCCTATATTATGGTATATTTATGCTATGTAAAGTTGGAAGTACGAGTTCTTGATGTCGTAACCCAATTCACACGGCCATTGATTTCAAATGGACAATCTATCCGGTCGAAAAGTAGAAAAGGTACTTGAACAGTGTTATAAAACATTTTGAAACAAATAGGTAGGAAAATAAGTAAAAGTATAAAAGAAATCACTAAAAAAAAACTTTGCTGTGTATAGCTCTTATAAGGTTTTTTTCCGGGTCATTTGTCTGAAGAACAGTCGGAGAGTCTTCCCCACATGGCAAAATTGTTTTTCAACTTGCATGAACTTATCGTTAAGCACTGTCATGGCAGAAAATCTACTGATGTCGTTAACGGTCAAAACTTTGGTCATCTCCTCAATAAGATTTACATAGTATGTGGGCAGTGGTAACCTACATTATTTCATTGTATTTAATATTTATTTTTACGATTATAGTAGTTCTTATAGGCAAAAAAAATTACATTTAAATTTAAATAGTTATCCCATAAAACAAGTTTATTGTATAGCTAGACGATTGTTTAAAAACTTTAATTGTCTATGGAACCTAAAAATACTGTAATAAAACTGTAATATTAATATATACTTATTATTATTAGGTTATCCGTTCAGTCTCCACACTCATTTTGAAAAGTTTAAATTTTTTAAAAATATTTTTTTTTGTATTATTGCAAAACATGATGTTTACAATTTTTTATCCTTATAATTTTTTATTTTTATTTTTTTAAGTGACTACTTATGTTTTGATTTTATATTCTTAAGCAAAATATTTTTTAGAGTATTTCATTTTCTAAAAATTTAAGTTTTAACTAGTAGGTAATCAATAAGTTATAAGTATTTAAAGTTGTGATGAGCGAGTAATGGGCCAACAATTTGAGGGGTAGCTCTGCGTATGCCATTCTATCTCACTTATCTTAACTTTAAATACAACTTATAATTTAAAATGAACTAACTACCCCGAAATTTGATTCTTATCTGTCGGAATACTCCGAATAATATTCTGGTTCGGAATATGAAATTAAAAATGTATGTTGCAATTCAAACTAGTAATAATAATATAAAAATTATAATAATATTAAATAATAAAATTATATGTCTTAAGAAAAAGTTGTCTTTAAACGGCATCAAATTATGTAAAAAAAAATACTTTCAGAAAAATGTTAACTCAAAAATAATAACTGTAGAGTGTGGACGCTTAAATTGACATATCTTCTGTACTAAACATTAGGTTAGGTACCTATGCAATTTTATTGATTTCTAGTTGCAGCAATAATATCTAAACTTTCACTTACATAATATGTGTTATAATATTATTGTCTGGCGCCATCATTACAATAGTATTGTGTATTTACAAACAATTAATCAGTGATTCTGGGCCATTTTAAATGAGCACATATTTTTAAATAATTTTGATATTGACGAACCTGCAGTTGCCAGCTATGACCGACGCAGTTCGCAGTTTTTCTCTTCGCAAGTTTTACCAATTATACGTATTATATTGAACCGATACTCGTGGTTATGCGAATAGATAGAAATGGTATTTTCAAAATCAAATCAACATCAAAACGAACTATACCCTTATCATGAAATTTATTGACACACGAAATATAAAAAATTATGTAAAAAAAACCTTTGCGTCCAATACCGCATCATGTCTGTTTATAATGGAATATGAATCCGATGACATGTCTACTAGTAAACATTGCGTCAATCATGAAAAATATAAATTCACTCGAAAATCCAATAGTTTTTCACCGATAAACGTGTATGTTCTTGGTTCGGTTTTGCTATTAAAAGAGTAGATGATCTCAAAATGAATCAAAGAAAAACAAACCAGCTGACGTGTTGTTTCCATTCTACATACGTAGGTACGAGAGAAAATTTGGGTTCAGTAGAACCAATTTTGTGTTGAATTGACCTATTATTAAACTTAAAAGTAATAAAACTATCTAGGATATTAATATTTTAATTTTAAAGTGACTTATTATATACCTAACTAAATATCAAAATTAATCGCTTTAAAGTTAAAATATCAATAAAAGCCTTTAGCATGCTCTGGATAATATTATTACCATTAATAGCTTGATAGTAGTTCAATTCACTGTATTCATGGAGTAAACAAGTAACAAGTAACAACACAGATCTGGTTTGACAGTGACTGATATTCGTACATTTTTAACATGTTATGTTTATGTCACTCAAGTTGTAAATTACATATAATTATTCATGATAAATACATTATATTTAAAGTTTAAATGGTGTATTCACAATATTTTTATATTATTCAACAGTTACCTATAGTATTATAGTATGGAGAATATGCTTTTTAGAGTGACAATAGTAAACACATGCCAGAGGAGTGTATATGTGGCCTATTGCAGCTAAAATAGAATAATAACTGTATGTCTTTAACATATATCAGTAGAAAAAAATAAAGAGTTTGAGTTGGATTGCCCCTCCAAATATATAATGAAAAGTAGCAGTAATGTCAGAAAGAAAAAAGCAAACAAGTTACTACAGTACGTTATATTTGGCGAAATACTAATTTAATATATTATACCCAAGTCTAAAAAACCAATTTATCAGAAGTAGTGAAACCATCTCAAACTTCCAGCTGTGACGAGTTTAAAAATGTGGCACCGTGGCAGGAACGAGTCACCAATAGAGATAAAAATACAATGAAGGGTCGCCCAATCGAATCAATCCCGTCAGGTCTTAGCTATGAAAAGAAAAACTTTTATGAATTTCTAACTTAAAAATAATTTACAAAATTTAAAAAAATTTTTCAGGCTACAAATAGCTCAAAAAAAGTCATCATTTTTTAAAAATATTACCATATATGGAAAATGGTAATTTTAATATTTGGTGAAAAATTCAAGTCGGTATTTAGTATTATTTCTTTTTGGATTACAGCAGAATATCAAAAATTGATAGATGAAACTTCGTTAATTTACCGACGAAAATCTAACATCGTAAACATTTTAAATTCAAACTGTACCTATATATTTCAAATATATATTACCATTTATGGAAAATTCTAATATACATTTTTGGTGAAAATTTCAAAGTCCTACGGTTATTTGTTGTTATGTTACACCAAAAAATTTTAATTGAATTTTTCAAAAATCAGTTTTGCAGAAAAATTACCACTTTTTTTTGTTTTTCTTGACGTTTTCTTAAACTACTTGGACATTTTAATTTTGACCTCCTAAAATATCATCTAGATTCACTTTTCTATCAGAAAAGATGATGATCTCAAAAACCGGAGCATTTATCTATCCAAAATGTTGCTGACAGACAGAAAAAAAATCCCATACATCATTGTAAAATCAGTGCATTTTTTTGCTCCACTCACAATCTAATAGATATCTAGGTAGAACATAATATATTGTATATATATATAATATTACTATATAACATCGTACAAAAAACTTTTTGGTATACATTTTGTGAATTCAATTTATTTATCAATTTACTAGCTGCTGATGTACCTATACTTACATAGAACCCTTAAAATATGACTAAATTAATATTCATAATAATATATTACAAAATACAACCATACATAATACCATTATTATATGCCTTATATCATTATAGACAAATATAATTAATTATTATTATTATTGATGACCAATTAATGTAAATTTACCTTTGCTACATTTTTATTTTCACGCCATTTCCATAAAGCGATGCAATTAAACCGCACAACTATTTATTTTTTGACGGAAAATGTTTTTTTTTATTTTCGCGCTATGACGCCAATTGGTTCCCATTGTAATGTAATAAGATCTGGATGCAAGTACTAAAAATACGCAATACATTTAAAGCTTATACACCTACTTCACGACTGACATAATATGAGTGTCTGACGGCCAAATAAAAGTTGTGTGTAATTTGTACTGTATATATTGTCATAATATAATATACGAATATACGACATTAGTAGATATACACAGATCACTGGTTATACAATAGTAATTGTTCTCTGGTGGATTGAATAGTTATTACTTATTGTATTATTAGTTTTATTTTTGATTTCCTGGCGATCGTTTAATATTGTTAAACGCACCACAGCATGTCATCGCGCACCGGTTGAAGCCACCGACGGATGTCACTCTCGTACGCGCATGCGCAAGCCATTACTCGATAACAATATAATATTCACGAAACGAATTTTACGTCAACTAACTTATAGTTTTGACCAAATTAAAGTTAGTTACGTTGTCTGATTTCAATTCAGATGAAATTATTTGAATTCAGCAGAAAAATGTCCGTGTAGATAGTACGAAAGTACAAAACACAATCTGCAGTTTTTAATTGTAATTATGATTTGAAAATATTCATATAACCAAGTTTTCAATTACGGTTCGCAATATTATTAGAATTAATTTTTAAAAGTTTTCCTTACAATCTATAGATAATCTTCTGTCGAGTACAATTTTTTTTTTTCAGAATCAAAATCGGACGACGGAAGTTAACTTTAGTTTAATTATTAAAATTATTTGCAAAAATGTGAGCTCTTTTGAGTTTAAATTGACGGCAGTATAGCGAGGCTCCTTAAATAATAATTATTATACTTAAAAATACATGACATTGCACGACAAATGTAAACTTTATTCAAATATGTACACTAAGTTTAAAACTAATTCTTTGAAACAAAATATCAATTTCATTGGCAAAAAATTGTGCATAGTCCATGAATATTAAATATTATTAAGATGGCAGTAGGAAAATATTGTGAGTTTCCGTTTGTTTTTTTTTCAATTTCTATAAAAACAATTAAGTTTTTATTAAAATTATAATTATTTTAATAACTCGTCCCCCCGAGATATTTTTTAGGACTTCCAACTTTCTAAAAGATATTGAAATTCTTTTGTATCATATTATTATACTTTTTTTTAAAAGCCCCCGGGGACCTGAATAAGAATCGAACTGGAGCTCGTTATAAAACGTTTTTAAACGATAATGTAACAATGGGAGCGACGTCGACGGAATTTCACTGGCAAGACATTTTATTGTGCCATAATAAAATACAAATATATCCCTTTTTTATGACGTTTATGGCGTTTCGCGATCAGTTTTTGTCAAAACAATAGTCTTGCGTGTCAAAATAGTGTGTGAGATAATCGAGTCGACGGACAAACGTTAAGAGAGCCAGCTCCGCAAACGGTGGGCAGGCAAAGGGGCGGAAATAACATTTATTATTCACAAGCCATGAATTTTCAATTATGTCGTCAGTGCTACAAGGGAAAGTTTATTTCCAGGTCCAAAAACTCTGATAAAGAAGTCAAGGAAACAAAATCATTTTATTATTTCCAGTACTAACTGAATGAATAATGCCATTCGAGTAAAACGGTTTGAAAAGAAACTTTTTTACGCCGTGTTATTCGTATAAATGAGAAATACCGTAAATATATCGATTCGTGATTGCATCCCATTACGGCGTAGATGTAAATAGACATACAGTATGATATAACCTCTGTTGTCAATAGACTTAATCTGACATGGTGACGACTATTGTTATAATTTTTTTTATTTATTGAAATATCAGCAGGTGTGCTATTTATTTATTTCTACAATTACAACGATTATTATTGATAGGTACAGTAAATATTTTTTATGTACGCTTGTTAGGTTTTCTTGACATAGGTACTCTGAAATACAATGATCATGATGTCTATTGCTTAGTTATTATCAGGTGGTTCGTTCGTTTTTACCTAACTTAAAGTCGTTACAAGACGAGGTTAAGTTTTGAAAAACGCTTTTTTTTTTTATCGTTATCATAATTTAAGTTTTTATTTGTTTTTGAATGACAACATAATACATTTTTTATTTTATAAATACTACCTATTCAAAACATTATTCAGCTCTGTATTTCAATGTATTCAAATCAATTTTCAGATTTTTTATTTAAAACTATAACTAGCTTAATATGACTTACTATCTAATAAAGAGTTCTTCAAATCACATGGTAAACATTATATAGATTTATTAGGAATGCAAATCAGAATATCTATTTTTATATAGCTATAGGTTAAACGTGCTGTTCATCATTGATGGTCGATAGAAGTTCTTAAAAATACAATTTTTAATCGAGTTTTGACCTATTCATTTGTTATGGATCGATTATATATTATGATTCTTGATTCAATGGTTTTTTTTAAAGTATAGAAAAATGAAATTCAAAATCTATAATACCCTTCACCCGGACAACATAAAATGCACGATAACCTTTATTATTAACACTATAGAAGTATAGTCTAATTGATTGATTGTTATTCGTATAAGTACTCAATGTAATTTTAGATAAAGTGTGAACGTTTTCAATTCAATACAGGCAATTTAATAATAAAAAAATCTACAATAGTTTTTGCATCAATGCCTATTACGAGATTCAACCCACTTTAATGTTATTGCTATGTCATATTTATTTCACTAAATGTAATTATGTGTAATTGAAAATAATTTCTACAATTTCACGACGGCCTATTGAAAAGTTTATAAAACTGTGGACTTTGATATTTAAAAATAAAAATGGCAGTATCATTTATTCTGACGTATTTATAGTCGATATAGCCAGCAACAAAGGTATTCGTTTTGGATTTGATTATATTGCTTTCACGGTAGAAAAAAAAATATTAATGCCATAATACTACACATTTGAAAAGTTGTATTGACGTAGTAAAAAATATTTTCAACATCTACGCTTAGTCGATTTCCTCGACCTTGTATTCGAATCGAAGGGTCTTCGCGTTTCGAATTCGAAAATTCGGATTCGATAAAAAAAGCCACTCATTAATTATTTATGTCTAGCTATAAAATAACAATAGCTGTAAGTATATGGGTACTGTGTGGACTGCGGACGTGATAATCGTAAACTATTATACAGTTTGCAACAATGACTTGGAAGTCGGTGAAATTAAAATTGACAGGATGAATCGGGAGACCTTTTTTTTTAAACATTATTAAGCGTTTGATTTTTATCGGCTGTCTTTCTTCCAGTCACTAATTTCTCACGATTTATTAATCAGATGACCGAATGCCGTTATTTTATCAAATGTTTACCCGTGTCATATTATAAGCGTTACAGTATTTATCATAAATCACATTCGGTTAATTTCGTAAGGTTATGGTGTAGGAACAAATTGTAAAAAACTGGGAATACGTTAATTTATCATTGATATATATTTTTTTTAATATTGTCCATGATTTTAGTTTTCTTTTTTTATATTTTTATACTTTTTTTTACTAGGATTTTAAAATATCAGTGGTCAAAATATACACTGTATAATCTCCCTGTAATGTTTGATTAAGATTTTTGAGCGTTCCATCCCCCTCTAAAACTTGATACGATCACCACGGCGAAAAGAACAAATTCTGTGGGAAGCAACAAATTTATACTATATTACATAATATATATATTTATTTTGATTCTGTAATTATGTATACTTAAGAGCACGTCACACACGCATGTGTTGTCAACATCTTACAAATGTACAACATAGCAACAACTGTTTTTCGCGTGGTACAATTTTACTCCTTCTGTACTTTTATAGTAGAATTACCGAAATTCTACACCGCATAGGGAAGAACTTTACTTTATTTGTGTTGTAGTATTTTGTTATTTTATTAACATAAAGACATTTAATGCAATCAGTTAGGGAACATTAGGTTTTTGTGGACTTTTTATTTAATTATTTAAAATTATTGGTTAGTGCTATCAACAAAAATGAAATCGCTACCTCGCAGATAAAAGTTCTTCTCTGTGTATTGTGGAATTTTGGTAATTTGACTATAAATACAGAGGGAGTAAAGTCGTTTCGCACAAAACAATGTTGTACTTTTGTAAGACAGAGAGAACACATGCGGGTGTTACGTTCTTTTAATAATTATATAATTGTCATAATATATTTATATAGATATCTACTTTTAACATATCTGCTGCATATACATACCGTCCAACTGTGTTTTTTTGTAATTGGAATTATTTCCGGCAGTAAAAAAATTATGAAAATTATTATATTATATACTATAATGTATGGTGACTATACTATAATAGACATATTAATAATATTAAAATTTAAAATTTAAATAACTAGATATTTTTTTATGCTTGGATATGTTAATATTTTATAAATTGTTATTTTATAATCGTCAGTACATATTATTATATTTAATAACAATAATATTTGATAAGTATATATAGAAAAAACGCATATTATACAATTTCAAAATGAAAATAAAAATGTAGGAAGTAAATTTAATTTTCTACCGTTCACTATAATTGGTTAAAAGTTTAAACATTGAAGTATGAAAAATGTATGTTGCACAAATTCCCTTAACGTAAATTACTTTGTTGCAATATCATAGAATTTTAATAAATTAAAAACAATTTATAATTAATTGAAAATGTACATAATATCTTGGTAAGTATTTTATTTTATACGTTTAGTGGTTTAGTTTACAACATTTTATTCGCGTACCTAATATATAGTATATATAAATACTAAACTAAACTAACTAATACTTTAATGGTATTAAATTAAATATACATTATATAATAGATGAAAGTTTGCGTTGTTTTCAAGGATTTTGATTTTTGAAAACAAAGTATGTGAAAATAGTTATCCTACGGTAAGGACTGTTATTCAAGATTATTCGCAAGTTTAAGATTTTAAACAATTTGCAGCTTGTTAATAATTATTGTTTTTAGAGGAGCTTAGTTTATTTTTATTGCTAGTCATTTATGAAAAGTACGAATTACGGATTGGTGACAATCATAGACGATTGAAAATATTTCCATTTCTGGTTTTAGTTTGTAGTTTGTAGTTTTAGTTTGTCTCTCTCGCTCAATGATGAAACTCGTTTCTCTCTATATACCCGCAGTCCATATATAGCCTTTATATGTCTCTTGCGACAATTTTCTCTTACAAAACGGTTAATTATGCAGACATATTTCCTGTTAAAACTGGCTGAGTGGCAGCCAAGTGTCTTCTGTAATATGTATAGGTTAGGTAGGTATCCGCATACAAATGATGCTACTCTCGACTTCTCTCTAACTCTTAAGATTTTAGAATTACAATGAAAAACGATTTATTTACCTTACGTGAACTGTCATGGACGTGGAATGGTGCCAGATGCCCATCTAATTATTTACTTTTCAAAATACACTCTGTAAAAATAAAAATCCCTTTCTCCCAGCCCTTATATATGCATGTACTGAAATATAACGTTGAATCCGTTAGAGAGTGGTATTGCATGTAAACGACACCAACGAGTCTTGATATTTATGAAACTGTATAGAAAATACGTGTTATACATGGTGATTCACCAACCGTGCAGAGTGCACCGCACACTCTCCATTTTACCCTTTAATAATTAATTTAATAAAATTCCGATTTTTTGGTATTTTTAAGTATATACATAATAATATGTGGTCCATTTATCAATTATTTGGACTTATTTTTGATACCTTTTAAGGAGTATCATACATTGTTTTTTTTTTTTAAATAATAATCATTCTTAAAATTAAAAAGCAGTTGGTTTTATTGCAAATGTTAATGTAGGTACCTATATAAAACAAAATTTGAACTTGTAGTTTTTGAGTTATTAATATGTATATACTAAAGAAAATAGTCCTTAAAAATGCATATAAAATATATGTAATATTGGATCTAGTGTATGTTATACTAAGATTTTTATAAAAATTATAAAATACTGATAGATTAATATTAACTAAGTATTTAAGTTTTTAAACCACCAAAATCTCCGTATTATCATTCAAATTTTCTATTGTGGATCTATTATTACAGGAAATAAATAATGGTTCTCATTTGAAAAAAATAAATAGTTTGTATTGCCACAGGATACCCCTTAAATGACGTAAAAATCGAAGTATTTGAAAATACTGTGCTCAATCATATTTAAATAATCAAAAAATCAGAATTTGAATAAATTTGTTGTTGAAATAATAAATGGGTGTGAAAATGCTTGATAAATTGTATTGTATACCCACATCGTAAACTAAGTCCTAAGTGCTAAGATACAATATTTCAAGTCTCCAGTGTACCCCAAAATAATAGACACTCAGAAAATATTTGTGTACACACTTAGTCGCATGTCATTGATATGATAGAGGGAGGGGAGGGGGGGGAGGTAATTGTCAATTGGTTTATATACAATAAATATACCTATTCAAACGGACACATTTTTCGCGTGGCTTAATTTTGATTCAAACAGTTATAAAGTCCTAAAAAAAAAGTTTTCGAACAGAGTGTACAATGTATTTTGAGTTTTTAATAAAGTTTCCAAAATTTTGTTTACCGTGTAAAAACTTTTGTAAACTTTTCTACATTGTTCTTTCGGGAAAAGCAAATTGTCTAGCTTTATTTTTATGATCAACGCCTTACATGATATTCTTGCACTCTACTTAAAATATATACAACTATTAGTAGTATTCTATGTCAAAGAAATGAACAATTTAGTGATATACATGTTTATATCTATGATTACTAATTATAGTCGCATTCTCAAAACATCTGATAAAAAAAAATTTTTATAATTTAAAATTGTTATAATATTATATACAGATAACGGTTAATTCCATTTAATTATTTACCATACGTAATTTGAAATTTAGAATTGACGTAATAATTAAATTACATATACCGAGTTTTTATATCGATCAATTAAGAACTTCATAATTATCCACGAAAGTGTAGTTTATATTTTACCATCAAAGTTCATAAAAATCTAATTTTTATAACATCACGAAGGTATTTGTATTTCAAGTAGCTATTTATAAATCGTTAGTACTCGTGTGTGTTGATAAAACAAGAAATCTTTAGAGCTTAAAAAAGTTTTCAAAAATTGCACAAAAATTATTTATAACTGTCTTACTTATTATTTGTTGTGTTATATTTTAGATAATTTACATTGATCACAACTCACAAGATTACAAAAATGTTTACCTAACATTTCAATAAAATATTGGCATTTTGTAATTTTAGATATATTTGGCTACAATTTATTATTTTTAGTATTGAAAATAGAACTTTTAATAAAAGATTTGTTGAACCATATTCTAACAGTAGGTATATAAAATATTTGAATATCTCAAAAATATTAATTTTTAAAACTATCTTATTAACATCATATAGCAAGGATGGGCAACCCAATGCTACTAGAGAGCCAATTTTGAAAATTCGAAAATCTATCGGGTAGAGAATTTTGAAAGCAAAAAAATAAAAATAAAGCCATATGTTAACTATTCTCCTATAAATAATATAATCAGACATTTAATAGTTCAATACTAGATAACAATTCATGTCTTTATTTATGATATAAATTCGATTTTAATAATTTTATAAATATAATAAAATAAAATGCAGAAAAATACTAATATTTTATATTTTTATAAAGTAATTTGAAATGTAGCACGGGCCAGTTAAAAATGGTTCGCGGTTGACAGTTATTGCCCTGTCATATAGTAAGCGGTTCACTTATCACTTATCAGAATCGTTTGTGAGTGGTATGATTCTTTATTATTGTTTTAAAATGTATAGTTATAAATATTAATAAACAGCAAAGGCAATTTCAGAAATAAATCTAACTCTTCCGTGGTGTGCACCTTTTTTTACATTTTCAAACGGATTTTTGATTTTTTGACAGAAAGTTTTAATATTATTCAAAACGATTTCAAAATAATATTGCTCGAGACAAAATAGAACTCTCAATATGTTTGTGTATTCCCTTAGGTTTTTCTGTGATTTACAAGCTATGTTTCTCATTTTTATGGAAATTCTATACTTGAAAAATATTTCGATGAAAAGATTTTTTAAAATTATGACGGACAAAAGATTTATTATAAAATCATAATAGTTCGTGCTCACAAATACATTTAACTATAGTTTTAAATTATTTTTTTTAATGTGATTGATTTTAAGTAAATTGTACACTTAATAGTTTTAAATAGTTATAATTTATTATGATTATCGAAAACCATATTATACATACTCATATTATAATGACGTTGGGTTATAAATGTATAATATTTATTATACAGTAAACTAAAATGTAATGTATCAAATAAATTTTTATCGTCGGAGTTTGCTTGTAAGAATATTCAAAATTGTTTTATTTAAATTTACTTTCAATATTAAAATACAATTATACAACAAGACCAAAATAGGCAATACAATCGTGAAAATTGAACACAGATTATTATTATATACAACAGATTTGTTTAACGTTCTGACGCGATACTACGAAGAAAGTTATGCAAGTTTGATAGCCGAAATCTATTTGTACAAGTTATATACGTATGTACTTAAATACTTCCTAGGTATGTGCAATGTTCAGTGGCGTAGCCTGGATTATGCTTTGGTGGAAGGGGCGAGTGCTGATAATTTGTTATATAGCGGCTTTACTAATGATCGCTATAATAACCTAGAGTTTAAAATATTTTAAAATTTACCACATTCTTCTTAAAAATAACAATTTAAATACATGCTCATGTCTTGCGTACCTAGTAATATGTTCTCAGAACATCAAAAGCGTTTTTAATTTTCTTGAAAATTCCGCGAGCTGCAGACCCCCTTCAGTTCCCACTGATCAACGGCAGTGTTCCTAAGTCAAACAACGATTATAAAATAAAACACTATATTATCTTAAGTACTGAAGATAAATTTAATATTTTATTTTTTGCAAATTTTAAATTTCTCGTTTATGTTCTCTGAACGCGTCGTAATTATAATATGAAAATTGAAAACGTATAAGTACCATATCATAATAACGATAATCTGTAACTTATATTATAAGACATTTCAGATTCCATGCTCCATTCTTTAGTCCTATATGCACAACTAATATTATTACTTATCTAATGAACCACTCCATTGAGGAGTCTCAAATGCTATAATTGACGTATCAAAGCGGATCCTTATATTTTATATTTTATAGTGTTGTAATTTATATTTGTTCGGATGTTAAACCATTTTGTCATGTGTAGCAAAGTAGATGCCAATAGATTGTAACCGACTTCCGAATAATAAATTAGTGAGCTGTTTCATCGACTGACACTATAAACTGTAATATACATTTGTTGCGATAACTTATAATGTTAATTTATGAACTGAAGTTGTTTTATCGACTTACATCGGTATTAGCACGGTAAAATGAACACTAATTGAGAATTTTTTAATCGGATTTGATTGAATGCCTTCGATATAAATACATTTATAAATATGAAATATTATATTGGATACTTTGAATAACTGTAACTGAGTGAGATTTATATGACGGGAATCGTTGTAAATTTCTGGCGATTATTCAACCGGAAAATATCAATATGAGTGACGTGACAAAAATATTCAACACGTTAAATCTACAGCGTTCGACTTTTTATAAAATGTAACAAAATGTTTTGTATAACAAAATAAATATGAAAGGACTGGATATTACATTTACATTTTTGTACAATTTTCCGCCTGTGTTATACACTATATGCTGTCTACGTAACTTGCATTGCCTAAGGATGAAGTGAATTTATTACAATTTACAGTAAACGGTAGACGTCATTGTAATTAAGAATTTCTTATTTTAGATAGTATTATAAATTAATGCCGATAGACAGAATCACATTTTTAAGTTTTCGAGTGAAAAATTTGCCAGAATTATTATGTTTTTTAGGCCTTGTCATTCTTGATTCCTGTCAGTGATTCAAAACATAGGTAGGATTAAATATATTCAAACGTTACACGGACACTTATGATTCACAGGAGAATTCACAAAGACTCAAACAGTCTCTTAAGCACCTGCATCCTCAGTCGATAACGACCATGTTTCTAGAATAGACGACTATCTTATGGTTTTAATAAATTTGGTTTAGCATAATCCTTGTTAAATAATCCACCAGATTTAATTGTTGTTTTCAGAATATCCATCTGCCGCATATAGTTTTGCGGGTTTCCGTCCTAAAACATTAACTCTACCACATAGTTATGCATGAATAGGAATTCACGAGGAAATAGATTTTGGAAACCCGTGAAGTTGTGCGATCGTTCAGTGAACACTAAGCAATACGGACATATCTATACTCTGCCAGCGAAAAGACAAGCCACGACCCGACGAAATCCTCTGTTAAGGGAACCGATCTCGATGGCAGGGAGTCACTCGATGGTGCGCAGAATCGGCACGTTCTTTCACTGGACTGAGTATAGACTCCTCAGAGGAGGAGAGAGGAGAGAGAGGATCTATTGGTTTTATTCTGATATCCGATTGCTTCTATAATAATTAATGGTAATTACTTTTAAGCCATATATTATGTATTATCTTCTTCTTTGTTGCATTGAAAGAAACAACGCGATTACCAATGTTGAAGGTTGAATCGAACGAGGCGATGCGTTATAACTTATGAGTTATAAAGCTCCGCTTCAATTTTTACAGGTGAAATAAAAATTTGGTAATCTAAAATATCGGAATAAATTATTGTAATAGCGATGAATTATAAGTTTAGAAAGTAGGTGTCTGGTGTATGTCTATACTTAGTTTACTAAAAGTTTGCATAATATTACGCGTTTCTGTTTTAATTTTAATTTTAATATAGCACAATATGAACTTTGGTTTTACTTTTAAAAACTATATCTAATTATTAATTCCATCGGCATGATTTTAATTTGACACAGCTGCATGTAACTGAAAAATAACAGCAACGAATGACTAAAAACTTTTTTTTTGTCCATCTTATTGTGTTGGTTATTTTATTTTCAGTAAGTGTCATCGTTATATCTGGCACGTGGTGGTAAGTAATACAAATACTGATTTATTTGCTTAAAATACATAATATACATCATGAGAAATAGCCGCCACCGTAGTAATATTATAATTCGACGTCATTATAACATTATATAATATATATTATAGGTACTTGTCAGTTGTCACGATGACGTACACATTTGCATGCGGCGGCGTGATGCATCTGTAAACTCCAAAGTAGCCGAACCAAGTGGGTGCGGGTCGCAAAAACTTCGTCCATCAGATTATAATAAATTCGAAATCCGGTGAGCGGTATACTAATAATAATATAGTCAGAAGAAGATGAGGAGATGCAGGAGGGCTTCGTAATGCGTTCGGCAAACTCTGCGCGAAACCGCTGGGTGACAACAGGTGCAGAACGGGATGAGAGCAGCGGTATGAAATTATTGCAATCGTTGTGCCGACACGCAGTTCGCATTGGGAATATCATTACAACACGCCATACCCACATAATCGCACAACATCTCGTCGGATATTTTAGCTTAGGTTGAATCATGTGGATCGCATCGTATCCAAAACTATATACCGTTGGCGGTCGGATAAGAGTGGGGTACGGATAAAAAAAAAAAATCCCACACGAAAGTTTATTGAACTGTGACGTTGAACCATCTATGGATAATATATTGTGTTTTTTGTTCGTGTATTCCCCCGGCGTCCGTCGTCTGGAAACGAGAGTTGGATAGTCTGCAGGTACATGATATTAACAGAGATTACAGAACGCAAAGCGGACCACGTGGCGACATTAAATTGCAGTTTTCGGATCGGAAGTCGGTCGTCGGTCTGACGCGGAGTCGTTGATCCACCGGCTGACCTTTATTGGGAGGTCGGAAAACGGATGACGTATATGGATACTTACAATGACGACGGACGAAGGCCAATCGGAGACAACTTACGGTACCTACCTAATAAGAAAATCGTAACGGAAATTAAACGGGGTATTGCGGTTAGCCGTTAGGAGATTAAGGTGAGGCTTTGGTTTTTTCCCCGTTCTATATATAATAATATACTAAACGATATTCCAACGATACAGTTTAATTTACATAATATAAGGGACGGGTTACCCGTGGAAGGATTAATCTGTTCTTTTTTTTCTCTGCGGGTAAAAAAAAACACAAAGCTGCACATGATAATATTATAATATACCTACAGACAACCGACAAGTCTATTATGTACTATGATTTTTATCACTGACAGTGGGTAGTGCAATTCGCGATATATGGCTGTGAGTTACGAGTTTAACGTCCATTGTAAGCGAAAAAAAAACAAATTAACGGCGTAATGTTAATTTAAACGTTTTTTTTTTTTTATGATGTAGGTAGCTGCGCTTACATGTGTATTGTGTGTGTATATTATATATAAATACGATACGGTGCTTTCCGAGTCAGAAAAAATCGCCATCGCACAATATGATATGTATACGGACGGGTGTGTAGCATAGAGTAATATAGAAGTGGCGTTCCCTATTCAAATTGTATTATCGGACTCTATGGTGTGTAGTGTGTACTGTGATTATAATATTGTAATGGAACGATGTGATATCGTCGATGACGTTTGTTTGTTACTGACGTATTTTACGGTCGTCGTCGGATATCACGACTCGCGGAAACGATAGGGACGGCGTCACATTCGCATAATACTACATTTTACCTTGACAATATCAGTGGCGAGAAATAACAACAATAATAATAAATGACTTTATTATTACGAGCTGAATTAAACCATTTCGAGAAGCTGCTTATACATACACAGTTACACTAGTGACGGATCCACGGGGAGGGTGCAGGGGGCGCATCCCCTCATTTGGTTGAAAATAATGTTTTCATAAAAAACTGTGTGGGACCACAAGACGCCGTTTTCATATCACGAATCGCTGGCCGGCGGCCGGTGCTATAAGCATGATGTGCGCCATGTGGTCAATTTAAATTTTTATTATTTCCATGAAATTAACTGTTCATAAATTGAACCAGTATAATAACTGTTAGTTGGTTATATATGGGTACAAATCGTAAATAAAAATATTTTAAACTGTGATTCATTTTATTTGAATGTAAGTTAATACACAACATTAAACAACTTCTTAAAAAATAGAAATGTAGTAAGTAAAGAAGAATTTATTAAAAATTATAAATTGGTAACAAATTGTTTATAAGTATTTATTTTAGTGTTATCCAATAGTATTCAAAGTATATTAATATTTAAGCTAGTTATAACTTAAGTAACGCGTTTATTTCAGCATACATAGTAATTCTGATACATTATTTATATATATATACTTATCTTTACTACATTTCTAGAAAATAAATTAAATCTTAAACATATTGGAAAAATATACTTTTCATTTGACATGAATACAATTTTAACTTTAGGCTGCTCTAAGCGATTGAATTTTTCATGCATTTAGACCTATAAGCTGGTGAAAAATAAATATACTTTTAATAGACCAATTTTAATTTTGAAAACTAATTTAAACTCTTTTGCCTCCTTTCTGTGTTTGTAGGAAAAAATTTTAATTTTTTGGTCTTATTGGCCCTTTATAGATTATAGTAAATAATATTCATTTTGAGGATAATTTTATTCATGTTATCCACTGTAGGAACATAAATAGGTATAATAATATGGTATTGAGAATTCATAGTAAAATATATTATTACCACGAGGAGTTAATATTTACATATTTTCTAGAAAATAAATATGGATAGCAACATTTGTTTGTATCGAAAGTCGATTTATCGAAACCCTATCTTCGGTATTGTAAAATATAAAGAATTTCAATACTAAGGCGAACAGTTCGAATACTTTTCTTATTTGGACTCTTGTGCAGTAGATTTATGGTACCTTTTTAACCACAAGTCTACATCAATTTTAATTTGAACACATAATCTACCACATTGATGAAAACTGCCTTATTTTTTGAATTTTAAATTCTACTGAGTTCGTGAGTGGAGCGGAAACTAGATTTAGCCTGAATGATACAGGACGGAAGACTGCATCTAGTACCTCTTTGAGAGAATATAACCTATTCAAAAAAATATAACAAATTTGAACTCTTTTGATAAATCACACAGGTTTGCATCCCAAGACCCTCGTCGGTGTTGTTTAAATGCAGGACATTATTCTAGACAGCTTCCAATCAATCGCAAAGTGCTGTAGTGAAGCTTCCTGAGACATACCTAAGCAATGAACTTTGCGATCACTGTATGATTCAGGGATATAATATGAGTATCGGCTGGTAGTCCACATATTTCTCTGACACTTCGACGTGATGGCGTGTACCAGCGTGTTGTAATCCTTCGTCAGGGGATTAAGGAACGAACGTCACACCAGCCCCCCCCCCCACACCCATTTACAAATTGAAATTTTATTATTCTAGGATGCATTCAATAGAATTATTACGAAGAGAAACTTTTTATTTACAAATAAAAGCCTTTTTTACCTACACAAGCTACTATGTGCACTGTGACCAAGGGGGCCTCTACGTCCAACAGCATGCCGTCACGCATATGCTCAGTCGTGATATTGACAGATTTTTTTTGTTCACATATTATATAATCAATGGAGCATATACATTTGTTCTGTTCGAATGGATATACAGTCATACACACACTCTACACAAATATAGTATAAGTACATATAATACATTGTTATACTTGTGCAGTACAGGCAAAATTTGTCAAGGTCCTTATAAAAAGGAATTTGTTCCGTTCCTTGTTCCTTTGGAAAAAGAACTAGTTCCTTTTTTAGTTCCAGATAAAATAAAAATTCTTATTTAATCATCGATTTTTTTTCTTAATAGATATACTTAGGTACTTACATTTTTAATTATACTTATACATACCAACAAGTAAATTAATAATTTATTATTTAGTTTAAGAATATAATACTGACTGTAGTTTTTTTTTTATTCATTTACATTTTTATATTTTACTCATTATTTTTTAAACAATACAAAATATTAATATTATGTGGACTATACGATTATTTGACTTTTCGGACATTTGAGGTTTTTGGTATAATCAAATGACGTAATATTAGTAATCTATTTTGAGATTTTCTTCAAAATTAAATTGCTGGCCAACATATGTCAACTGTCTTATAATATATTGTTGTTATAAATAATTATCATTAAAATAATATTGTAACATCATATTAATATAGTAATATATTACTATACATTTTAGCTGTAGGTACTATACAATAGTCAATGAGTCTCCCCGACCCGCATCATAATTCATAAATGATTTTATTGTTCAGTCTTCAGTGTTCATGCTATTTTATTTTCCGTCGACGCGATGACAAGGATTTATATTTTATATAGTAATAATGTAATATACTGTATATTATACTCATTTCTATTTATTAAGTTATAACTTATGAGAAATATTAATAAAGTTACTAATGACTAATAAGTAATGAGTACCCTCTACCAGATTACCTATACCTATAGATTAATGACTAACTTTAACCATTATGTTCGATTCTCGGATACTCGATAACCATCATAATATTGGAAATATATACACTAAGAAAAAAAAGTTTTAATTTCAATTATTTATATATCTGTGTAAATTGGAACTTGAAAGGAACGATAAATGTTGTTATTTTTCCTTGAAAAAAAGAACTCGTTCATTTTCTAGTTCTTTTTATATAAAAAGGAATTCGTTCAACGTGCCGTTCCTTAAAAAGGAATCCGTTCCTTCCAAACACTGTACAGGTATATCTAAAAAGTATCATATGCAAATCGTTTACAACAGAAGTGATCTTTGACATCGTGTTACAAATATCTATAATATAAGATCATATTTTCATACGCGATCAACACACGCTGTAAAGAAAAGTGGGTACTGTAGTATAGAGTATTTCATAATATATTACAATGTTGTTACATTCCTTTTACTTCATACATTATATAGGCTATGTTTTATATTATATTATTGCGTTAATAAAAGACGAGTTTTCATGCTTACAACTGGTATGGTAAATAATATACAATATTATATATTTAATAGTAATATCAAATTTTATGGTATGTATATATTTTCACATATAGATCTGGAATAGTATACGGGGTGATCCATTTAACACAAAACACGCGTTATTTCAGAAAACACTCGCCTTTTTGAAAATATATCATTTAAGTACAATATAATTTTAAGTCGCTACTAAACACCATTTTTTATCGATTTGTAAGTGTTTTTATCTTTCCAACAATAAACAATACATTTTTAATGGCATGTTCCTATGCAGAATATGATTCGGAGTATTTAAATCTATTAAAAATCAAATTTTGGACAAGTGGCTCATTATAAAGTACATATTTAAATTTTAAAGTTTAGACGAGCTGTCAAGTAATGGACAATAAATGGACGTTAAATGCGGATCACCGGTATTATATATTATGCAATATATGTATACGACGGTAATTAGTACACAATAATATTCATCTGGGGCGTGTATGACAAAATATTCTCCAGATGTTTTTTATATTTAATGTGCAGTGTGATAATATAAATATAGAAGTATTATACACAAGATCGGTCGAACACACACACACACATGCGTACAATATTATTATACATTGTAAGTACGGTGATTTTGGCTATTTGTTATTATTATTTTTTTTCCATCGTCATCTAACTCACAAATAAGAACTGTATTATACCATACACTATACAAAGTGATCATATTAACAGTAAACACAATCGTGTTTAGGGTTTAGACGAATGGAGTGGTGGGCAAACATTTGCTAGGTATAACATAATGCTGTACCATTCCACTACTTCTACTTCAGTTCGCGGCTCATCTAAACTTTAATAACTAATAACACTTGTTCGGAATTCAAATTATATACATATAGAAATTCTCTGAAAAATATTCTTTTTGGTTATCAAAAATTCTTATTACTACATTGACATTCAAAAAAGTAAAATGAAAATACATATGAAATATGTAATGACTATTATCTAAATAGTATGCAGAAAAATAACATTTGCAAATATGTTTGAGATAAAAAGTATTTACTGTTAAAAGTATCACCTGTATAATATATGACCTAGTTGAAATACAATAATATTGCTGTTCATTTTTTACAAGGTATCCATATAATAAAATGCAATTTAAAAATGTATATAAATAATATTAATATGGCCCTTTTAATGTGAATAAATAAAAAAAATTGTAATTTCCGATTTTATGATCACAATAATACTGCTCGTGCACGCTGATGTGCAAACAAATTACAATTAATACACTTTTTGACGAAAATACATTTTTAGAAAGTTAACTAAATGTGTGGTTTACTGCTGCAAATATTAAACTAGAAAGCACGGCTCGAAAGAAAAAAACTTAAACTGTAAACACGTATCGTCTTTTTGTAATACAAATACGTTAAAAAAAAAATTAGGGATTTTATACTAAATCTATTAAAAAGTACAAGAAAAATTTAAAATCTGAAAAATAATCAGAAATTGTTGAAAATTTAGGATTTTTTGACAACGACTGAGGCTGAGGTTATTATAAAAATTTAACCGGAGACGCGTTGCATTGCTTCAACACTCACAAAATCACAATAATAAAGCAATAACCAAATAATTATATAGTTCGATAAATTTAATTGGATTTCGAACTTTCATTGTTTATCGTTCTATTCTATAGTTTGAAAACAACATTTAATTACCTATCCAGCGTTCATTGACTTCCGGTCGAAAGTTTATTCAAACATTTTCACAATTTTACTTATTTAATTTTCACTTGCATACCATCGCGGGTATGCAGACGCATTTAAAAATCTCTTATGTAATTTAGAGAGAAAATAATAATAATTGGTCTTAGAGCAATTGCAATACATGCATATATATTATATTATACACACCAATAACACAACAGCTGGCATAAAAGTTCTTTGTCATTTAACCTTTAAAAGTTTGCCACAATAATCACATTGTTAAAATGTACAAAACATGTGTATAGGAAACTAAATAAAAATACTTGCCATTTTGTTTTGTATGCGGACAGCCATGGGGCAGAGGAAAAAGTTTTTACATAATTTAGAGAGAGGACAAAGTAACGGGAGCCCGAGAGACCGTGACGTTTGAATTATGCTCCGGGAGACCCCTACAATAATAATTTTCAGAAAAAAATCAGTGTTGTTCGTTACACTCAGCTGGGTTATTTTTATCATAAAATACTGTCAACTTATGAGAGAAACCGAGCGAGATAAATATGTTATCAAAATTATTATTATGGGCAATGTCTTGAATATAATAATAATAATGATAATATAATAGTAATATATATGTATAAAAAAAAAATCGTTTCTGCCGTACGTTCTAAAGTATAATAATATGAAAGAACGCTGCAGAATTCTACACACGAATGGATACCAAAACACTGTTCGTATATTACCACCGAATATACATATACACATCAAGACAATTGTCATATCAGTAAAGATTTATACTAACTTAAATAAAATCGCATCAAACGTGTTAAAAATGATTTTCATATCAGATCGTCGATAATGTCGATAATGGTAATCCGAACATGGTAACGATTATATTATTCGAGTAACACGTCGTAATAATGTACTATTCTATTGTGGACTATTAAAACCATAATAAATATTTTATAAGCACAATGGGTTTCTAATAATGTCGTGTAAGTAGCTTGAAGATACTGCCGGTGTATCTGGAGGATAATATGACGGTTCGAGCAATGAATTAAACGAGCACTCGTTCAATCCTTTGGATCAGACATGTCAAACTCAAAATATTAACTGAGCCAAATAATATATTGAATAGTAAGTTCATTACGCGAGCCGCACATTAACATTATTGAAAAAAAAAAAACGTTTGATACAAATTTTAAATGTACCTAACTCATTAAACACTTACAATAGGTAGGTACTATAATATACAATATACTAATTATTCGATTATCAGAATTTAAAACAGAGAAGTTACATAACGTACTTATACCTCTTACTAATATATAATTTTGACACGAAAGGAAAATTGTATAATGATATCCGAGGGCCATAAAATACGAACCGAGCGATACATATTTAGCACGCCTGCTTTTGATACATGCTAATACATTGCATAGGTACAGGTGTCAGGTTGATTTTCCATAAATGACCACACCCACATCCATTTTTGTCATCTCATTTATAATGGACTTATTCAATTTTAGATTTTTTTATAATATCGAGTATACTTTAGGAACATGGATTTAATTATTTAGATTTGTTATATCATGCACGGAGTGTCTTGCGATGGCGGTACAAACTTATTTTTTTCAAACGAGAACTAACTTTTATTACTGTAAATTATTAAGCAGTTTATTTTTGTGAAAATATTAATGCATTTAAATAAAAAAAATCAAACGAGTAGTTTCTGAGTCAATAATAATATGTTTATACTAAGGACAATAGGCCTTAAAAATAATTTTACAAAACTATAACATACAAATATACAATACGTATAATATTGGTTCTAATATAATATTTTTTTTATTAACTATTATGAACCCATAATAAATTTCTAGCTCATTATCCTCGGTGCACACAGTTAAAAAAAATCCCAAAATTACTCGTTAGAATTTCAATTTATATCCAGCATGTTAAAAATATACAAATACATATCATTTTTATGGTTGTTATGCATTTATTATTTCGATGCGTGTGTCTGTTTGGCACGTGTTGGCAATTTGGCATCATACAATAATATAATATATTGATAGTACCTATATAGTAAGTTATCCAACAACACTTACTAATATTCTATTGCGACTTAGGACGTCTCCAAACGTAATTGTCTTCTTGGTACCTAACTGATCTAATATAGATTTGTGGTAAAAATCTCGTCAGGCGTCATTTAACGAAGTTATCTATAAACTGATAGTAAAAATCTTGTTACCACCTTACATAATATGGCAGCGTACTATGATATGTACTAAACTGATATAAAGACTAATTTGAAAAAAAAACACAATACTCATCGACCCATTAAATTCTGATGTATATTAACCACAAAGTATTGTATTACTTACAACACTTTGTTTTTTGTGACAACTGACAAGCCATTTTTAAAATGTCATTTTCTGATACCGTTGAATAATGAAGTATAAAAAACTGTGTTTAAATTTAAACTTTGAAGGTGCATTTTAAGTTACACCAAAAAAACCAAATCGATTTTGTCAAAAACTGGTTTTGCTTAAAAATCCCAGTTTTCCTTAATTTTTATTTGTTTTTCCCGGCACTTTTGAAAACTACTGGACATTTTCAAATTTCACCTGTCTTATGTATCGCTTAAATTCACTTTCCTATCAGAAAAGATGCTGAAGTTGAAAATCAAGAATTATTTCTACTATAAAGAAAATATTTTTGGACAGAAAAAAATAATACAACACATAATTTACAATCGCTCTGCTCAAAAACTAAATTTGGTTAATTGTGTAACTAATCACTCTGCTGTATACTATAGGTGTTGAGTGTGTCGATATTTCGTCATTAAGTCACTGTAATGTTAATATGTTGAAATTTTAAATCATCAATGATAAATCATTGCATACTAAAAACGATTCTAATCGGAGACCTCGTCAGTCTAAAACTACAAATTATATTTATAATAAAATCACAATCATATTATTTTACGTGTGTAATGTGTATATTATAAAACAAAATCGTTTTTTTTTAAAATTTTTTATTTGTAATTCAGTATGGTCTAATCAATGTATTGTCTATTTAAGAAATCTAATTTATTGATACTTGCAATATAGGTATAATAAAATAAATAGCACCAGCTCTCCGGCACAGACAGATTAATTTATGGACTTGAAGCATATCAAAATGTGTTTACTCAGGACACGCTGCCTACCTTAACATATTTTAGATTCTGAGCGGACCGATGAATGTATTGGTTTTGCAATGATGTGTGTGTATGTTTTTTTTTTGTATTTGTTTGTGTACATGATAAGTAGTTTAAATAATAATTCCATTTTAAACTTCAGTATATCTTGTTCAATGGGAAAGTGAATGTTTTTGGTGCTGGGGAGGTCAAATTTAAAATTTAAAAATGATTTTGTAGTTAAAAATGTAAAATTCTTACTTTTATAGGTTAGGTTTGAAAACTTACAACAAGGTTCCACATAAGTAGGTTATTCTGTAACCGAAAAAATCTCAAAAATATAAAAATACAGTTTTAGATTCTGAGTGGAACGATGTATTGATTTACAATGGTGTTGTGTTTTTTTTTGGTCTGTCATCACGGTTTGGGGCAGTAAAACTGCTTTGATTTTTTTCAACGTATCTTACAATCAGTACAAAAATTATTACAATAGGTAAAAAAATTAGAAAGTTTGCCAAATCCCTTTTGAATTTGTTTTAAAAACATTTTAATTTATTTAAAAAATAATATCATAACATTTTCTAAATATTTATATTTTACGTAACCATGGATAATTAATTTGTTTACAATTTACTGATATTCTAAATATATTTTGTTATATATTTATTGTATTGTTATCTATAGTCCGATATAAATCAATATTTGTTTGTTTATAACATAAGTGAAATCTTTACGTTTTTCTATTATTTGAATATGACGTCCTGGAATTCGATGTTTTTCAAACCGC
The DNA here is from genome assembly GCA_008086715.1 of Sitobion miscanthi. Lineage (NCBI taxonomy): Eukaryota > Metazoa > Arthropoda > Insecta > Hemiptera > Aphididae > Sitobion > Sitobion miscanthi. The sequence goes on along the minus strand of CM017799.1, from coordinate 31,895,734 downwards.
AAGCTGTGTACAGCGCAATTAGAAAAGTATCAACGATGAGTTTATTTGACAAGAACATTTTGCCCTACAAAAAAATGGAGTCAAACTTAAAAATTGTGAAAGATAAGTACGTGTGTATAATATATTATTTACTTTATAAATAGATACTTTGTTCCATACGGTTATATGCCTTCTTAACATTAAGAAATTGATTTAAATATTTAGCATTCTTGGTGTTCAAAGATAACAAATTAAAATAACGTTTACAATAATTATTATGTACTTATCTATAGCTAGGGTGTCATAAATAAAACATTAAATTTTTTTGTTTGATTTAGAATTTTTTTAATTTTTTTTAACAGAATAGGAAAACCGTTGTCTTTGACCGAGAAAATTCTCTATTCGCACTTGGAAAACCCGGCTAAACAAGACATTGAACGAGGTGTATCTTACTTACAATTAAGGCCCGATCGTGTGGCAATGCAAGATGCTACTGCTCAAATGGCTATGCTGCAGTTTATGTCATCCGGTTTAAGAGAGTTGCTGTACCGACGACTATTCATGTGACCATTTAATTGAAGCTCAAGTAAACTCAATTTATTTAACATTTAAAATTGTATATTATCTGTATTAAAAATTGTTTAACAACAGACTGGTGGAGTAGAGGACTTAAAACGAGCTAATATAGATAATGAAGAAGTATTTAGCTATTTGAAAACAGCTAGTGCTAAGTACGGAGTTGGTTTTTGGCGTCCTGGTTCAGGGATTATTCATCAAGTATAACAAAAACAAAATATTAGCTATAATATGTACATCAAACAGCACGAGAAAAAAATTAAACTATAATATTTTTTTAGATAATTCTGGAAAACTATGCTTTTCCTGGATTGTTGATGGTTGGGACTGACTCACACACACCTAATGGCGGTGGACTTGGCGGTTTGTGTATTGGAGTTGGTGGTGCAGACGCCGTGGACGTGATGGCCAATTTTCCGTGGGAATTGAAGTGTCCCAAAGTAATCAATCATTAATAATCAATAAATAATCAATAATAATATTATAATATATAATATTATATAGATTATTGGAGTCCATCTGACCGGAAAAATAAAGGGTTGGACTACACCGAAGGATGTCATCCTTAAAGTGGCGGATATTTTGACAGTCAAAGGGGGTACGGGTGCTGTTATTGAATATCATGGTCCAGGAGTAGATAATATATCATGCACAGGTAAATTTATTTATATATACAACAAGAATGAATGTTTCTTTCTGTAATTGTATTATGTAGACTCAAAAACTAATGGAACGTTTTCAATAAAATGTATATTAATAGATTCCTTGAGACTTGAGGAGGATTAGTAACTTCGTTTTTCAACCCCTACATGTCGCTATAGAGTGACTCACACATTAATATAGATTTTGCTCACAAAACTTTAATACAAAATATATTTTTGTTTGTATTATAAGGTTTGTCATTATTGGTTACAGATAATATAATAGTTTTTATGATTGAATATCATACCTATATATATTTATCATATCGCATTGAATTATATTTTATCAATGTGATATAATATTCTATTAATAAAAATGTGGAATTGAGTATAAGCTGTATTATATTTATAAGATACAAAGTGTGTGGTTTGAGGTTTTTATAGGTAAATACTAAAAAATATTTCACTGGTTGACAAAAAAAAAAAAAAAAAACAATTGAGGATAATTTTAACAGAAGCAAAACGGAAACGATAAATAAATAGATTACAATAGTTAGTCGTTTAAATTCAAATATTATTAGTCTGGTTGTATCTTTAAAACGTGCAAAGTTTTTGACCAATCAGCAACAAATTTTTCACAAATAGTTTTGGGGTCCCGGAGGGTTGCACGAGTATTAAATTAGAAGCCACTAGTAATTTTAGTGTGGCTTACCAACTATCAATAATATTAAAATCATAACCACATAATCGTTTATTTCTGCTTGCAATCGGTTAAACATTAAAAAAATGAACTTATAAATACCTACTTAACGTAGAGTTGGTTATCAATAATTGTAATAATCATTTAATTATACTTACAAAGGCATGGGTACCATCTGTAATATGGGTGCAGAAATTGGAGCCACTACTAGTTTGTTCCCATATAATCGCCGAATGGCAGATTATTTGAAAGCTACCTCACGTAGTTATATTTCTGAAGAGGCTGCGAAGTACAGTGAATCATTGTTGACTCCTGACAAAGGCAGTAATTATGACCAGGTAATCCTTTCTCTTGAACTTTTACAATGTTATGATAATATTCTGTTGTATTATCATCATCAAATTTAGTTAATTGAACTTGATTTAACATCATTGGAACCTCATGTCAATGGACCCTTCAGCCTGATCTCTCGCTCATCCTATTTCAAAACTTGGAGAAAAATGCCAAAAAAAAACGATTGGCCTGTTGAAATTAAAGTTGGTTAGTTACTTAATTATTTTATTCATAACAATTATAAGAAGAAAAAGGAGAAACTAAGACAATATTTTACCATCTCGATCTGATTTAAATTTTAAATTCCAATACAGTTTAATAATTATAAGGAATCGTATATTATATTTTCAAACCTTAGACATTAAAATTAAATATTTTTGAATTTTTATATTGAAAACGGATTTGAATGTCTTAATAATTTACGTAGATGATAACTGTGATAAATACTGATAATTAACATACTTAGTTTTTTGTCTCGCAATCTCCATGTATTTTCACTTTCAGGATGACTCGATTACTGTGATTTTTACTTGACGATTTCTGAGCCTACATTGCCCCATTATAAACTTTAACAGATATGAGATATTTGCAATTAAGTTTAAGATTTGTGTATAAAAATTTAAATAGCTCATTATAATATTATGGCGAAATTGAATTTAAAATGTATACAAAAAATACTATTCTCACTAAAATAGGTTGAATTAATAATTTACATAACTAAGCAATTTTTTTTATCTTATATATTACCTTCATTAAGAAAAAATTAAAAACCATTTACACAAGAAAATCAATTTAATATGAGAGCTATTTTATTACCAGTAAAATACAAGTATCCGTGGAAACCGTTTTAATCACCATCACATAAAAATATTAAAAATTGAATTGTTATCAAAGTTTTTAGATATTTGTTATGATACTAATATTTTTTTAATGTCAGGTCTGATTGGAAGTTGTACAAATTCAAGTTATGAAGATATGGCGAGATGCGCTAGTATAGCAAAAGAAGCTTTAGCTCATGGACTTAAATCCAAAATTCCATTTAACGTCACTCCCTGGGTCTGAACAAATTAGGGCAACAATTGAAAGAGATGGAATTGTATAAAAAATAAAATATTAAATTAGTATTTATTGGTAGAAATTAAATTACGCTATTGTTTAGGCACAAATACTGAGAGATTTTGGAGGTACTGTATTAGCTAATGCATGTGGTCCATGTATTGGTCAATGGGACCGTAAAGATGTGAAAAAGGGTGAAAAAAATACCATTGTGAGCTCGTACAATAGAAACTTTACTGGACGAAACGATGCCAATCCAGCGACTCATGCTTTTGTCACGTCTCCAGAGATGGTAACTGCTTTAGCCATTGAAGCTCGTTTGGACTTTGATCCAACAACTGAATCAATCAAAGGGACTGATGGTTAGTTACCTAAATATTACATATTAGCTATTATCATGGTGACAAACTTATGGCATTATACGGTTATTATAATTGTGTTGTTGCAATGCTCCAGGTTTCGTTCGTGAACAGAATTTCCGTTATCTTGAGTTTATATTTATATATTTTTAGATCTAATATTATATATTTTTTAAAGGTAAAGAATTTAAATTAAGTGATCCATTTGGCGACGAACTACCTCAAAAGGGATTTGATCCTGGTCAAGATACATACCTAGCTCCGCCTGCAGATGGGTTATCTGTAAGTGTCGAAGTAAATCCAAAATCCAATCGTCTCCAAATATTGGAACCGTTTGAGGCTTGGGATGGGAAAGATCTTGAAAACCTTGTTATACTTATTAAAGTATGTCAAACTTAAATAACGAGCATCATATTATGATTTAATTATTTTTACTTAAGAGTTAATATTCTAATATTATTACCTATTATCTTTTCAATAGGTAAAAGGTAATGTACAACTGATCACATTTCTGCAGCTGGTCCCTGGTTGAAATATCGAGGGCACTTGGATAATATTTCAAATAACATGTTTTTAACGTAAGTTGTTGTAATTGTATATGTTAAAATAAATAAAATGCAATTGTTATTTTCATTATTCTAGTGCAACTAATTCAGATAATAATGAATGAATAAGGTAAAAAACCAAGAAACTGGAGAATGGGGGAGTACCGGATACAGCAAGAGCATACAAAGCCGAATGTTTACCTTGGTCGTGTTTGGTGATGAAAACTATGGCGAGGGAAGTAGTAGAGAACATGCCGCTTTAGAACCACGTCATTTGGGAGGACGTGCAATCATTGTCAATCTTTTGCCAGGATACACGAAACAAATTTGAAGAAGCAGGGATTATTAGCTTTGACATTTGCTGACGCTAAGGATTATGATAAGTTCAACCAAGTGATAGAGTGTCTTTGGTCGGACTTGACCAATTCACTCCTGGCAAGGTAAAATCAAAATTGATAATTAATGTTTTTGACTACTTAAATCTACTATATATTTTATAAATACATTTTTAGTTGAATTATCCAACTAATATATATTATTATTTCAGCCTATAAACTGCATATTATGCCATACTGATGGCAGTAGGGATGAAATATTACTGAATCATACATTCAACGAACAACAAATTGAATGGTTCAAGTCCGGAAGTTCCTTAAACAGAATGAAACAACTGGCCAAATGATCTAATTTAGCATTTAGACATATGTAAATTCGTGTGTGAATTCACTTGTTAACAAGCGTTGCAGAAAAATAATAATTAATTTTATAGATAGAATAACAGGTAATTTATTGAAATTTTATCTAGATAAGATAGGTAATAGACAACACTTACAATATTAATCTAGATTAAGGTAAAATATGAACATACTTATCACTACAATTTTTGCTATAAATACAATAACATATATAACGTAAATTCGTGTGTGTTAGATACGATTATCCATCTATGTTTAGATAATGACCAATTAACTTAAAATCATTAATAAGCAATACCATGAACTAAGATAGTATGTACTGGACGACAAGGCAGGAGGGTTAGGTTAGATTAGAGATAAGGAGACCAAACTCATAAAGCCGCCCGTTCATAAAGTGGCCAGACATAAGTCGCATGGTTATTCTGCCACCAGGAGCGCGTCGTTCGATAGCAGTGCTACGTTTTACAATTATAGCATGTTATTTGATGATATCATAATCCCTTTCATACTATCAAATAATATATATATATTTCAATTACTCATTTCACATTTGTATCATTTATACTCATAAATAAAATTGTACTCAAATAAAATTTCAACACCATTAAAAAAAAAAAAATTAGTTTAAATTTATTTTTATCTATATTTATAAACCTTTAATTTTTCAAGAGGAGGTATAAAGAAGAGTATTAAATAACATTACCAGGTAAAAATATGATATGCGATTATCGTTTTACTAATTTACCTAATAGTATATTATACTATATTTTTATATAAAAATAAATAGTAATAGGTAGGTATTAATTTAGTTATTAAATAACGTATTCATTTATCATTATTCGTTATCATTATTTGTTACCAGTATTGCACTCTGGTACAAAACAACACTTAACCATTTTTAATGTGTAGATGTAAAAATACAAAATACAAATTACTGTCAATGTATTTAATAGCTAATTATCATAATATATATTTGGTTTTTATTATTGAAACCAATTTTAGACGAGATCCCCCAACTCCTGTATATATGTTTTAGATCTGATCTAGATCATTAAGTATTTGTAAGGAATAATAAATCAAGTTTAATTCGAAAAACGTACATAATCCCTATTATACTACATGCTATAATTGTAAAACGTAGCACTGCTATCGAACGACGCACTCCTGGTGGCGAATAACCATGCGACTTATGTCGGGCCACTTTATGAACGGGCGGCTATATGAGTTTGGTCTCTTTATCTCTAATCTTCATGATTTAAACATAAACTTATTTTGATAAGTTACACTTAGTTAGGTTTTGTTTTAAAATCTCGCACTTTATATCTGCACATAGGTATTTCCATGAACTAAAATAGTATGAACTGGATACGGTAGCTAAAATCGTGATCCAAAAATGTTACGGTAAATATTGTAGTGGAGGGGGAACTATGCGATTAGAGCACTATAATAATTACATATAATAACAATATCACCACGAGCAATAGACCACGAGGTTCGAATAACAAATTATCACTTAGTTCCCCCCACAATACTAAATTACCGTGACAAAATAGAATCACACACAATCCGTCCGCCTGCCTTGTCGTGTCCAGTACATACTATCTTAGGTTATACATACGAATTTACGTTATATATGTTATTGTATTTATAGCAAAAATGTATTATAAGTTTGTTCGTATCACGGACTAAGATATACAGGACTGGCACGACCAGGTTGATGGGTGGGGGGACCACGTGTAACACACGCAAATGTAGCAGGGGTTTGGATAGGAATATTTTCCTTTTAGCATTACTAGCGCTGTCTTAGTGGATACTTATGGAACTAGAAATTAGTATATGTTCTAGTTGCATAAGTATCCACTAAGACGGCGCTAGTAATTCTAAAAGGAAAATATCCCCCCGAACTCCGTCTGCTGCACTAAATTTCATAACCACAATATTCATCTCGTGTTCAGTCCTGTACACGGTCTTAGAAGATATTCTAACCTAACCGTGATACCAGCTCCGAAAAAGAGCTCGCGTTGCTCCCGCGATCCTCTCGTATTATTTCCCTCATCTAGATAAATATTGTAAGTGTTATCTATTATCTTATCTAGATAAAATTTCAATAAATCATTATTTGTTATACTATATATACAGTATTACAATTATTTGTGATCTTTGTGCAACACTTGTCATTAAATTTGTTCTGTGACACATTTTTTGTCAATAAATAAATAATTTTATACTATTATGACTATACTTTATTTTTATTTTTTTATTTATTCGTATAAGTTACAAGAGTGCGGGTTACTTATAAGTAATAAACTATAAATTATAAATGGCACATGATAATCAATGTGAGACTAGACTGATCATCTAGGTCCCGTGTCCATTCGATAGCTTTTGGGGTTGCATTTGCTAGGTCCTCAATTGATCTATTGAATTTACGATTTTAGCATTCGCTTATGATGTGTGAGATAGTCTGAATGTATAGGCCACAATCGTATTCCGGAACTGAGGTTAACCCCCATTTGTGCATCAAATGTCCACATTTTCCATGACCCGCCCTGACTCTATTAAGGGCGGCCCAGTTCTTGCATGGTAGGTGGAAACCTGAGATTTGGTGACTATCGACTTTGTAGACATTTTGTGGATCCAGTTGTGATTCTACTCAATCATCTCACCAGGCGCTCGTTTTTTTATAAGCATTTAAAGTTTAAATTTTAACGAAATTTATCAAATTAAAAATATACAAATTATTTAGTATTTAAAAATGTATAAAATGTTAAACATTTATAGCAAAGGATTAAAAATTGACACGTCCTCTTAACCTATTTACGTGGAGCCTTGTTTTAAATTTTCAATCCTTAGCTATAAAAGTTAAACATTTTATAAATTTTTAACCACAAAATAATTACTAAATTTTAAATTTGAAAAATTTTGTCAACATTTGAACTTGAAATGATTAAAAAAAAAATTGTACCTATGTATTTTTAATATTTTTCAACTGCTATTGTAACAATACATCAGGAGCCTTATATTAAAATTTCACGCTTTTTTACCGAACAAATACAATTTTATTGATATTTATAGAAAAAAAAAACTAAAAAAAGTTGACATCAATTTAAGAAAACTATATGCTCTAGAGCCAAACCTTACGACCGACGCAGAAAACACCGAAACCGAAACCGAAATCGAAAAAAATATTTTCGGTTTGAAACCCTGCGTATAGATGTAATTTTTTTACTTTGAATTAGTTTTCCGTCTTGAAATGCATAAGATACAGATGTAATTTAAATACAATTGATTACCCTTTCAGAAATTATGTTTGCAGTTTACCTAACACAACACAGTACAACGACAATGGAAATTCCCGACAAGCTCACAATTTTCTCAAATAATCGTATCGGTAATTTATATGAACCTATTTAGCATTTATTATCAGAATCAAAGACGACAGGTTTATTTCGTTAGATTTGTCTTCACTGTTGGATTGCTATCTCTAGAAAAAATAGTTTTTGATTAATATTATAATGAGTATAATTTATGAGTAACTAAATTATAATAAACGTCTCTCGATTACTATTTGTATCGATAAGGTGCACATTTACCTTCATTGTATTATTACCGGCTTGATAGATTTGAATTAGCTTGTAGGAAACAAATTAGAATAAAAAGCATCGAATCTAATAATGCTATGCGATGAATGTATTTTAACATTTAATTTCATTATATTTGTTTATGTACATTTTTTTTTTCGTAAAATATTTCTATTAATTTCTATTAATAATTAACATGAATGTAACCTAAATAAATACTTTTATTATTTTAGTGATATTTTTATAAATACCATGCGAGCGAGTATTTGTTTTATTAAATGTATAGTCTACACACTGTTACGAGCAATTAACATCGGGACAGATTTAAATTTGTCTTTTTTGTACAGTGATAAATTATGTCTGGAGTTTCATTTCCATTGCATTTTCGTTAATTCTTTGTATTTTTGTTTTAAATACCTACATAATTTCTAGTTTTCATTTTTTTTTTTAATAATTCTTTGTGCAACAACGTCTTTCAAGTTGGAGTAAAATTAATATAAAGAAAATAAATTCATTACGATAAAATGATTAATAAAGTAACTACCTAATGTATAATATAATATATTATAACTTTACATCTTTTATACAATATAAATAATTTTATAATTTAATAACCATAACATAGTTTGAATAACATTATTTTAAATCAATAATTATTATTAATAGTTAATGAGTTATGGCGAAGAAAATAATTTTAATATCGAAATTGTTTTAACAAGAATTTATAAAAGTAAATTTACAAAAAGACAGACTAATAACTAATTAAGAAGATATCTACTCAATACTATAGAAGTATCAAGTAATAACGTATTGCGTTAATACGTTAATTATTGTATCCAACATAAAAGTTATTTTGAGTTGATATTTAAGTTGATTGATATTTTGTTTGAAAATGAGAAATAAATTAAATGTACATGTGCATTTGGAATACAATGGATTTTCAATGGCAATATAACGTAGGAAGAAAGTAAACTTATAGACAATATTTCATCAACATTCAAAATTTAACTTTTATAAAAATACATTAATTATATCTATTGTCTTCCTAATATGTTTTCAGTGTGCATTAAGACGTAATACATCAATTAAATAATGTGATACAAAAGTCAAAACTAATTTTATTCTTAACGATTATATACAGCTTTAGGCAGTCCAAACTTGACCAAGACCAAGTGCATCGTGTATAAAACTCTTATAATCATTGTAGTACCCATATCGTCGCTATTTAAATTTCTGTTAGATAATTATTATTTAGGTAATTTGAATTGAACGCAAGACAAATCAATACGTGAAATTATTTTATATGTCATTATCATCAGAAAATGCACATCACTATAAAATATATCAAATACCTACGTTTATGTTGCTATATTCGTTATAAAATAGATAATGTCAGATTTGAAAGGACGTGTGATTTGATTTCGTATTGTAGTGCCTGTTCTATGCTCACACGTCATTATAACAAGTGAACTAAAATTTAACAGATTAATAAATAATCACCAGAATGTCACATGTCGAAATCAGACACTCCCGAAAAACCACTATCGACGACAAAAAGAGACGATCCGTATTATACAATCGCGGTTTAAGAAATCTACATGTATTTCAGTACCTATTTGTAACGGTAGAACATAGGGGCGTGTTGCTTTCTCATATTCCACCATAGAATAGGGATGGTCGTAAAAGGTCTACAAAGAGAAAACTAGTTCCCGGATTCTCAAAAAACCTTTAGAAAAAGCTGCCTGCCACGACTGTCTGGTCAGCAAACCCGTTGTCGTCCCTTTAGCCAGCGCATGCGCACCACCCAAAATAGCGAAAACCTCTCAATACCGAATCCTGCGAGCGACAACAACTGGACTCTTTTTTACGAGCAATAATCAGTGTGTTTTATTATTTCGACTCACGTATTTTGAGTAATTACTTTGTGTCACCTTATATTGCTATATAGCATAGTTCCATAGACAGCTGCGAGTCAGGTAAGATATTTATAGTAGAATATAGAATATTAATTAATGTTAATTAGCAACATATTCATAACATATTACATTATATATATTTATATTACGTACAATTCTATTGTACGGTGTATTTGATAAAATTCTCGAATACACGACCTCGAGAGCCCTCCAAACATCTGGAGGAAGATTTATGCCATTAGGTAATTACCATCATAACATATCCACCGTATGCTACCGATGCATCATTACGTATTCTTAGCTAATACATTTCATCTATTTTATTATTTAGTATGCTTTTATTGTCTGATGAAGTGGCGTCGTTTATTCTATATTATTGTTAATTTTAGGCCTTGTCGTGTTTCGTAATATAAATAAATAACCAAGTATATTATATTTAAATAAATTATTTCCGATGGAAACTCCATTAATCGTCTTTAGTTGTTACTTGTTAATCAATTTATTTTTAAAACGTCGAACAAACTATTAAGGCATTTTACGGTTATATTTTAAAACTTTTAATATGTTCTCATAGTAAAAGAAATCTAATTAATCAACAGTTCTTAATGAATTTTACAAAATGTTGAAATAGTTAGTAGGGAGGAAATCAGATTATTGAGTTATACATTCAATGAGTGCTAGCCGCGCGTGTATTTGCGGTGCGTGATTATTCGTTTAAATAGACATTTCTTGCCATTGCTGAAAAACTCTTAAATTGTCAGTTTTTTTTTACTCAGAAAATGCACCTGTGGCTAGTAGTTAACAAACCTTCGGATTCAATTATTAAGTGCTAATAATAATGCCTATAAATGTTATTAAAAGTTTTTACTTTATTTCGTTCAGCCGAGCTTTATTGCTACCCCTAATGCTTTATATTAATAGGGTGATGTGGACTATAATATAAACATATAAAAATATAGCGTACTTAAAAATATGTTCTAGAAGCCCTCGGGGCCCTAATAAAAATGTGGCATCCGGGTTTAAATTGTTATTATTTTGAACACACGATATACATATAGATATAGTAGTGTAAACGATACCCGAATAAATTAAATTCCAATGTTCAAGATAGGTCTAAAATGCATTTAAAAACCCCTCCAGCCTTTTATGTTTTATATAATTTTTATCATGTAATCAGAAACTTCTGTCTTATTTATAATTAAATCAAACTTATTATGACCATTCCAAGTTTTTGGCAACCTAGTTATATATTTATTAGTAAATACAAATATATTATTATTTTGCCGAAAATTTGAGCGTGGTGGATTTCAATTATTCGTGCATGACAGATGCTGCTCACATCGTACGACATTCGTATGGTTATTTATATTATCGAAAGTCACTACGAGTTAATTAGTTTTGTTTTTTTTGTTTTTTTTTTTAATATACTTTATTACGTCATGACCGTTAACCATTGTTCCTGTCCGGCTATCACGACTTTTTTTTTATCATACCTACCTAACAATGCCAGTTTTGATTTTTATAAAAAAATATTTTACATACAATATGACGTGTATTTTTATTTACATATCTGTAGTGGATATTCACCCCGTATAATATACCTTCACATTTAACAATCTGAGTGGTGCACTGAATGTATAGGTTTCTACAATGCCGTGTGTGTGTGGTTTATTTTTTATTACACAGTGTGATTCTTTTTAAAGGTAACACTAAATAATTCTGTCCAGTGACATCGGATTAATATGCGGTTTTCGAGAGGGGATAGGGAATACATAAATACACATGTCTTGATGATTTTTACATTTTTACCATAGCTCTAAAATAAAAATTGACCAAATGGCAACCAGTCAAAGTTTCGATTAAAATTATTGAATTTTTCAACAATCATACTAGAATACTTAATAATTTAAATAGAAACTTTAAAAATAGAAGTTATGAGAAATAAATCATATCAGTTTGTTTAATCTTTTCTTAGTAAATTAACTAACATTTACGTCTAATTGAGGTTAATTAATTCCTCAAAATTAAATTTAAATGATTTAATAATATCTGCAAACGAAAACAAAAAAAATACTTAAAATTTCATAATAATTCAAAAAATTCTAGTATGATTGTTGAAAAATTCAATAATTTTAATCGAAACTTTGACTGGTTGCCATTTGGTCAATTTTGATTATAGAGCTATGGTAAAAAGGACCAAATCGACTTAAAAAAAATCGGTCTATCCGAATTTGGTATTCAAAACACCTGTTGCTATTTAAAAAAATGCAAGTTGTATTGCGCATGCGCACACGGAAAGATCTAAAAATGTAAAACCATCAAGAAATGTGTATTTATGTATTCCCTATTCCTTCCCGAAAACCGCATATTAATCCGATGTCACTGGACAGAATTATTTAGTGTTACCTTTAAAAGGAATCACTGTATATTAACATATTATATTGTGTGTGTTAGTCATCATTTTAAGTATTACATAAATTCTTCAGTCTTCAACTTCAAGTGAGGTTTCTGCTAATTCAAAACATAATAACAGTAGAAAACTTTAACATTTCCATAAATATATTATACAAAGTGATTCACCAATCATGCTCACCAATATTTATTTATTTATTCAATTTTCGATTTTAGAAATTTTAAGACTACCATATTAATAACCATGTTTTAAAATTATTGAGATTTTTTGTACTACCAACTTAAAGAGTGTCCTGTGGTGGTGCAAACGTCTGTTTATCAGATTATAGATTTGACCATTTTTTATTTACCTAAGACTTCCGCAGATAAGTCCATTAGTTTTTCCACATTTAAATACAAAGTTTATAATATGTATATAACATGAGATAACAGTTTTTTTTTTTGAACATATTTATATATTATGATATGTACATCGTACATTTGAAGTATATTATTGCTATATTTGCTTGTCTAGCACAGTCTATTTGAGGAAGAAGATCAGGTCACTCGATATGTCTGCTCATATGGATTCGTATAAGTTTGGGTTTATTTTGGGCTTAAGTTTTTTTTTACAAATTATAAACATTAAATAGTTGTTCAAATCACCACGATAGCCCCTATCTTCCAAACCAATAATCGTGTACCTATTATCCAAAGTACGCTAAGTTAAATACTCAAAAATAACTCGTTCAAATTTTGATTTGGATATGTTAAAATGTGCAAAAAAATTATCCGTTATATAATTTACAGTATCGAAACATATTGAAGTTTGCTTCATCACAGGACCACCTGGAGTAGTACAATTAATAAACTTAAGAGTTTTAAAATACCTATATGAATGTATAAATTCCAAAAAATTTAATAACTGCTGTGTTACCACTTACCAATTAAAGAAGAGAGTGAGCATGATTGATGAATCTGCACCATAAACATTTAAAATTGTTGACCTTGAATACATTTTTTTTTCAAAATGCTTCTAAAATCGTGAAGATTATCAATTTATTTTTATTTAATTTTAATATCCAAGGTTTGAGAATTTAATACATGTTTCTCTTAAGTCATAAGTTTTCCTTGCAAGAATTGAAAAAAATAGTTTAGGGTAGAGCAATATTAAACATAAATATTATAAATTAATAGAAGCGTTTGAAATATCAAATGTTGATATCCTTGGATATTTATTAGAAACATTTCATTCAATTATTTTAGTTATTTTGTTGTAATTTGAATATTTTGATGCATTGAATTTTAAAACATTCCATTGTTTTATAAATTATTGCTGTCTCAATGATATTTTAAGCTAAGTATTTTAAAATATTCGACATTTTTAGTTTTCATTTTATTAGTGTTGATAACAATTTTTACGGATGTGTAAAAATAGAAGTACAAGATTTCTTATACATTTTTCAACTACAACTCATTAAGTTATAGAAAATAAATACACACTTTTATTTCAATTCCAAATTCCAATTATATTTGAATAAAAATAAAGATTTCAGTTAGGTAAGTAGTTAATTTATTGCAATATGATAATAATTATTATTTGTAAGGACTTAAAACTTACAACTAGTTACTAGTATCCAATGTTTATTATTACGTTGGTGTTGGTTATAAATGGCGTATCCAGGGGGGTGGATAGGGGGTTGTAAGTTTGTAACCTCCCCAAATATTATAAAATAATGATGAAATTATAAATGATTAAATCATTTTCAGATAAAATTTGTCAAAAATGAATTATCAACACCCCCCCAAAAAAAAAAAATTCTGGATACGCCACTGTTGTAAGTTATAACTATATTATTTATGATTGACCAGTGGTTGACTGCTGTCGATTCTAACGTTGATATGAATTCAATTGAGCAACGACATTGTAGAACATAGGCAAAATTGGGCAAAATTTTATCTAGACAATTATTCGAATAGATATGTACAAAATAATAAAACAAATTATGTTTAACACAGACTTTAATGTTTCAAAAATGACAATTGGACGATACGAACATAACAGATATGTATAGATACATTGAGTTGAATAACTTAAATTTGTTGATGTAATATGTAATAATAATGTTGTGTTTTACATGATAAAATAAACGTTAAAATCAATTAAAACGGCTTACGAACACAGCTGTCATGAAAACGTATATAATCTATAATTAAACGTCCTAACGTACGAGTAAATAATAAGTGGTTAGGACTTCCGAAGTATGACAATATATAAACAAGTTTGATCACGATTCGCGTGTTACCACTGTATATAATATACATACTCATAACCTCATGGCAATATCTTATATCACCGTTCATCTGTATAATATGCGTAGAGTTTGCTATCTCGCATAATAATTGGTTTTGTTCGCGGTACGAAAAGTTGAGTAAGTTCGAAAATTATTTGTTTCTGCCTATCGATTTTGATATAATATAATATTATAGTAGGTAGGTGCAAGTACCACATAATATGACGTTCGTGACGTATATTGATATTTTTCGAAAATCATTGTAAGCAGGATCTATAGAAGCACTCTTATATTCTTATCTGAGCAGATCAATAAATGCATATTTATAGTTTTTACGACGGTGAGGTTTTTGTTTTTTTAGTTATTTATGTGAAACCACCGCTTTTGAGGTAGAACGAATATGCTCTAAAAGTTTCATATCGTAACTTTTTTATCGGAAATTTTATCTAGATGGCACTTTAAACATGTTGTTGTTGTCGTTTTTTTTTATTTTTATTTTTCACTCCTATTTCTCCAGAAGTAAGTAGTAGGTAGGCACTACTACAATTACTACATTTCGAGGATTGTGAAATTTATCACATTTGTACGTAGTATTCATTTTTAATTATTTTTTTTTAATAGTGAATTACCTAGTCAGAAATATAAACATTTTTAATAAGAAATTATTTTTTAACAATTTTGACCTTGATGAAAAATGTTTAATTTTTTTTCTTCAATTTAGACTTCTTGTATTTAGATTTGCAATTATTATTGGGCAAAAATTTGTCGAGTAAACACATTTTTTTTTTTTTTGATATTTTTTTTTTCCATTCAAATAAACAGATGAACATATTTTAATCCACTAAACTAGTTCTAGTTCAACACTATACATAAGTACAATGTATTATCCATAACAATATTATGGTTACATATTTAATCAACAGCATCATAGATGAAGAGGTGCCTGAAAGATTATAATTGTATCATTGTAATGCGTTGGCCACACTGCTGGTCTTCAGACGTCGAGGCATATTATCACCGGCACTACCGATACTGATATCTTTTTCTTACAATTAATATATTCAATTTTTTATTGTAAATCGTTATACATTTTTCTAACCTAAATTGTCATTACAATGTTATATATTATTTTACTGTAGTATCATGCATCGTGTGGGATGCATGTACTTCCTCGCATCATCATTATATTATAATTATTATACAGTCCATTTTGCCTACTCATTGCGCAAATAATCGATCCGAGTGTGGAAAGAATCGCGCGTCAACAATAATATAATAATACAAATATGCTCATAGATTTGAAATCAATATCAAACTGGTACAGGTTGGTACTTCGTTTCTAACCAAGTTTTTTTATCCCCGTGTCAACAAGCACTCGTTTTTGGAGTTTTTAGATGTGGGCAACGCACTGTTGTATTATACCTAGGTAGTAGGCACCTACGACGTAACCGAGTCGATAAAATATATATTAAGTATTATGCTGGTACTACGTAATATAGACAGACACGACTGCAATCCTCAATGTTTTTTGTTCGCAGAAGCAAATTTTCCAATCATAATAATATACCTAGTATTTAAATTACGTACATAATATCATATCCAAAGTCGACTGTTTCAATGTTATTACTTATTATTAGTTGTTGTAGTTATTACGAAATATCTCTCTATCTAGTCCTCACCGTCATTCCACCACACCGTCTCTCACCGTCCCGTCGTGTGGCTGGTATACATTAATATTGCCGTGGTATAATATTGGTGCCAACTAGGTACCTAATACCATACTATCGTTGTGCAATATCGTTTTCTTATTGGTAAATACTATACGATCACTTCGTATATCGCTACCGATTTCAACGTAGATGAGTTTATAGGTATAATAAGTAGGTGTATTTAGGCACACCAGAGCAATATTATATACCTGTGTGTACCATTTCATAATATTTTACTAATAACAGAGCACTGTTAATCCATCAACGATTATTTACTATGTATGTATATAATATTTTATCAACAAACCCTTCGCTCTGTTTAACACGCCACCGCATTGCTGCAGTGTATGCCTATTAAAATGATAACAATTATAATAACAATATAATATTAAACCATTGGTACACATAATATATATATTTTATAATAATATATACAGATAGATGTAGGACGAGTATAATAATATCGGGACTATCGCGATTGGGGTGAATGTATAGGGGTGTGTGTGTGTGTGTGTGTGTGTGTGTGTGTGTGTGTGTGGTGTGTGTGTGTATGGTGGGTGGTGGGTGGGGGCAAGCGAGAACTGTATCTAAATTATGACATTTCAGTATTCGTACTCGAATTAGTGATCCGCTTGAATTAATTTCACATTTTCGTACGCATAATAGAAAATATCGATCTGGACATGTCTGTTGTTCGCACCTCTGTGTCTCGGGAAATCGTCAATTCGAGTAAAACGCGCAGATGCCAAATGCAAATGACAGGTTTATATGCATGGAAGCCACTGAGTGGATGTAATCTGCAGGAAATGCGCGCGTGTATATGTATAATATGTGAACCACAGAACAATATTACTTTGTAAATTGTTTTACTTTTAAAGTTTTAAATAATTTTCAGTTTTAATTACAAATCGATTTTTGTGGCGACAATACACCGTATATACACGTGTAGTATAGGTATAAATACTTTTTTTTAAATTTAAGCTCAACATTCTACCATTTCTGCTATGTTATTCATTAATCTGGTTATTCTTTTGTATTTATTTTCCAAACTATGCTCTGCAATCGCTCAATATAGGATGCATCATTCAACCATTGTCTAATATTTTTAATAGAAATAAAATAAAATTGTTACATACCTACAAATGTACATCTAGAAAAATGTTATTTATTTTAAATGTTTATTTGCAATGAAAATATTTCAACGTCTATACAAATCTGAGAGTAAAGTAAGGAAAGGTGAAACCTATTGCCTGAAACGTCTTTAATATCGATACGTTCCAAATGATTATTATTTTAGATCACATGTCCTCCTAATAGAATATGTCTAAAATAATGTCACATAATATGTCTACTAGCCTACAGGCAGGCTTTAAACAATTTAAGTTACTTAGAAAATTCTACAATTCCTCATTCTTACAAAATGTGTAGTGGTTTATTATAGTGCTTTATTTTCTGAAATATCAAACTTAATTAAGTACTTATTATAGTATTTTACGTATTCGCGTATAATGTAAACCGAAATGTTATTTATTTATTCAGTTGTTAACACGTTAGTAAATATAATCATAATTTTACAACAACATCAATTTCCATTTCTATAATATAAATAATATAATACTATGCATACACATGTTATTTGTATATAATATTTTGATATATTTACAAAAAAAAATATAATAGGTATATAATAATATTAATTTATTGCAATCAATTAAAATAAACAACAGGCTTAAAATACTGACGTTAAAATATAACGATTGAAAACAAGTTGCTTTTAGTCACACCAATCCCTATATATGAACACATATTTAAAGTTAAAAGCGATTTATAACTAATAAAACCTCAATACATTTTTAATTCAATATAATAAATAAAAAAAAAAATCACTTTATTAATGAATTTACTCAATTAGACTCAATAAGACCGATTTTATGTTTATAATAAATTACAACATGCATATAATTATATAAGCACGATTTGTATACATTCAAAAAAAAAATCTATGGATAAGCTAATAAATAAAAATAAAAAATGGAGGGCCATAAATATTATTTGAGCATTTTTTTCTTTTATTACATATTCAAAAGCATAACAAAATGGTTTTCAAGGGTAGATCGATACAATTAAGATATGTAGTAGGTACTTATTTTGTTTTATTTTAATAACAAACAAGTAATTAAATTATAAGTATTGTGATAAGTAGTAAGTCAAGTTAGATGGAATACATATCATTAATATTTTTTATAAATATAAAAGAGAGGGGTCTGAATTAGCTTGCAATAGGTATTACGATACTACATAGGTCTCTACTTATGCCGAGTTGTTATACTGATTAACTTTGGAAGATTATTGGTTTTGATCTTTGGAGGGTCTATCGAAATAAAAAAAATTAACCCTGCTGGTTTGAACTAGGTCGGTGGAACTAAATGGTCCTTATGGGGTTTACGTATATTTCATAGTGATCCTTATCGGCTGAGGATGCAATACCCTACTCTTATTAATCATATTATTCATATAAGATCATCTAAAATACTGTCAACATTGATATCACATCATTATTTACCATCATTTTATGTTCTTGTACACAAATTAAATTCTGTTTTCATACAGAATGTGCAATGATACTGTATAATGTCATATTACCTACTATCGGAAACAGCGAGGAAACTTTTAATGGTTTAAGTTAAATGTAAAATATACGTTTTGTACGTTATGAAATTTAATTCAATAAACAATCACGCCAATGTCAGGGCACGTTAAATAATAAAGGGAAATTAATAATGTAGTGGACGAAAACTAACATTCACATAAATGTATTATTTACAAGGTTTTTATTTTATTTTTCTCGAGACTATTTG
>CM017799.1:28837551-29023061 GCA_008086715.1 Sitobion miscanthi | reverse complement strand
AAATGATTGACATAAGATTAAAATTCGAAAATGTTAAATTTCTATGCAAGTAAGTTTTTTAAATGTTCAAAATTATTTTTTTGGTCATATTTTCATAAAAAACAACAAAAAATATACATGAAAAAATTAAGTGAAAATCGACTAAATTAAGGCAAATTTAGTTGTTGACTTCATAATGTCGAATCGTATGATTTAACCCAATCTCGATTAGAATGCGTAATTTTTTTTGTGACAATCTTTCAAATATCTTATTATCAGTGGAGGTTTACAAAAAATGTATTTTGCACTATTATAATCTGAGGATTATGCAAATTTACTTGTTTACTTTATATTTCCAAACATTTACCAATTCAAAAAATTGAGACATTATTCTGATGTTTTTTGATGATCTGGCAAAGCTAACTTTGGGCATCTGCCCTTGCCCTTACTCCTGCACCTTTCCTCCTGCCATGAATCCTTATTCCTTCTCCTTGCTCCGGGCCACGTGTATTTTTAACGGTTATGTATTCCGTAATATTTTCACAGAACACCGAAAGAAATTATCAAATTTTCTTAAAATTTAGGGAGGCCTATACTCTGCAGAAGCACACTTAGCCCTCTGGTTGCGTAACGACGTTATTTTGAAATATTTTTGAATGAATTTGGAATAATAATTTTAATAATTTTTTTATTCCTGCGATACCAAATTTAGTAGTTTTTTAAAGGGATTTTATTATTTCACAATAATATAATACGACAACTATATTAATAGAAAATAGAAAACATTTTAGAAAATATAAATTACGAAGGCTAAATTGAAGTTTTATTATTTCGTTTTTCTTAAATACAAAATTATTGGTTTTTAGGTTTCCTCATGAAATTGTACAAAAGTCTATTCTCCCATGACATCTGTCAGTACGCGCGTTCTTACAGTTTGTAGTCGTGGTTACTAATATTTAAATCGTTAAATCGGATGAAATGATTTATATTTATATTTTAATTATTAATACACATCAGTTTCTATGCTGCATCTATTTTTAATGATACATAAAAATAATATTTGTGTTATGAAAGTCGATGAAAAAAGTTTGAAATGTTTTAACTGAATACTGATTAATGACTACGTAGTCTGTATTCAATAAGGATTATTATGTTAAGTTTAAGAATGATCATAATTCACAATATAATACTGCTATTTTATCTGTTGAGTAAAAAAGCTTGAAAATTTATTAGAAGGCTCCTAGGTTATTATTTCAAAGGCAGATGAAAAAAATTAAAAATCCTTAGTCACAGTTTTTATTTAAAAGCATTTAAAGTTCAAATATTGACAAAATACGGAAAAATCACGAAAATTACCAAATTATTTTGAGTTGAGAATTTATAAAAATTTTTCTTTTTAAATCTAAGATTTGAAAATGTAATATAAGATTACCCATAAGTTTGTCTACCTTTATCAAAAAAAAAAAATGTCTACAAGCAAATTAAATTAAATTTTTATGAGCGTTTGAAATTCATATTTTTACAACATTTTATATTCACTCGATTTCTGATGTAACGATTTTCTTATTTTATTGTAATTAAAAAACGAATGACTGTAGGTACTTGAAAATTTCACTGTATGTTTATATTAGATTTTCTATACACGATAAAATTTTGAAAATAATTTGACTCTTTTTGAGCTGTTTACGGACATTGACAGTTTTCAATTTGTTTAGTTTTTTTTTCTATAAATACCAATAAAATTTTATTTGTTGGATAAAAAAGCGTGAAAATTTAATACAAGGCTCCTGATATATTTTTACAATAGCAGTTGAAAAATATTAAAAATACATAGGCACAATTTTTTTTTTGCAAGGATTTTAAGTTCGAATTTCAACAAAATTTATAAAATTTATAATTTAATAATTATTTTGTAGTTAAAAATTTATAAAATGTTCAACTTTTATAGCTAAGGATTGAAAATTTAAAACAAGGCTCCACGTAAATAGGTTATATATAAATTACTTTATGCACAATAATATCATCAAATATACTTAGTAACATCATAGTCTGACTGACCGTTTTCGCTCAGAATCGTTTTTCTTATACAATCAGTGCTCGAATTGGGGGGGGACGCGGGCGGACGGAGTCCGCTTTCATTTTTTTCATAGATTTCAGCGTCCCCCTTCATTTAATTAAGCGGGGAACGCTAAAAACGAGTCCCCCTCTGGCCCCTGGGGATGCTTACTTTTGAACGGTGTATTTGGATTTTTTTTGTTTCGGTTATTTCTATTTTCTATAGCAAACTGCAAAGTAATGGTTATTTTTTCGCAGAAAACGGTTATCGTTGACGCACGATGTAGATAAAACGGTGAAGTCACTATCAATTGTATGTATGGATAGTGTATTTCATATACGTATGAATGATTATTTCCGCCGCGGTGGTTTCATTGGTTTGTACACTACCACGATTAAAGATATCATGTCTACCTTATCTCTATTATCTGCAAGTGTGATAATTTTGAAGTGATTTCGGTTGTATTGCCGCCGTATACATGTTTCTACATTCTACTTTTGAGAACTTTTTGTTTAATTTTCACAACGGGTTACTTTACAATTTATTAGCTATGGAACGGTATTTTTTGAACTAAAACCAGCGTCCGTCCTCAATTTTTTTTCCAATTCGAGCACTGTATACAATGATATTATATCATTGAATTCAAATTTAACACCATCCATTACAGTGACCCACTTGTAACCTAATGTACAGCAGAGCGACATCTACTTACCCACCTTTTTTTAATTGTATATATTTTAAATGTACGAAAAAATTAACCTGAATTCAAGATCATTATTTTTGTGACAAAGATTACCAAGGAACAAAAATTCAAGATTTTCTATGAAGAAATTGGAGTGTATCGATTCGTCTATCGGTTCAATATTGAGCGTTCAAGAAGTTACACATGTGGACATGTGGTATACCATACTGACCTGTATCAGAGTCAGTTTTCGGCACGATTGGGTACCTAACTATTTGGGTTATTTAGTATCACTACGTATCAAATTTGTCTCCTTTAAAAATTTGTCTCATTTTAAAATTTGTATTTTAAATTAATTAATATTTATATTAAAAAAATTATTTTGAGATAAAGAGATTTTGTTACTGTTATGCAGTTATTATAGCTTCTATTACTTATCGTAGAATTATATTTAGATACTTAATGTGAGATTGTAAAAAACATAGATACTACATTTAAATTCTTAATAACAACTTTATAAAAAATAATATTTACATTGGTTTATAGTTAGGATCAAAATCATATTACGTATCGGTAATACAGATATGTTTATTTTTTGTAGTATGTTTTCTAATAATTATATGCAATATAGTATAGCGTATTATATATTGACTCACTGTAACCGAACATGTATAGTAATTAGTAGATAATAAATATTTATTTTGTAGCTACTATTATATTATATTATATTAAATGGTGACTTACGTGTTGTTTCGGTAGACAACAAAATTTCTTTTATTTATTGTTCACGAGTTAAATAACTTTTAATTAAAAGTTTAATTAAACATAATTTTAAAACAATATTGCAATTTTATTTAACAAAGTTGCATATTATAGTTAATCCTTCCTGATGTTGCTCGTGACAAATTAAATAACCGCGGTAAACCCTTCTTAAACTCCGTTAAATGTAAACTACTCAGATTTTTAACATATATAGTAATAAAATGGGCTGTTTTGACCAAATATAAAATACAGTTCTATGAACTCTAAAATTATATCCAATTATAATAATTGTTTTATTTTCTGTAACCGATGGCAACCCTATAATATAAACATATAACAATGTAAGTAGTTGTTCGCGACCCAACAAATACCTACGTAGATATGTCCTTCTTTAAGATGCAAACATTTGGATTCGAGGTGCACATCCTTAGCACTCCAGTAGGTACCTATAGCATTACCTATGCACCTACGAAATTTCAGAACAATTGATGCGATAGACTTGGCTGTTGATCGCTTTCACAGTGTTCACACACATACACACACACACACACACAAAAATTTCCGTTTATTATTATAGATTATTGTATTGTCATAAATCATTGTCTGTATCAATCGAGGTATCAATCAATAGTTTTTCATTTATCGCACAAGGATCCTCAAGACGCGACGGCGTTCGGCTGCAATGACTCACCGCAGACTTGACGGACTTAATCGAATCCCTGTCGGCTTCTTCGTTGGCTATAGGTTGTTGTCGTTGTTCTTTATTGGCATTAATTAGTTCCAGTTTATTATTGTTCTCGGTCTTGTTTCGTTGGCTACGGTCGATGAACGGGTGGTGATATGAGCGTTTCATCCACGTCTGACACTTTGGACCGGACAGTTCTGTAGCTGTGTACACAGAGTAAGCGCATGATACATTATACTGTCGTTAATTTTGGTAGTCGGTAAAAAAGATCACGGAAAAACGGCTGACGAAAAAAATTAATACACCCATATTTAAAAAGCCCACGAATGACGTAGCATTTTTGTATTATAATAAAATGTAATATTTTATAAATGCAATACGCCTAGTCGGTTAGACACGTTTTATAGTGAATATAATATTATTTACCTTTCAACAAATTACATTTTATTGCCGAACCGTTAACAAAAATACTGAAATGTTGACTGGTTTGAGGTGTTTGAGCAAAGTTCAGTTTAGGTACAATAATATTTATGTAAATATTTATATAAATACATTTTTTTAATGCATTTCCATAAGTTGCTTGTTGTATAACATTAAAATGTAATACAAATCTTAATTTGTTAGGTGATTTACTAAATTGTCTTAAATTATAACAATATTTCAACTAAATTCTGATTCTTTACTATATAATATTATAATACATATTAGAACCAATAAGTTAAGTCTACATAGGCGTAATAATATAAATTAATGATAAATAGAAAATGGTGTCTCATATTCATTGTTTCAAGGTTCAACCACACAAGAATGATATTATTGTTACAAAATTAACAATTCTAAAAATAAAAGTTGCTAGATAGGTATATACTATCATTATATTATATTAATTTGGTTTTAACCACGGACGTATTTAAACGGACCTACGGTGCTCTGACTGACATGCACACTAGTTGATGTGTATTTATTGCATACCTCGACTAAATTTTAGGAGTATAATAATTATCGTGTTTAAGCGAATATCAAATGTTTTTATAATTGAATTTTGTATCATAGTCTATATAATAAGATATACAGTTTAACTGACATTGAATTAAAATTAAAATATATTTTTACTATTATATCTATATTAATATATGCGGTGTACATCTGCCACCTAGGCCCGGCTCGCCACTGAATTTACGTGGAAATTAATAAATAAATAAATAAATATAATAATATATTACCGATTTCTTTCGAGATGCGTTTCGGCAATTGATACGTGCCCAAGTAGAGTCCGGCCCAGTGCTTCTGATCGGTTTTTTGCACCCCGGGAAGCAAATGTCCCCTGTCGTTAGCAATGACTTTCGTAACGGTTGAACGACCCTTCGGACGATTGAGATGCCATTTCGGAACTTCCCAATTTCCCAATCTCGTTGGTTGATACGCTTTGTCGAACTGAAAACAGTATAACATAGATACGACGCGTATTATATTATACTATTTCGCTGTGCGCGGACATAAAACGGCATATATAGGATAACATTTTCTAGCGAGCATGCACGACCAATATTTAATATCCAAAATATCACTACCTACGTTCCTATATTATAGCCGATCCGTCGTCAAATCGGATTTATTTTGCCACAATAATAACAATAATAATATTATATAACATATTTAAATATATTTTACCATACATTTATGACTGTAGGTATTTACGTCCCGTGGTAATATTGTCATACACGCACACACGTATTAAAAAAAAAAAAAATCTATTAATGTCAAAAGCTTAAAGTCAAAAAACAACAACGTTCCTATATATACTTACATTCAAATAAGTGTATTTCGCATATTATATTCAAGTACGTACTCCGTTTGTTAAGTGCCCAATTCTAAAAATGTGAAAATCATTCAATCATTTCAATCGTATATCTGAAGTTCGCGTAATTCGGATTTTGTATTTGGTGGACATTAGGATTCCGATATGCCATTTAGCCACATTATTGTGTCGTCATAATATGTGACGATTTGGCCATAAAGGCGTGCGCGAGAATTTGGTATGGGGTGTGCCATGAAGAAAATGGGCCTTAACAAACATAACCTACCCCCTCCTAAAAAAAAATAGAAGAAATTTAATGCAAAATATAAATTCATAAAAACTCATATTGGTTAGTACCTACCCTACCTTTGTACCTATACTTGTGTTTCACAAAAACATTTTTATATGTTTCAACAAATAGATATGATTATATAAAAAAATAAGTAGGTAGGTATATTTTATTATATTTTTATAAGTAGTTAATATATTTTTTAGTTATATTTTAATAGTAAATTATATTACACTTACATTAGAATATTAAATAAAATCATTACATCACTCAATTTAATATCAAATTTTTAATAATTTAAAGTTATAAGTTTAAGTTTTTTATAATTGAAAGTAGAAATACACGCCTTGGAATAAAAATTAATATTATTACTATTCCGATCGATATTGAACATTGAATTAGCTAAAACCAGCTAAAAGAAATAAAACATTTTTATTCATCGTAAAATATAAAGCCTAACTGTATGGACGTTGGTTTAAGCTGGTTCAAGCCAAACGAAAAAGCTGTAACTAACTTTTGTATGGGGTGCAACTAGGTGACCCCCCCCCCCCCCGGCAATCAAATCTACTTTTGTTCTCCCGTCTCCTTATAATAAATAGTCTAACAACTTGCTAACATATTTATTAGGCTGTTTTGAAAGTTGATCGCTATTACTGCGCTACTGAGTTCACTGTAAAGGTAAAAATATATTTAATTTAATTTAATTTATTCTACGACTTTCACGCGTCGCACATTACTATAGTTGTATACTTGTATACATCACCTATTATGACCATCAAGGGACCGTTTAAATTAAATCATTATAGCCAATAGTCATTAATAATTAAAAAAAAACGATAAGTGATAAAAAGCAAAAATTAAAAAAAAAGTTTAATTATGTGACATATTTTTTAAATGATACATATTGCATAGTATTGTGTACCAGCCACTAGGTACCTGCAGCAGGTAAGGAAAATCTCAACTTTAAATACTTATAACTTATAAGTTATAATTCATAAATTACTCGTCCAATATTTGATATTCAAACACCGATGTATTTTTTAAAAAATATTGTGCTCTGGAATAAAGAATTAAGAGTTGTCGTCATTGAAACAATTTAAAAAATAAAAATTTATAACGATATACAATAAAAAAAATATTTTTTCTTAGAAAATGTAGTTTTTTAACGAATTAAAATGTTGTAAAATAAATGTTTTCAAAAACGTCATTATTTAGTTTTTTAAATAATGACGAGCGTCTTGCGTTAAATTGATCACCCAGTGTATTATGCACTTCATGCAGCCGCGTCCCTGGCATTATATTGTGTTTTTTGTTTATTTATTATGCGCGCGCACTGCATTGCCGGTCGGTCCTTATATACTACTATTATACTACAATCGTAATAATAATAATAATAATATATTGTACATCGGCCCATATGCATCATCGGGATTATTGTAATTATTGCGACTAGTAACCGCGCGCACGTGGTGTGTGCCGCGTCGTCTGTGACAATGACGGACGGCCGTTCTAATTGTTTGTAAACAACAGATTAGTGTATTGTAATATATTCATATCGTCCTCAACAACAACTACAATACGTAATAATTTAACGCCGCATTGTATATTTTGTATTCATGGTATTGCAAATGCAATATTGCCGTGTATTCAAACGCAAACAAACAATACGCTAGGTATAAAAAAAAACCAGCTCTAAAATTTGTGCAGTTGTTGTGTAAATTATTTTATAGCTAAGTCTATGAACTATATATATATGTATCTATAATTTATCTTAAAATAGCCTGCTAATGATATTGAACTTAGCTTGGTGCCTTCAAAACACTTGATTAGAATGTAGAAACACATTAGCTGTTTCTATGGTAACATAAACTATAATAATATGTATTATGTACTGATTATATGCTATAGTATTTTTAAATTTTTAACGTAAGTCACCTAGCTAGGTTTAATTATTAGTAGGCTATTTTAGCAATAACAATTTGAACAACACTATAGTTAAAAGACTTGGCTATAAAATTATATTACAACTTTTAGGTCTGCTTGGTTTTTTTATACTTGGAGTTTTTTTTACACGAAGTTTGGCAAAGTGTATATATGTTAGGATTGTTCACTAAAACAATTAATAATTAGGTAATACAATACCTAATAATTTAACGCAGCATTGTATAGTAATATAAATAAATATATTTTTATATTATTGCAGATGCAATATTGCTATGTTATATCCATACACAAACATATTATATAAATAATAATATTTTATTCATAATTCGTATAATATTCTAATACATATTAATGGTTGTTAGTTTTTTTTTTAAAGGTATAATTAGATACACTTGTTTGCATTTTTTATTTTATACTTTTACAACCTGAGTATCTAATTATTTGCAACAGTTTACAAAACCATAAAAACAATTTGCAATACATTTTTTACGCCATCAGAAATAATATTCGTTCGTGTGTAATGAGTAGGAACTTACATTCATCTTTTATTTAATTTATATCATTATCTCTTACTTGAATTAATTTTTTTTTGTATTAATAGTATGTCAAATGTAATAATAATTGTTCCACCCATCAAACTTTGATCAGGATCAAAGCTGACGAATGATGATGTAATGTATACATGAAAGAAAGTGTTCAACTAGATGAAGCAGTGATTGTTTGTTAATTAATTAGACTCTGTTGACTGTCTATAAAATTATTTAGAAACTTAATTTTTTAGTGTTAAGAATTTATAAAATGTGCACGGGTTCATATTACAATTATTATAATATTGTACCAATTAGTTCATATGTTGGACATTCATTAAATAAAATTTGCAAAAACTTGGTATAGGTATTACTGTATTAGTGTTAGAATGGTTGCAGACCAGATAAAGTTGTGGTGCAAGGTGAACTATTGGCACCCCAAATAAAATGTATTTATGTCAGTATAAAGAATATGTTACGAAAATGTTTTTCCGTGAAAATTGTTGCAAATAGTTTTCAAAAACTTGGTACTAGTTTGAATTCGATCAGACAAAGTAGAGGTGGCAACTTCACACGCGCGTATACCTCGATACTCGGTTGCGGTTATAAGTTGATAAATATCGACTGTAATCTAATTATTGCACGTGTTCTTATGACACAATAATATTATTAGGCAAATGCATACAAATAATAATAAAATAAAAGGACGCGACGCGAAAGAAGAGAAACGGAGAAAAGAAGAGGTGTACGAGAGCGAGGACGGAGGAAAAAAAGAACGTACGAGGGAGAACGGAGAAATTGATTGATGGCTTTGGAGTTGCCCATTGATATAATCCCGCAATCCCGTGTTTGTTGACGTCGTTATATATATGAGCAGTGGCGCAGTGCACGTGGCACAAAAAAAAAGCCACCCCCCTCACTGGGCGTTTCGCGCGCATCGGTCACGTCGCCGTACGCACCTATACCGTCGACACGTCGATGTAAACTAAAAATCTTTTCTGCTCGGTTTGTATATAATAATATGCTCAGATATTTTCTATGGCGTAAACACAAATATGAACATTTTCAAAATAATTATATAAAAAATATTTCATTCGAACTATACCGGGCTGGTATATATTACCAGCTATATAATAATACCTATCAATATTTTTAACCCACAGTGAAAATGGCCGTGACTCAGCGTTTTTGTCGGTTTTGAGATACCTACCAGTTAATATACTATCAATACCGTGATTTTTCCACGAAAAGAGTATTAGATGTACCTATCTAAATTCTAAATATTAGCCAAAGCTCTTGTGAAAGAGAACTTTTATACCTATTAGGCAGCTAAAAAATTGAAAATCTTGATTAAGTGAGAGCAAAAATTGAACTACAATTTTGTATGGTAGCTTTTGATTTAGAAAAGTCTTAACGACTCTGCATTGTGAAACAAGAACTTTTTACTACCTATACAAAAGAAAGTTTGATTCGTTTGATTTCACCGTACTTATATATTATACGATGTATGCAAAAAAGAAGGTTTTTTATTAACAAATTTAAAAACTATAATATGTAATTTTTATAAGAAACCATAACAATATAATAATATGTTCCATTATAATTGGTTTTAACTTTTAGACCATCTGTGCTTAAATCGTCATCATTGCGCTGTATAATTATAGTATAATAATTCGTGTAAAAAGCGTTAAGTACACATATATTATTATTTGTTATTTATTCCGCTTTTGTTTTGCTTATTATTTATATTCATCGACTGGCTGGTCCCTAAAAATATGAAATACACCTGCAGCAGCGTAAAACTCTGTTGGCGATGGGTCATTTCGGCTTATACTTGTTTATTATTATTATTATTCTCTATAATATATGTATAGTTTGTCATTGTAGATGGGTTGTTCGAGGGGGTTGATTAATGATCAGAAGGGATTATGTTATCCCTTCGAATCTGCAGTGTATATATACACACACAACTGGCTGCAGCACATTTAGCCATAAAGATAGTTATTATATATTGCTAGTGTGCTTTACATTATAAAACAGGAGGCAGAATTGAATATAAATTGTTTTTTATATTTTTTTTAGATGTTTTGAAAACAAATCCAACACAGATTATAACGCTTTTGTATGGCAATATTTTTTTTCTCGATTGGGAGGCGGTGGGTAAGCGTGGTATAAACTAAACATGGTATAGATATCATATTAGCGGCTAGCGCATCTGAAAATTTTACGTACAATATTAGATATATACAATATTTACTTTTCAATCGAAACTTGTACACATAGAATATATTATACAATATACGCGATATTATATCGATTAAGAAAAGTAATGGCACACTTAAAATGTAGCGCAGACACAAAATTGAATTAAAACTGTAATTATAAAATATATATAATAGGTATGTATTTATATAATTATATGCTATTTAATCAGTAGCACTGCAAATAATGCTTGTGGTGTAAGTTTATATAGGTATTGATAAGAAAGGGAGACATAGACATTTTAGTTTTAAAATAAAGATAATAATATACACATGGTGAAGTAGCAACTATTATACTAGATATATAATAACTATAAAATATTAATATATAAATTATATGTATTTTATTATTTTTATAATAAATATTGTTATAGTACCTATAAATTTGTACCTAGGTCCTAGGTACGTATAATAAAATGTAATCCATACTAATAACCTACAAAAATGGAAATGATACATTGATACCATATTATCAGTTCGTTAAAAATCGTATATTATATTCAAATTTAAAAAAGTTACATTTAAAATTGTGTGTGGAACAGTTGCACTATGAACAGCTTAGTATTAGAAAATAGAGAAAGTTATATAAATTCTATAATATTAACAAAATCAAAAGTATGCATAGGTACCAATTTACATTGATTAAATGCTTAATTGCAGTTAATTATTTTTTTATTTATCACTGCAGCAAACAATAAATGTGAAACAAATAGGATGGTTTTGAATTACTTTATTAATTATTAATTATATGTTTCACTTATTACGGTTGATGATTATTCTTACTCGATACATTATGCAACTCATATATAGGTAACATTACAATATCTAATTAATGATTTTAATTTTTGTAAAATGTACCTTTTGAAGGTTAATTTTTATCACTTTCGGATCCGATTTATGTAATTTTGAAAAATAAAAACAGGAGTACGGTGAAAAATGTCTATAATTTGTAAATAGGTAATTATTTTCTATTTAAAATGTCATTACCAAAACCACTAATTACTACCAAAACAATATTGATCATAATAGTGTTAATACTATACTATATATACCTATAATATGCACATATACGTTTATTATTCGTTGTTTGATAAATTACTTACTTGATTACATGTGTAATTCATGGACATACTTTTGCGTGTAATATAATAAATTTACTATAGGTCGATCGAATAACAAGATAAAAAAATTTGTTGTCACTTTTAAAATATTCAAAACACAAATAGAGTTCTTATAAGACTGCGGTGTTCGGGTAACTTTCTTCTGCCGTGACAAGCACTCGTAATAACTGTTTTCGTCCCTATGGATACAGATGTGACGTATACACAGGTTTTATCAATTAAAAACAAACGCAAGTTTTGCAAACTAACGAAATATTAGCATTAATTTCCGTGACATTTCTTATTTAATTAGGCAGAATATTATCATAATAAAGTGCACATATTTGAGAAAATGGTTATGACGTGTCAATAAATTAATATATATTCGTATAGGTATAACTGTATAAGTGCACTAAGAATTCATCAATATTTAAAGTTTTAGAATATCAGTTACGTCTTTATCTAAAAGTAAATAAATAAATGTATAATAATTTTAGGTGCTCGTGGATTTTAATGGTGTACTTACCTCAATATATCATATATATTATTAAAACCAATTGATAAAAAACAATATTAAAAATCGATAGTTAAGTGGCCCGATAAACGTATATTATGCAATCTATATAATTATCATTAATATTCGACAGCAATAATATTATAAAATAGGTATCCCAAAAATGTAATTTTCTGCACTAGCTATACAATTAATATAATATGATAAACGTGGTAGGTGTACATCGTACACGGTACATAAGTAATATTATATTTGTATTTTGTATTATATTATAATTTTGCACTGTTCATAATAAATAATAATATACACATTAAAAATTACATAATAGTCGTATACACCAAATGCCTGTCTACTTGCTAATTTGTTTATTGATTCATATTATTATAAACTTAGTGTTAATATTTTAACCATAAAACGTTTGACATTCAACGTCTCATAATAAATTTCTTCGTAGTAAATTATGAGTAAATTATTATACTTTTTCTATGTATTTTAAAGACATAAGGCTATAGCTGAGTTGTCTATGATTGTGTATTCTTAAGTATTGACGTCAAAGTCATTTTATGATAAAAGTGTTCAAAGTGAATTCAGACATACATTTATCATCAAATTATGATCAAAAATCAAAATTATTTATCACACCGAGTTTATTCATTCTATCAAATAAATAATAATAGACAATATTACACTTATTATATAATATTG
This sequence comes from Sitobion miscanthi, assembly GCA_008086715.1. Taxonomy (NCBI): domain Eukaryota; kingdom Metazoa; phylum Arthropoda; class Insecta; order Hemiptera; family Aphididae; genus Sitobion; species Sitobion miscanthi. Next base: position 29,009,759 of record CM017799.1, on the reverse strand, counting down.
ACTTCTATAATTTGGCCATACAACTCTCTTATTAAGTATATGCATATAATATTTGCAATACGGATGGTAGTTGATAATTTATGAATTACGTGTCAAAATAAATTGTGGACACCTTAACATTTCTATAATTATTATATTTTGATTAAGAGTATTTTATATTGACATTTTAAATCTTTTTCAAACCAATTTTTAAAAATGCTCAATGAAAACAATTTATATCATATTGTTATATTTAGTTTTGAAAATATAATGTATATCATACCTTTTGCAGGCTATTGTATTCATGAGCATTGACTATTGAGTACGTCAATAGGAAGAAATTGAGTGTGATGCAGTTTGGTTGAAATGACAGGAAACACGATTTTGAAAGTGTGTGGAATGATATATATTATTTCAGATAATTATTCCACTTTAATGATATAGTAGCATTGGTAATTTTGTCAATTTTTTCTTCAATATATTTATGTGAGTCACTCTTTTTGGAAATTAATTTTATCAAGTCTGATCCAAGAAATCGACTAACCGACAAAAATGTGGTACCGCATGTACTGTAATAAAATTTAAAAGTCATAAAGCAAATATAAATTATTTGGCACCAAGCAAATTAATAATTAGTAATTTGTTATGTTATTTTTTTTTATTAAGTCTCTTGATGCATACATTTAAATTTAAATTATTTAAATTATTTAGATTATTTTATTAGGTATATTATATAATATTGTTCATGATTTAATGGCACACAGTAAAAAGAAAAAAAAATTACCTGATTTTGGGCACATAATTTTAGAAAAATATGTTATTTCTACAGTATAGTTATTTATCTTAATATTTAAAAAATATTTGTAGATAACCGCAATTTGGTGGTTGGTTGGAGAAAGGGCATAGTCCTCTAATAAAAACTCTTTTCTGCTTCAAAGTGTTGACTAAAAATAAAATCATTTATATCATAACATAATCATTTTTAAAACATAATTTATAACGTGCACTTTTTATAAGGATTGTAATTTTTTTTGTCAAAATGACTAAAACTTAGCCGACTGCAACCACACTACCACAGCTGCCGTAAACTGAACATTATATTGATGTTATCCGTTACTATTTATAAATTTCATTACAAATGTATAAGATTGATTCAGAAAATGTCAGTGCACTATATTATGTTGTTTTCTCTTACTGAACCACATTCTACATATTATACGTTCAGGAGAACCAATTTAGTAATGTTAACTTTTTTACTAAAGTAAATTGACCCATTATCAAACTTAAAAACTTATTAATTTTAATGTATTATCTGTGGTTGTAGTTTAGCTTATTTACAATATTTGTATGCAAGTTAAATGAATACCTACTATAAATATTGAAATTTAAAAATACTTATTTATACCATAAAAAAATTTAAATATCGTAAAAAAGTCAACAAATGAATACTGCAGATATTGTTTACTATGTCACACGTGAGTCAGAGAGAGAAAACCAAACATATAGTTTACTGATTATCTGTTATTAATATAATATTTAAATATTACCTATCTTAATTGGTGCCTCGTGGTGTTATCCTTTAGCAGTTGTTTTATTTTTGATTTTAATTAGCATTATCTTTTTACTGTGTCTTTTATGAATGGTATTGTAGTTTATTTTGTCATAGATGGGTGTGTGGTGTGTAGTATACTAGAGTGGTAGTACAACCCTTCAAGGCAGGTATGAGCAATAATAACACATGTGCCAAAAATATTTGATGTAAAATTCGTAATCTAAAAATTTGTTAAAATTAAGCAAAGTCTTTAAGAGGGATTCACCGCCTCAGCGGTACTGTTTTGGCATACATTTGTTGAGCCGGGTCCCTATAAAATTAAATTTCACGTAATAATTTCAAATTTAAATTAAATTTATAAATATTTTTGAAATTTCATGTAGGTTCGTTTAATAGGTATTATGTATATACTATATAGGTGTGCGTATAATTGTCAATCTTATAAAACATGGAATAATTATTTCTATATTCCGAAAATGGTTTTTTTTATTTTTACTGAAAAAATCCACGCACATGAAATTGCAAATTAAAATAAAATCAATTTTGAATCTTTAATAATAATAATAATAATAATAACAATAATATTTTGAACTTATTGTATAGGAAAACCCTGTTTGTGACAAAATTTGCATAATAAAAGGGATAATCCAAACTCCGCCCATGCGATGGGGACTGTAATGATTTCCAAAGGGCGTATCTGTTCTGATTGGCCAGTCGTAGTTCCGCATCTCCGGATGCTGGGCAAAGTGTGATTTTCATGTGCATTCTTATATTCGCCTTTGACAGTTCAGTTTGACACAGCTGTTGGCGGTTCCGGATTTTCTTCTTGTCTCACTAGATACTGAAGGTAAGTTTGAAATACAATAACTGATTTACGTGTTGGTCATTTATATTTATCAATGATAATAATAATAATGATAATAAAAAAATAAATAACAATAAGGCATTAGGCAGTAAGATACAACGGCAGTCAGTTATATTGCCGACCAATAATAATAAATTATTTTAAATTATTATTAATCTGTAATGTGATAAGTTATAATAATATTTTGTTACTTATAAAATAAAATATGTATAAGAAAAAATTATTTTTTCTTTCGGCGGCTCCCAGTGTTTATATAAATTTGTAAATTGGCTCAGCAACTACAAAAAGTTGGACCACCCCGATCTAGAATAAAAGATTCTAATTGATTCTAAAAATATTCTGTTCAATATTTTTCGGATAATAATCTGGTTAACATGTAATAATAGTATTTTTATTTACATCTTTTATCATTACCTAAATAATTACCGGTTTTAGTATCGAAGTATAAAATAAGATAAATTTGAGTTATTTTAAATTATTTGAATAAGTCATTTGTAACTCAATATTTTGTCAATACATTGTTAAGATTTTTTACGGTTGGATCTGGAGTACTGGCGACCATGACCGGCTATTTTAGGGGCCCGTTAAAATGATTTTGTAAATTTGAAATTTTGATAGGAATACTTATTATATATTTAATAATATTTTACGATATAAATGTATATAATATAAAAATCATGTATGGAGCACTTGTATCGCTTGTAATGAATTATATTTTGTTGGACATTTAGTACAGGGCCCCAAAATTTGATTGGGGGGGGGGGGTTGTAGTTATTTACTCAATGAAGAGGTATAGTTATTCGACAGCAGAGCGCGGTTACCTAGTTTTCCCTTTTCCCTTTTTTATTTTTATTTATTCGATTTCATCGCATAAATCAATATACAACAATTCATGCCTAAAACATAATTTATGGCCTATTTTAATCAAGCTTATGTTGTAATTTGTTTTTAAATTAATTTTTTAGCATTTTTACAAGATGATTCAAGATGAAATCGGAACCATTGTTATTCCTATAATTTTATTAAAGTCATAAAAAAAATCTAATCTATTATAGTTTCTACCCAATCATATTTCCTGCAGATGGTTACATAAATTATAATTGAGACGATGCACCCGATTGCTTTTTAAATCTAGGTAGTTAGGTTTTTATACTCGAATTTTTTCGAGGTATTCCAGGGTTGTAATTGGAATGTTATCGTGTATAATTCGATAATAAATTATTAGATAAATCGATTTTCGCAATAGGTACAGAAAAGCTTTTAAATTTTGAAAACTTTTAAGTATGGAATATTATCATATGTTATTTTTTTTATGTATTTTTGACAGTCGTGGATCAGGAAATCTGAAACAAGGAATAATAAGGAGGGGGCTGCATTTTTCTGTTTTTAATTTCTCGACTTTTTTTCATCCAGATAGGATTTGTTAATACAATATAAAAATTAAATTGTTTTTACATTTTTAGATATTAAGTCAGTAGCGTCATTTCTTTTTTTTTATAAAAGGGGAAAAAGTGTTGACCTTTCTTAACCGATCCAGAAAAAAAAACAGATCGCTTCGCTTGCAAGCTAATATTTTTCTAGATGTGACGAACAGATTATATTACAGTATGAAGCACGACTGATAAACATAATTGAAAAATTAAAAATTTTTAAATAGATTATTCAAAATTATGGATACATTTAAGTGATTTATTGAAAATAGTCAACAATAATAATACAAATTTATGAAATTGTGTTTAGGGTTATTTTTTCTTTTTTCTTCAAGCATTGAGTTATTTAAATAGGAATCCTGAATAGGCATAACTGCATAGGTATAGGCGCATTCGTAGTTAACGAAAATATTCTTGCCAGGAACAACAAAAATTTGTTTTGAGAAATCGTCTTATATTAAAATATCAATGTATTTATGTATTGGAGGCAATTTGAGGAGTTAATAGTCTGACTAGGTGCCTAACATAATTAAAATATAGTATCCCAAATCAATACCTAATCAATTTACTAATAATTGTCTTGTATGCAAGTAATTGAAGACTAGACACGATGAAGTAGACGATGAGAAATGAATGTAGGTAGGTATACCTAATACCATTGATTATAATAATACTAGTATATTATTATCCATGTTATTACTTATTATGTATACGCCTGCAGATTTTTTGCTAAAACTGAATGTTATATAAAGTCGCCTGTATAGAATATAATATGTAAATTAAAAATTATTGTTGGTACATAGGTATTAATAATGTATTATATTATATATGATGTGACTATTGCGGTTATTGTTATTGGTATTGCTCTCGGTGAACGGCTATAACGTGGAATCAAGTCATCCCGACAAACACATTATACATATTTTATCATCCAATAAAAACAGTAGTTGTTGTTGTTTGGCACGTGTCTGGCCGGTGGTTGTCTTCCCGAGGGAGTTGACGGAACCCGAAAACGTGTCGACGTGTCGTCGCCAATATCCGAAGTAAAAAAAAAAATATATATATATACATAGTTAAACCTCCTCCTTGTAGACACACATACACAAACACAAGTCATCAATATAACATTAGTATCTGCAGTGTTATAATCGGAATCATCATCACGTTCTAGAGAAGTGAGTGTTAAATTATTCACAGAAGTTATAGTATGAAAAAACTCGAAAATCGATAGCACACATAACGCACACACACATGATATTATGTAATATTTATTTGTTTCTCTAATACATATTCAATTACAATAAATATTATTCTGGGTTATGCATTTAAATCACCCAACTTTATAATATATTTTAGATTCTGAAGGGAGCAAAGGGGTGAAAACGCAAATTTCACAACACGCGATTCCATAGTATGTTTGTTATTTGAAACAATTTTTGGCTGAGTTGAAAACTCTATAGTTAAAATTTAAAATTATTAAGTTTAATTCATTTGTGAAAAGTTTACGCTACAAGTAGGTATGTTGACCAATCTGTAATATAACAATAATTTATTATTAATTAAGATAAGACTAAACAACAAAAATACTCATAAATGGACTATGATTAATTTCATAAAATAGTTTTTTCTATAATAAAATTGTATTTATTTTAACAAGGATGATAAAACAATAATTATATTAATAATTAATAACTTTATATTTATTTGAAATCTATAAATTTTAAATTATAGATGTAATCATAATAAACTTTAGTGATCCGCGATTAACCACCGAGTTATATTGTCAAAACTTGATTGTATATTCTTAGCGGGTAATTGTTCTCAATAATTTCAGTAATTTTTTTCCACACCAGTATTTGTGGTTTCGACAAAATTATTTTGTGGTTAATTGATGTTAGTCAAATCATTTTCTTTCTAGAGATTATTATCGTTAATTATAATAATATAGTTATTACTTTCAAATAGGTATATCTACCATTCTATCTATATGAATTTAAGCACTTGTGATCCATTCAACTATTTTTTTAATTTTAAATAATAATTATATTCTATACATATATAATACGTATAATTTATGTAAATTATAAATATAGATAAGTCTTTAACCTTAAAATAGTTAGGTTTATATATACATAACACAGAATATAGAATACAATTAATTAAAGACGGATTTTCCATAAAGATTAAATTTTAACATTTTTTATTATGCTTACATAATATATACGTCTAGGTAGCATGTGTTATAGTATAATATTTATACAATTATACAGTGTACGATATTATATGAATTAAAGTTGTGTACACATATGCGACTGTATAATTCATACAGAACAGTTATCTTATTTTATAATACCTTTAAAAATATAGCCAATAATTAAATTATAAGTAGATTTCAAATATATGTAGATTATATAACTTATTATTATTCATGAAGCAATCATTATATTATTATATTTAGATAATTCATGTAGTTACAATAATTATAATTCAAACTACATATAATTATCCTATTGACGTAAAAATAATATTCAGATTAATCGTTTATTTTGCTTCTAGTTACATTTTAAGCAATCGAAAATAGCAGTACTAGTATAACATATTGTTTAAATGTGAAAAGCGTGTTTATGTGTACATAGAGTTTTTCGCCCATATTTGAATCATAATAATATACTATAATAGTATATACGACATTTGTCCACGATTACATACAATTTATTTTTTGGTTCTTTAAATTGATAATAATAACCGCAACATAGCAATTGAATTTCGAATTAGTGGTAATTATATTGTTTTGTTATTTGTATTTTTAGATGGATTTTTTACCTTGCGGTATGTACTCAATGGCGGATTCGACGCTTCCAGACCACGTGGACGGACACGGTTCACTTACGAAAAAAAGGTCAGTAGGTACCTGTAATAATACACGACTTATAATTTATATAAAGCAAAATAAACAAATTTGCGGTGATAAAAAAAAAATCGAAATATGTCAATATTCGTCGTAAAAATCGATGATTTTCTAGCCGCGAAAAAAGTACGGTGACGGGAATGGCCACCTTGACTAGGGAAGAACGGCGGAGAAGACGGCGGGCCACCCAAAAATACAGAATGGCTCATGCTACACGCGAGCGAGTTAGAGTCGAGGCGTTCAACGTGGCATTCGGTGAATTGCGGAAACTTTTGCCCACGATACCACCCGACAAGAAATTGTCGAAAATCGAAATATTGAGGCTCGCCATATGTTACATAATGTATTTAAATCAATTTTTGGAAACGTAAATTGTTGATGATCGGACACTCTTTGACGATCTATAATTAGGTTTATATTATAATATATAATATAATATAGGCACTATAAAATATAATTCTCCGAGAATTGAATACAAAGTATCATAATTAATATTATTATTTATATCTAGTCAACAATGATTATTTGATATAGTTATTTAATTATCATCTTCCAGTAGTTACAACACGAATAAGCTCTATATTTATAACTATCAATAATATTAATTAGATTTAATACAATTAAAAAAATATATTATATTATGGTGTTTAATTTTGACAAAAAAAATATTCTTTCGAAATTTTCATATTTTACCCTCATTTCATCAAAGATATTATTCTTATAATATTGTATAATACAGTAATACACTAATTTGATTGTGTTTAAACTTTATCGTATTGACTTAGGTTTTTTATTCCACAATGTCATCAATACATTTTTTTGATGATAATATTATACAATTTGTTTATTATTATTTGTTTGTATATTATAATTTATAATACATTTGTTTCATTATTCAAATCTATTATAATCGATTTTTTATTGTAATATATATTTATTTCTATATAAACATGTAAATTATTAGAATTAATTCTTATGTAAAAAAAAAATAGGTACGTACTATAATATTATAGTCTGTAAATAAATTGCAATCATAGCCCATATAGGCGTGCCCGGTTATACATTGGCCAAACATGAATTTATTTAGACTCAAAACTAATTTTTTTTTATTTATTGGGGGCACTGATTTTTAACAAGGATGAAGGAATCCCAAAAAATTATTATTGGCAAGATTTGCGAAATTGTTTGAAACCCATCTACATGATGATAATGGATCGAAGACAGTTCCGTTACCTACATAGTCACCTACAGTATAATATTATGACAATTACCTATTTACCTAATCTTAGAACTAATAACATAATATGTTTTTATTAAACGTATAGGCTGAATAAGTGCAATATAATTAATATTGTTGTCAATAAAAAATAAAAATTAATATATAGGCATGGACTTAAAATAATATGACTTAATGATAAACATAGTTGTTTTAATACAAACATTTACCTACTTTATAATGTAACATGATATAATTTATTATATTATATACAGAATAAGAATCTTTACTATAATTTTCATTCCATGTAAATAAAAATCGAACTTATATATTATTATTATTATTATTATATACATATAATATGTATAATTAAATAATATATTATGTATTTAAAAGCTTTATATTATATTATATTAAATAAATATTTTATTAATTATTACTATTATTGAGTGCGTTCAAATAAGTAACATTAGTACAATACCATAAGATATACATTCAACATTGCAATAATAAACCAATTATATTAAAATATCGCAATAGTCAATAACAGCCAAAAACTTAAATCGTATTACATTTCATGTTTACGGCTTATATTTTAGGACAAAAAAATCGTACTTCTTGCTTGACGAATATTTTTGATGTTATTATATATACCTGAAAATGTTAAGAAACTATACTTGTAATAATAAGTTCACAATTTTAGTATCGAATTGATATTTTATGCGATTTGTTTGAGCATAATTATACCTGATATTATGCAAATTGAAATCATCCATAACCTAAACTTAAATATTATTCTATAAATTATTATTGCCTATTATGCACGCACATTATATGCGTCGATGTATCCGCACGTAACTACATAAGTATTGCGACACGCATTCGTAAACTTAGTAACAATATTACTTATATTGTAGGAGTATATGATTCCATTATTATCCAAATTTTTGTTCGACTTTACTTCGTTTATAAGCCATCTACTTTCCTCCTTGCCGAGGTTGTAAATAAAATTAGCTTTCTCGAGACAATAATATAATAACCATTTATATAATAATATACTGTACCTAATATTATGGTAGTCTCATTAATTTATTTTACCTTTACAAAATTATCTTATCGCTTATATATAATATATTATGTCTCTGGATTTTTTAGGGTAAACAATTTGTTCCTATACTATATGTATAAATGCAATTTTCGAATTGTAATGCGCTTTTGTTAAAGGATAATAATAATAATAAAAAAATAAGAACGCAAGGAAAAAACGTATTTACAATCCGACGAACCCCAACCCATTATACGAACAGGTCGTCTTTTATTTATTTCGATAAAATGTTCAGCGGGAGTCGTATAATACAATAATATTATATTATATACTCGTATATTGGATAAATAAAGTTAAATCGCGAGGGGCAGTCTGCCGCGACCGTCGGACCGTCAAATGCAATCGGTCTCGGATGATCAGTTACCTATATGCGTAAAACGATCACATGGGTACTATATATATATATGTAATGTTTAAAATACGATTCGACACTCTTCTGTTTATTATTAGATATATACGTATTATACAGTGACGGCCGATGGATCGCACTCCACAGCACGTGTCGTATATAAAAAAATATAAGCGGTGTGATTCAATTAACGTATAACTATAATGTAAGACATACTCATTGTTTCAGAAAACAACGTTTTTGAAAGTATTTCTTTTACACGATTTTAAGTCGTTATAAAACAGCATTTTTCGGAAAAAAATTCTATTTTTAAATCTTCACTATTTATTTTTTTAAAGTTGTTTACTCTCTGGATTGACAATACATTTTAATTTCATATTCCAAAACCTAATGTTATTTTATCTATACAAATCAAATTTAGAACAAGTAGCTTTTTATAGTTATAATTTATAAATTATAAGTATTTAAATTTTAAAGTTTAGTCGGGCGAAGTAGTGTCGACCAATATTTTGCTGGGTACTCTATTGTACTACTCCGCTCATCTACATTTTTAATACTTATAAAGTTATTAGTTAAAACTGATAAAATAGTCGTCCAAGATTCGATTTTTATACTTCGAAAAACTAAAAGAATATTCTATTTTGGAATAAGGAATTAAAAGTGTACGTACCTAGTCATAAAAAAATATAACGATAAAAAATAGTAAAAAATATCGTTCTGTGACGACTTACAATATTGTTATAGGTATGTAAAAGAAATATTTTCAAAATTATAGGTGTTCTCTGAAATAATGAATGTCTCACGTTAAATGGATCACCCAGTATTATATTATATACTATTTAGGTAGGTACTTTCGGACTTTTTCGAATAGCAATTTGTTTTTATCGCCGGTGAACGTAATAATATATACGCAGCGTCTACCGTCGTTATTATTGATATTATAAATGCCAGAGCCGGCGCGGCGGCGGTCGCGTCTGCGGATTCGAGCTCGGGCTCCGGGCGTAATGGAATTCGGTCGTCGCACACCTGAGGCCGATTCCGCCGGGCCTGCAGCTGCAGCCGCATCCCGCCGATCCTGTATTTTAAAGTTGTCGCCGGATCGATGGTTTACGAGTGTGTGCAGACACGGCCGTGAGAAGTTTATATTATATTATTTAAGACGATTTCGGCTCACTGTTGTCTGTTAGTCACTATATCTCTCTCTGCAGACCTATGCGCTACATGGAAAATGTGTGTTCAACAGAAAGCGTTGTTATAAATAGGCAGGGAGTTTTAATAATATTAGAGCGAATCGACCCGAAAATCAAACTAAAGTTTAAAACATTTTTTTGTAATTGTGCGTAAGATTTTTAATGATATTTCAATTTGTATGTAAGTAGTGAATAGCTTTATAGGTGTGTATTGTAATTTAAAGATGTTCATACATATAGCATAAATAAAAATAAAATCCGTTTGTGAATTAGTTTTTGGTCGTTGAAATGGTTTTTGCTTTGAGGGGAGAGGGCAGTGAACTTGTTAAGCGGGACCGCTATTAGCTCACAGCTCCTGCCTAAGTTTGGAATAATTCTGATGCCGTGAGTATATAACATTTTAGATTACTTTTGCTGAACCATATAAAAATTATAATTTCAATACATAGTTACGTCTTACGTATAATACCATCAATACGTTCACAGCAGTGGCGAAATTTGGTCATGTTTGTGAGGGGTAGGGGAATTGAAACATTTCTCCCCCCCCCCCCCATCACCAACCAGCAAAAAAATAAAGTTTTAAAATGTACTTTTTCGAGTAGATTCATGGAATAATTTGTGTAGGTATGCATAATATACGCTATAAATCCCGAACTTCAAAATGTTATAACCTTGGAACTAAGTCAGACCGACAAATTCTGATTACACCATTATGCTTAACTTGTTGAAATATACCTAAAGGTTGCCGAAAAAAATTCCAAAAATTGAACTAAACTGCATTATTTCAATATACTTGTGCAATATTGCAATCATAGTGATAAGTTTTTATTACAAAGTAATATAATCTAAGTTACAGCTACTATAGGGGATTAATTGGGTTTGTATTTGTTGTTTCTATAAAGTATACTATATTAGTACAGCAGTAGGTACCTATAAATAATAATGTTTATATAATTAAATAAGTACATAAATATGGTTCGCCAGTTTCAAAAAAAAGTCATTGAGGGGATACGATACCCCCCCCCCCCCCGTAATCACACCACTGGTTCACAGAACACAGAATGATTTTTTACATTTTCCTAGTATTTTGGGGAAGGCAGTAGCCCCCATACGGTCATACCCGCCTGGCTACGCCACTCTAAGTGTATTTAGTCTTGTATATCATGTTTATTACATAGTTTTTAGTAATTTCCTCTTTTATAATATAACAACAATAAATTGAGACCGAAATGCCGACGAGAACTAATAATTATATACGAACCAGCAATGGTGCATTAAAATAAAATGTTCCCATTTTCGCGCGATCAGTCAAAACTAAATTAACTATAATTTAATATATATATATATTAGCTACAGCGTGTGCAATGGGGTGAGTGCGTGGAAAACGAATGGACCAGCGTGCGCAACACAAAAGTGTGAACAACCGCGAGGGGGTGCGAAAGCGATCAAATCCCTGAGGAGGACACTGCACGTACGCGGCTCGTATAAAGTATATAACGTATATAATACGTGCGTATATATATGGTAGGTGCACGCGTTATTACATTATATCATAATATATATATACATACAGTTGCCCGGCAGCTCGGTAGTGGTGTATATATAGTTATTACACGGATCGGCAGGCCTTTTAGAAACCGAATTGGATTAGAAAAACGGATCCGGCTTGTATTTCAATGATTCGATTACAGTAGTACAAGTCTATATACATGTTGTGCCGATAGTGTTGTACGTACATGCAGGAGTTGCTTATACGGTCGGCAATCGCTTCGCAAGTGCGCAGTCGTTCGTATGATGGGTAGCTAATTATTATAGAAGTATTATTAGGTACACATTATAACATATTATGTGTGTGCAGGGCACTGCAATATTGCAGTCACCCGACTGGATTATGTTATATAATATTATAATATATAGGGTTATATTATATGCCACTGCAGTATATGCCATGGCCGTAAAGTGTATTATATCTTATATCATAGTCGCTATACGTGGCGTATGCCGTATTATAATGATTATAAGAATCGAATGTGTGAACTAATAGTAATAAAAGTGCATTATAGTCACTATTTTCACACGCCATAAACTAATTTTACTATATCGTTTTGTGTTTATTAGTAATACGAATATATCAAATGAAACTAATTAAATTACTTATCGAAAAATTTATTTGTGTGAATAACATTTATATATATCAATACAATTTACAATAGAGATTTGTGTTTGTTTTAACTTATGATTGTGACATTATAAACTTCGCTTTTAAAGTTAATTTATTATAATTTATAATAGGTAACTATCAGTAATTTATTCATATAATATAATAATTAATAATATATTATGCAGTAATATGTAGAAACATATTATATGAATATAAATTATACTTTGGGGGATGGAGTGGCCGAGTGGACTAAGGCGTCGGTTGTGACGCACACCAGCATTGGTTCAAACCTCGGTTCATGGGTGGCATTTTTCTTCGGCAAGTCACCGTGTCCGAAGAACAAGTGCCGCCATTCCCCACCCGGGCATTCTACCTTATCTGTATTTACTATTTTTAAAAAAGTGGCCTGACAAAAAAAATTGGCCTGCTTAAATTTTGGCACCCCTATTATAAAACTCAAATGGCGCCCCTGCTTTAAACGTCATCAATGATTTGTTAGCGGACCAACGGAATTATAGATTTCCACATACTACAGCCGTCCAGGCGGTCCAACAATGTATTTTGCTTTGTTTAAACTATCCATCTCCACTTCAGACGTCATAACTTCGATATGTCAAGTAGAAATCCAAAAAATAAATTTTTGTTGCTATTGTTTATATAGGTAAAATACAATTTATAATACCTAATATGTAATTACTTATCGGATTTACAGTTAATATTATTTATTCATTCTGTTCAAAGTCAAAAGATTCAATTATCTATTTGTCATGATTTGTAATTTTATACAATAACACTTGATAAAAAAACACCTCGATAACGTAAAATAATAGTAATTATATAAGTTGAACAATACTTTTTAGATTCTGAGCGAAGCGATAAATGTATTGATTTTACAATGATGTGTGTTTTTTTTTATTTTTTTTTGTGCCTGTCATCACCTTTTAGGACAGTAAAAGAGCTTGCATTTTCTTCAATAGTAACTTTTCTGATAGGAAATTGATTCTAGTTGGTACTTTGAGGGGTCAAAAGTATAAAATTCCCAGTAGTTTTCAAAAGCGACGTGAAAAACAGAAGAAAAATTAAGGAAAAACAGGAATTTTTACGCAAAATCTGTTTTCGAAAAAATCGATTTTGGTTTTTGGTGTAACTCTAAAACAAATGAGCGTAGGTACATGAAATTTTGACTGAATGTATATATTAGGATTTTCTACACACCATAACATTTTCCAGATATTTTGACTTATTTTGAGCTGTTTACGGACTTTTTCAGTTTCCATTTTTTTTAGTTTTTTTTTCTACAAATATCAATAAAATTGTATTTGTTGGATAAAAAATCTTGAAAATTTAATAAAAGGCTCCTACTATATTATTACAATGATATTTGAAAAATATTAAAAATCGTGAAAATGTAATATAAGGTTTCTGATATATTGTTCTAATAGCAGTTGAAAAATATTAAAAATACATAGACACAATTTTTTTTTATAAGCATTTAAAGTTCAAATTTTGACAAAATGTATAAAATTTATAATTTAATAATTATTTTGTAGTTAAACATTTATAAAATGTTCAACTTTTATAGCTAAGGATTGAAAATTGAAAACAAGGTTCCACGTAAATAGTTTATATATAAATGTATCTTGTATCGAGTATTTAAATACTTTGTTGACTTGTATCTAGTATCTTTTTATGATAAAGATACTAGATACCTACATTCAAAAAACAGTGGCGTACCTAGGCCTCTCTTACGGGGGGGGCGAAATATATTTTTATCTATTCTTAAAATATCTTAAAAATGTACGTCACAGCTAATCTAACCTAACGGAAATTTCATACTTGTAAAATACCTATGAAATAAAACATTTTAATATTAATAGGTACATAAAAAATAAATTATTGTTTAATTTAATAATATAGTATAATGCATGTTATAAAATAATTTTATTATAATTATAATTTATAATACAAAGTCTATTTTTCTGTTTTTCATACTAGAAAATCGTTCAATAATTTCATCCACTGGTATATTTATTTCTTGATAATGTGCAATAGTGCAAGCCCGCATAAGCGATCCTGGCCCATTTTTGAACGTAGCCATGTTTTTAGCCTACAGCACAAGCATAAAATAAAGCAAATAATAAATATAAATAACTAAAAAGCAGACAGCAGTAGGTAGGTACTAGGTGTATAGGTACCTAGTTTTATAAGACAATTTTGTAGATTGTTTGTAGAATGTTTGACATTAAAGAACTTTTTTTTAAACTAAAGTACTGAAGCAGTAGAAAGTATAAAAGCAGTAAGCATTCAATTGCTTTTTAAAAATAATATTGAGTCCTATAAATATTTTTAAAACTTATAAGGCAATCTATTATATTTGTATTCTATTATTATAATAGAATACAAATATTAAACTAAAAAATAGGTATGACAAGATAAAATTTTACCGTCTTAGAGTAGAAAAGGATCGTTCAGCAGATGCTACACTTATAGGCAAGCAAGCCATTATACCAAGCAGTTTTTTAATATTAGGAAAAATTATTTCACTACAATCTGAAATACATTTAATGGCATCACAGTCAATACATTCACCTAAAAATAAAAGAGAAAAAAATATTATGTGTACTTAACTCATTATTCAATTTTAAAAAGTTTTTATACTACCTACATTAACTACATATTAATTTAATTACCTTCATTTTTTTTTCTAATCCAACTTGATTTCCAAAGTTGTAATTCAGTTTTTAGCTCCAATGCATCAATTATATTGCTATCTTCAAATGTAAAATGTTCTTTTATTATCTTTAATAATATATCAGTATTATTTGTGTCAGATTTAATAATGAAACGGGGTAAAAGTAAAGGCAATTTTGAAATGGCATGATACTTTTCATTTAGAAATCTTGATTTTAAGTCTGTTATAATATATCCAGTAAAGGTATATAAATAGAAAGTTTATAATAGTTTTCAATAGACGTGGTTTGATAATTAGATCTAGATATTTGTTTTGAAGCGATTCGAGGCTTTTTTAATTCAATATCCAATTCAGTCATTTGAATCTCAGCATCTCTGAACAATGATTTAAATTCTTCATTACAATTTTTTCTTTTATTTTCTAAGTTTGACAAAATATCAGTGATTATATCTGCAGCTTGACTTATATCACTATTGGCACTTTGTAGTAATTTACTGGCAGATGCAGTTACACATAATAATGATGAAAGTGAATGTAGTGATATAATAAATTCACATGAGCATACAGCTGTAAGTAATGTTTTGCCTTTGACGATGAATCTTGTTCATTCCAATCTGATATTTTAGTTAATGCTTCTACAATATAATTTAAAGAAGATTTGAAAATTAAAACACTATCATGACGGTCTACCCATCTGGTTTCACACAAACTCTTAAGTCGCTGTTTACCATTAAGAATTGTTTTTAAGACATAATTTCTTTTAGATGACAAATTAAAAAAACTACAACTTCTTTCATTAACCCAATACCATTTCTAATTGCTTGAATAGATGAAGATCTTGAAATTGATAAGTTCAGTGCGTGGTTTGAACAAGGACAGTGAAAAGCATTTAAAGCATAGGACTGAATTTTTTGAACAGCTCCTTTTAAATTAGAAGTCATGACAGAACAACCGTCAGTCCCGATACCGATACAGTTTAGAGGATTTAAATTTAAATGTTGTAATATTTTGATCACAATTTCTCCAAGGATATCACCAGTTAGTTTTGGCTCCAATGCATCATTTTTTGTAATATTATCATCTTCATTTAGTTCACTTCTCTATAGAATTAGATGCATTTTTAGAATACCAATAACTGTGACAGTCAATAAAAGCTACAAAATTTTCTTTCACAATATTATTATGAACATACCTCAGTACAAGACTCATTTGTGATACGTGGCTTATATCTGTGGTCTCGTCAAATATAATACTATAGAATTTACTTTCATTGACTTCATTTATAATTTTTTCTGTTATAAAGTTCTTGCAACATTCAATAATGTCATTTTGAATTTTTGGACTTATATATGTAGCTTTAGATGTTTTTGATTTTAAATGTTTTTCAAGTATAGTATCACCCGATAATATTCTATATTTAAGAAGAGCTCGAAAATTACCACTATTTGTAACTGGGGAATTAGATTTTTCTATTTCTTTATCTGCATTTTCACCAAACAAATTTCCTGAGTCGTTATGCCCTCTAAATGCAATATTTTGTCGGCCAAGAAAAATAATGGATTCAATTATTGGTTTCAGTCTTTCTTTGTTTTCTATAACTTGCTTCATTCTTGAGGTATTAACAATATTTATTATTTCCTTTTGTGGATTTTTATAACAGTTTAAAAAATCAGTAGCAGATGTCAAAGCATTTAAATGATATAAATTTAAACTATGTTTCTCCAAATCACCATCCTTCCCTAACAATTTAGCATACTTCTTTAATGGTTCATTTACTAACTTTTTAAGTTCTACGTTATTATCTTTACCACCTTTATTGCTAAAAAACACACAAAATTTACAAAATAAACCATTCTTTGATGTTGAATAAACAAGCCACTTATATTTTTCAAAATGTGAACGCTTAAGAAACCGTTTTTCTTCTTTGGACTTCTTAGTATGTACTGAGAAAGGATAAACAAAATTATCTTCTGGAATATTCAATTTCTCAAGAATCCTAGACTTTATGTGATCAGAAGGATGTGTAGGTTTTAAGAAATTCCCTATATCATCACTGAATTCAAATACTTCTAAAGGTTGATCTTCATAACTTGAATTTTCAGTAGGACTCAAAATATTAAATACCTTTTGATCTGATAGATCAACTTTCCTCTTTTTTGGAGACGGAATATAGGTAATAGAATTATCATCTTTAACTATTGCATCTATACTTGTTGCAGTAGATGGATGATTCTTCTTACTCAACCAACTACTGAGTGAGCTTTGCTTGTTCATGACAAATAATTCCAATTTACAAAACACGTCAAAACAAATATTTTACACTATTATGTACACAGAAACACTGTACACGTACAAATCGCAAAATTTAATAATTATTTCGTAGCTAGAATCAATGAAAAAGACAACGGTCGAACCACAGACCACGAATTTTATTAATATTACCATTATTATTTTAGATATAATATTATATTGTTATCACCACAGAATTACACTATGTTCGAACCGCCAAAACAAAATGATAACACCAGCTGATTCGACTATAGATAACAAAAATATTTTAAAATCTTGGGATTGATTATGTTATCATATTGTTATCAATAATCATATTATTGACTTCATGAAAAAAATAAAAAATTATAATAAAAACTAAAAAAAAATTATAACAATGGACATTTCTCATATATCGTCAGTTGTCACACAAAATTATACGACCCATGGGGGGGGCGAATGCCCCCTTCGCCCCCCCCACAGGTACGCCACTGTCAAAAAATATGTTTCATATTTCATTTATATAACAATTTTCCTAATTGCCCAATAAGTAATAATATGTTAGATAATAATTTATTAGATTAAAGTAACTTTGGTGTCTGGCGATAATGTTATATCAGCAATGAGATTAAGAAAATAAGTAAAAATAAGAATTCAATAAATAGTTGTTGTACCGTATAACATAATATGATTAACAATTTAGATATATTCAGATTTACAAAAATAACAAGCATCTTGTTGCCAAGTGTTTGGAAAAGTGTTTGGAAGTGTTTATAATTTGTGTCACATTATCAGTATTCATTTGCTACGAAAATCACGAATAATTGCTAATATCTACGGTATAAAAGTTAAAGTCGAATTTTCGAGTAATATATTTATTCCACGTACCTACCTACATCATATCATTATGTCAAATATTGCCGTTCAAGACAAGAAGTCTTCGGATATCAAGTTGCTATCCAAGACTGAAACGATGCATATGGTTTTTGACGAGCTTCGGTCGTATAGACCAAAACCACTCGAGAGTTGTGTTTTGCGAAGATTGCCGCTGCTCAATAGATATAAATCGCTACCGAATATGGCTTTGCGTGCAAATTGCGCGGCCGAAGCACCTACAAAGGTCGGTTGGATATCCATGCCCAACTTGATGATACCGGCTGTCGACGATCACCGGTCGAATATGCTGAAACCGTCGGACAGCAGCGATGTTCTTGGTCTCCCGGTGAATGAGAGATCTGTGTCCTTACCTAATGTGGCCGTGTGTGAAAATTCCTCAGGCGATGCTCACGAAGAATTGTTGTTCGGTACGTCCGCGGAATTGCCCGTTTCGATGGATTCACCATCACGTGCCGAATCGTTTGTTCTGGCGTTGATGCCACCTGACACCGCAGAAGATTATGACTGCTTGATCAAAACGCCATTATCCGTCTCGTCGCCGTTGCCACTGGTAGAAGCCAGAGTAACGGGTACGGTAACCAGCAGTGGCGGCGATGACGTGGAGACGGACCTGGTGGTAACAACGGTCACGCCTAGACGTCCGCGCCGTTCACTTTGGAACCGGACGAAGCGGTTCGTCAGATTTATGTTCTGTTGTGGTAAGATCGACCGCGCAGACGGATAATATGGTTTTATTATGAAAGTATTTGGGCACCAGACGTATGTAAAATGTACATTGTATCTGTAAATTTACTTGAATAAAATATTGTGTCATGTTATATAATATTTGGTTTTTATTTGATAATATTATTAGTATGTCAACACGCTTGTGTAAAGTTAATTAATGCGGCTTGTGGAAATTCTTGGTATTTTGTTCAGGTATACTTACGGTTTTTTTTTCAACCAATCTCACTAGCAACTTTGTATTAAATTATCAAGCTTTTTGACAAAAGAACAAAAAGCGTAATCAACAGGGTACCGACGTCGAAAAAACCAAAAACCGCGGACTAAGATATACAGGACTGGACACGAGATAAATATTGTGCGTACGAGTTGAAAAATATTAAAAATAAATAGGCACAATTTTTTTTTATAAGCATTTAAAGTTCATATTTTGACAACATTTATCAAATTTATAATTTAATAATTATTTTGTAGTTAAAAATTTATAAAATTTTCAACTTTTATAGTTAAAGATTGAAAATTTAAAATAAGGCTCCACGTAAATAGGTTATATATAAATTACTTTATTCCCAATAATATCATCAAATATACTTGGTAATATCATAGGCTGACTGACTGTTTTCGCTCAGAATCGTTTTTCTTGTACAATGATATCATATCATTGAATTCAAATTTAATAACATCCATTACAGTGACCCACTTGTAACCCACTGTACATACAGCAGAGTGACATCCACTTACCCACCTTTTTTTTATTTTTAAATTTAATATTATAGAATATGAAGAAAATTTTAAAAAAGTGGGCAAATTCCAAATGCATTTGAAAACTATACCATGTAAAGAAGATGCTAATAAAAAGTTTTTCTCTCATTTTTTGTCGTTTTTCCTAATTATTAAGGAAAGATAATTTTCAGTTTTACATGAAATAAAAAGTACCGACGATACAACGACGGAGGCTGGCGCTACCGGCACGAACAACGACACCGTCCTAACCAGTGACGACTGTAGTGCTGTGTAATGTGTATTCTTTTCGGCTTTTGTGATGCCTCTCCACTTGGCGGATTCGATTCTCGTCATCCGTCTACGTCTATAGAGTTATCTGTATCGCTGGGGTAACCGGCTCCAGGTCCAGCCAGCCGACCAAGTCTCCAAAACAGTTTATGATTTCCGTTTCCTTGGCCAGGGTGACGTCCACCGCCCCGTTACTTCGCTCCTCTACCGCTGCCTGCACCGCAGCAACCACGTCATCTTGAATTTCTTCAACTGGTCCACTTTTGGACTCATCGCCCAGTTGAATGATTGTCGACGCTTAGGGGAAGCACATCGCCTCGTATTGTCTGATATCTTTTTTCGTTAAAATTATTATTTATTGTTTTTGCAACTTTCTTAGTATTATATTATATCATTTTTTTTTAGCATTATTGGTTCAACATTTTAAAGCACCCATTCATTAAATAAATATACATATAGTTCATTAAATAATATAATAAAATTATTTTGTTTGCACAGTAAAATATTGTTTCTTATAAATAATTTTATGTTGTTTCTTGTTTATTACAATTGTATTTATTTCAACAGAATAATCGCTCCTCTGGACATAATCTTGTCCCATTCCCATAAAAATATTAATCAACAATTTTTTTGTTACATACCAAATCTCATAGTGACAAATAAAAGAGGTTAACATGAATCATGAGATTAGGGAGGATACCCAGTGGTAACGCCCTATACAACATTTAACATTTAAAAAAAACAAAAAATACTTCCATACGCTAATAACCTTTATTATTGAAGCGAATTCAATATAAAAAAATGTCAGTTGGTACTCGTAAATACCTCAAAAAAAATTCAAAATATTTTGAAAATGTTATCAAATATCGAAAATGATAAAATAAACATTTGGTGTAAATTTCAAGTACCTATCTACGCGGTTATTTATTTTTAGTTACAACAAATAAGAAAATCGCTCCATGATAGGTACTTATTATAATAAGTTCATAATACGAGTCACATTAATTTTTATTTTCAACAAATATCTAATGAAATCTTTTGTTTTGTTAACTCAGATTTAAACTGATAAGAAAGTAGTATTTACATAGTCTATCGCAAATTTCCTATTATTTAGATTAAATGTTTTAATATGTCTATAGTCAGCTTTAGTTGATTTCTTAATTAATTAATTTTCTATTCTTAGCCTGTGTGTTAGGTATAACCATAATATTATGTATGTGAAGTACAGAAATGTTAAATTATTTTCAATTACATAAAAATGTTCATAAACAAAATACACTTTTGCTTTGAAAAGTTTTGAATTTTTTTAAAAAACAAAAAAAAATTGATTTAAAGTTCCTACCTACCATAATATAGTTATAAATTATAATTATAGATGGTAATAGGTATTATACTTTTATAGTACTATATATTCAAAAGATCTAGTTCTGACATTGTGCGCTGTGGTTGATGACTGATGATTGATAACCTGGGTTTTAAACAGTTATAAAATATAAATATATACCTATTTAGAAGTTATAATATTATCATTTTTATTCCTTGTTGTCATTTTGTCAGTTTAAACTTGTTTAAAAAAAAAGGTGGACAAGTATGTATACTAAATATAAAACTTTTAAATTTAATCATATACTTTAGATGTTTTAACTGTTTGTCTGTAGACCTATACTGTTAATACCAGCAGCGCCTTGCCGCCTTCAATTTTACTTCGAGATATTAAACAATATCAAAAAAATTAATTAATTTGGTGTAATGGTGTATTTTTTATCATAACTATTACATAATATTATATATTATTATCATAATAATATGCTCGTAGTTACACCATGCCCACCATTGGCATTCGGCCGGACTGCAGCACTGGGTCGTACGCAGTGACACGACCGCTAGCTCACTCATATAATAAATAATATAATATAATATTATGAGTATATAGGTACACTCGCGCACTATTATAACAACAGTAAGTACACATGGCCTTTTTATTATTATTTACGCGTGCCTACGTCATACAATTGTTATTATTTATGATCATGTACGCATATATTATACGACTATCAACCGTAGCGCGAAACGTTTTATAGAATTAATCGTTCGTTCGGGGAAAAAAAATGACGTGCGGTGGGGGTGAAGAGAGTTAGGAATAACGAATTTTCCGCGAATGCGTTGTGGCGGCTCTCCTATTCTGGCTCGGAAAAACGCTTGAGCACTCGGCCGGCCAGAGTAATCGCGTTTTCGTGCAAAGTCGGGCGCACCCGATCGTACTTAAAAATAATTATAATTTATAACAATGTACTATGGTATACGCACGTCCAAAGTTGGATACCTACCTTTGTAAATTTGTGTTTGAATAATTTTCCGCCGTGTCGAACGCGCTCGTCTCGACGGGTGTTTTTATGAAAAATCTTCATGTCGGTGGCAGCAGCAGTCTGCAGTTTGTCGCATCGGGCCGAAACAGTGAAATCTCAGCGTCGTATTATAATTTTAATCAGCTGATCTCCGCCTTGCCCGAATCAACGTCATTATAGTTTTTTTTTTCGAGTAGAACATAACTGCCCAGTATAGAATGATGCGCACAAGGCCCGTGCAAGCCTGAAGTCTCGTAATTATTATTATTCGCTAATCATTCATGTCTTGTTGTTTTCAAGTCGTCGACGTGAAAATTATTTATGGATATATACGCGCACAAATCGTAACCGAACTACAACTGAAGACACTAGACACGGTCGTTTTTAACGATAAACCGTCTTGCAAGTCGTCTTCGGCACGTGCTCGAAATATAAAATTCGTTTTGATCGTTTCGCGAGTCGCTTAAAAACTTTAGTTTTCGGTCACATACGAAAATAAACTTACCTTTGTACGGGGCTGTATATTTTGGACTGTTCAAACGGAAAATTGAACGGATCGAGTTCAAGGCATACAGCCGTTAATATTCGTAGGTCTATGGTTTCAAACTTCGAGGGTTCTCTCGAGTCTCGTTATTCCATTTTGTGGTTCTGTATTCGATATTTCGATCTTCGGCGGCAAAGAAGACGAAGACGACGGCGGCGGCAGTGTGACCATTTGTCTGGCGCATGAACTCGTTTCGGTCCGTCGGCAGCGTTGACCGTGGCCTGCAGCGTGCGTCCGTCAGTCAACGATAATATTATTGTATACAACTGTTTTCGTGGTGTGTGCGCGTGCGCTCGACTGTATATATTGTGTTTACCATAATAATATATCGTCATTATCAACGCGTATCGCCCGATTATCATTTCATTACCAATAATAATAACAATATAAAAAGTAGTAATAAATAATAATAATAGTGTTTTTCGTTTTGTTCGCGATAGTGTTGGGTTTAATGTCATTTCGCGAATCTCTCCGTTCGGTCTTCCGATCGAAAAACTAGCACGCGTGGAACTGGTTTCGCGACTGCGCCGCCGACTACAACTATACTACGACGACAACACGGCCTAATATTGTATCGCACGTTCGCAGAAAACAAATTCCGCGGCGTACACGATTTGTGAAATTTTCGTCCGTCGCTGTTATGACGGATCGTCGTCTAACGAGATCCCGATTCGCCGAAAACCGTTCCGGTCGTCTACGCTAACCCGGGAATACCGGTGGGTAAGCATCTGTGAAATTTATGCGTATTCCCGGTATCCGTGTCATCATCCTTCGCTGCCCCCCGACGATCACCTCAGTCTCTTAATAGTTTAGCCGTTCGATCATGTTATTATGTTCACGTAACGCACGTCCTCCGAATACTCGCCCGTGGTAAGCAGATCAAATTTTTTTCCTCTACACCCACTATCATAGATGATTTTCTGATAGAGACCATATTGTGTATCAGACACGAGTGTAGGTGTGTGTTGTTTGAATGCACTCGCGTGTTTGTGTGTGTGTATGCGTATTCCTCGAATGTGGGTGTGTGATGATTCATACTTGCTGCAATATGAACCAATCCTAATGTTGCAATAACAAAATACAACAGTCCTAACCTACTGTTACATATTTTATTAATCACTGTTTCATAATTTATTATGTGTGCACAGATCAAACGGTCATTAATTGCAGTGAATCAATGTTCTGTCACGGATAGATTGGATCAAATGGTCGTTGGCCAATCGTTGAACAAACACTGGAAAAATGGATCACGGGTATCAAAATACCGGCAGAACCCATGTAAGTCACTTATGACTTTTACTTTATAGTCTAATCTATGGCCTACACTCTCGTCACTGAATCAGAAGAATATCGCGTAACTGATTTTATTGACAAACCGTCGTTGATCATTTTTAGTTTGGAACAACTCCTCAACAATTGGTTACACACTCGTTTTGCGACAGAGCTTCTCCAGTGTCACCCGTCACAAACATCGGAAGTTACACTTCATTTGTGCAACAGGTAAAAGATGACAACAATATGAATTCATTACAGCGCAAAGCACAAGTGAAATTAAATGCCATGCCGTGAGTACAAATTATCATATTATATGACTATTTAAGTATATAATTTTATTTTATTCTCAATAATAGTAATAGTCTTTGTTGTTGTGTACATAAAAATGGTAAAAAAAAAATTACTGGTTACATTACACAAAATATAAAATTTTAAAAAGAAGTAGGTACTTACATTTACTTTTAACAACATTGACTATTGGGATAATTTATTCTTGTACTTTACTTAAGCTCTTAAATGATAATATATTGGTTTAGTAAAATTAATTTATAATTATTTCTGTTATTTATGCAATGCTAGATGGTTTCATGGAAAAATATCAAGAGAGATGGCTGAAGATTTGCTAACACCAAAAGAAAATGGTCTATTTCTGGTTAGAGAATCTACTAACTATCCTGGAGATTATACACTTTGTGTTTGTTACATTGGTAAAGTGGAACATTACAGAGTAAAGTATAAAGACAACCAACTTACAATCGATGATGAAGAATTTTTTGAAAATCTATCCCAATTAGTCGAAGTAAGTAATATTTCAATCTATTTCTTGAATTTTTTGACATATATTATTTCTAACCTGTCATCACTCGTGCCGGGTAAATTTTAAATTAACGTTTCAAACTAATCTTAATAGTACTGAGTCTATACATTTTAGTGTCGTCTAATAATATTTAGGTGTATATTTGAAGTTATTTATTTATTTTATTTTAGGTACATATTATTATATAAAATAATTTATGGGGTACATTTTTACCTCTGTCATCAAAAACCACGCAAGTGGTTACAGATTAATTTGATTTTTACTTTTGCAAAACATAATTGTGTATGTTAATTTATATTTTAGCACTACCAAAAAGATGCTGATGGACTATGTACACAATTAACCAAGAGTCTACCTAAAAAAGGCAAACAAGAATTTTGTATTGATACCAAATCTTTTATTGATGCCGGATGGGTTATCCAAGAACAGGAATTACAGGTTTGCTAAAGTAAAATCTATTTATTTCATACCCTATTAAATTAAACATGTTTTTATTCTTTAGTTAAACGAAACTATTGGCAAAGGGGAATTTGGTGATGTATTATTGGGAGTGTACAGAGGAGAAAAAGTAGCTGTTAAAATGTTGAAAGACTCTAGCGTAGAAGCCCAAAAATTCCTAACAGAAGCTTTACTTATGACGTAATAAATAAAAATCGGTCTTATTTATTAACACATTCACTGCGGATGACGCCAAAAGGCATCATTTTACATAGTTAGCATATGCTGAATGACGCCAATTGGCATTATGTATCTTGTTATTTAATAGACTATAATTTGGTCAGCGTTACGATTAAACTTTTGGTTTTTTGTCAGCGTCTTCTATAAGGATTGTTTCATAATCAAGTGCAAACCGTAAACTGGTATTTTAATTTTTAAATTTTTAGGAATTTTTTTTAAAACTAGAATTTTTTCAGCGTAATGACAAGTATACAAAAATATGATCCGCAGTGAACGTGTTAAATTATTATATAGGTTATTTTGTAAAAAACAAATTACATAGACAATTTTTTTGTTTATTAGGTCTTTGAGGCATGAAAATTTGGTTGAACTTCTTGGACTTGTATTAAATGAAAAACATTTATTGCTAGTTACTGAATACATGGGTAAAGGTAGTCTTGTTGAATATTTACGATCAAGAGGAAGACTTCATGTCACCAAAAAAGATCAAATTAATTTTGCTGTGTAAGTTATTATACTTTTTAAAATGATGTATTGATTTGTCACTTAGTTAATTGTATGATGTAAAAAAATATTTTAGTGACACGTGTAGCGGTATGGAGTATTTAGAGTTTAGAAAAGTAGTGCATAGAGATTTAGCAGCTCGAAATGTTTTAATATCAGAAGCCGGAGTAGCTAAAGTAGCTGATTTTGGATTGGCACGTGAAGAAAATTATATTGTGGATGCTGGAAAATTACCGATCAAGTGGACTGCCCCTGAAGCACTTAGACAAGGAGTAATTTGAAATAGCAAATATTAACAATGATCAAAATTTAAATTAATTTAAAACATTGGATGAATTTTTAAAAATTGCTTTAGGTGTTTTCAAATAAATCAGATATGTGGAGTTTTGGAGTTCTATTATGGGAAATTTATTCTTTTGGTCGAGTTCCTTACTCTAGAATAGTAAGTCTTAAATTATTAAAACTTGTTCAATTGTCGATCAATGTTAATAATTAAAATGTTTATGTTTATTAGCCATTAATTGACGTAGTAAAGCACGTAGAAAAAGGTTATCGTATGGAAGCTCCTGAGTGTTGTCCTCCAGAAATATATGAAATCATGAGACAAGTAAACATAGTTTTGTGATGCTATTAATACTAAGATTTAATATTATTTATTCAATTGTTTATACTTTTATAGGCATGGGACTTATTTCCTGAACGAAGACCTACGTTTAAGGATGTTAAGACCAAACTAGCACAATTAAAAGTTGTAACTATTAACTAAAAGTTGCATTGACTAATGACTAATGTATAATAATATATCTGTGCACTAACCTTGTTAATATCTGTATAGTATCAAATTTAATTAATATTTATGAGCTAGTCTTTATTTTATCAACCTTCAGTATTTTTTATTCTTTAGTGTTTTTTAAATTATTATTATTACTATTACTATTATTATTGTATACTATTTAATATTTATACAAAGTAAATGCATTTAGTATTGGCTGAGGTAGATTTTCAAACTTTTAACCGAGTTACACAACTAATTCAATTATGATGTTGAATATTACATATTAAGTATAAATATTTTTTAACATGATCACATTATTTATATCTATTATATATTTAATCAAAAGCATTTAATTTATATAAAATGGGATCTTACTATTAAATAATATATAAACTGAATTAATATATTTATAATAAATTAATTTGATATCATATTAATAGTCTTTGTGGGTATTAACATTTTGAAATGAATATACATATTATATTGATATTCTATCAAATGCTTTAATTATTAAAGACAGTGTTATGTATGGTATATACGTGTGATATTTAGTTATATCAGGAATTAATACTAAATGTATATACCATTTTTAATAATTTTGTTCAAGTTAGTTTATTTATTGCATTCTGATTATCATTAAGTATGTTAAAAAATTAATCAATACTTCACCAATACTAAGCATTTTAATATTAAATTTATTTTGATTGTATTTTGGGCTTGATTGTGTTTTTCTGTTTGTTTTTTTCAATTTTATTTCGTTATTCAATTGATAGGTACAATATTTTAAAATACTATTTTGCTAAAAATCAACATTAAACTCATCTCATTGCAATAAATTGATTTACTTTAATACTCCGGAGAAAAACGTAACTTAATATGTTAATTTTTTTTATATGATGTAAAAGTTATTTTTTCTTTAGTAGACAATTTATTATTAATTTATTATTTATATGTCATTGAACTTGACTGTTATAAAATGTATTTATAGCAATTGTAACTTATCTATTAGAAATTGGTTTTAATTTTATCAATTATTTATCAAATACTTTCTATAATATTTAATAGATAAATTTGTGTAGATTTAACTTTTTAGTTTGCTTTTTATTTTTGAATCTAACTGTAAGTATGATGTAATATATTATTAATATTCTTTTCAAAACACCAAACTTAGAAATTATCTTTCCAATTGCTTACTAATAAATAATACTGACTGATTAAAATAGAATGTTACTATAAAACACTAATATTGTTGAAAGCCCACGCCAAGTTTTTAAATTTACACTGATTACTGCTAAAAATATATTTCTAATAAATGTTAAAAGATTTTTTATTTTACAAGTCATTTGTAATATTAAATTACAAAACACGAAATTATAATGTCACTAATTAATTGTATTAGAATAAGAAATAATAATCAATTTTAATGTTTTTTTAAATTATTTATGTCAAATCTCTTAAATGAGATGTATCTAAAATAAATTGCCTTATTTGACATAACATATTTGGAGTTTGGACGTAAGAAAACTTAATATTTGATTTGTTTTAGGTAAAGGTTTTATATTTAAAACTATGTAAATATTACTGTATTTTACTGGTGTATTTGTTTGTTTGTTTGTTTTTTTTTATTTACTTGGGTAGCTTTATTTACCAAAAACTTTTGGTTTTTGTACTCATATGTTTATTCATAAGTTTATTATGATAATTTTTATTTTAAGAACATTTTTTTTTTGCTACCCTATAATATATTTTTTTTAATCTAAAATAAATTGATATTCTCTCAATCAATAAGTGTTATAATTTTTAATTTACAAAATGTGTTGTGTTGCTGTGTATCTGCTTATTTTGTTTGCTTGTACTATACTTACCTTACGAGTAGAAATACCAATTTAACTTTACTAACTATTTAATTGCGATAATTAATTATATTAACCGATTAATTACAGTCTTATTAAAACTTTTTTTAAAATTACAATTGATTATAGTTTTCAGCAAGTTTTTAAATTTGAATATGTTTTTTATATGATGAAACTTAGAACACTACAGTCATTATTTGAATTTTTGCAGCCATTTTTTCACCTATGAAATCATTCTTATTCTGCGATGAAGTCGACTTGTTCCTCAAATCGTGTGAATTTATTATTGTAGATAGCAGGGAAGGACATTTTTCGTGATGATTGAAATAACTGTTATTATAATAATTGTTATTCAAATTATTTTCGTATACTTATACCCAGTTTAAAAATGTTCAAACTATTCAAATAAAATATGATGCGAATATTTTTAAAATACAATTATTCGAATAACTTGTTTAAAATTTATCAGAATAATTGTGTTTCAAAACTATTTGAATAATTTTTTATTCGAATAATATTATTTAGATAAATATTTTCTCAATTCCTATAGATGTATAAGTACAAATGTACAATTCGTTTTAAAAGTTAAAAAAAAATGTTTAACATTCGGCTTTAGATAAGGGTATAGGTGACGATATGCGCATAAGGTTACCTATATTAATATATATGACGATTAACGGTGTTATCT
Source organism: Sitobion miscanthi (assembly GCA_008086715.1). Classification (NCBI taxonomy): domain Eukaryota; kingdom Metazoa; phylum Arthropoda; class Insecta; order Hemiptera; family Aphididae; genus Sitobion; species Sitobion miscanthi. The sequence continues at coordinate 28,979,934 of CM017799.1, read as the reverse complement.
ACCCTTCCTGGCTTCAAGTGGCCAATACACCAATTACACGTCTTGTGAATTTGGATCGAATTTAAATTGGAGCTTATATGAGGAAAATATATAGGTAGCCGCATTATTGATTTTGCAGTAGACAGTGACCAAGGATAAGAAAAAAGAGATATGTATCGTGTACAATTCAATATCGATGGTTAAAAAGCAAAAATTTGAATATACGTGAATTATTACTCAAACTGTAGGTCTAAATCTCCTAGTTGTGAGAGATGAGGTAAAACGACTGTAAATCCAGTAAAATTGGCAGACGAAAATTGAGACGAGTGCAGTGGGCTGCCTCAGTCTAACCAGTGGCGGGGCTAGGGGCCGCTTCCCCCCCCCAAGTTGTATTTCTAGACAATTTTATTTTGTAAAAAACAAAATTACAAAAAAAAAAATCATCGAAATTGCCAGAAATTTATGACTCCCCCCCCCCTTAACCATATCTCTGGAGCCACCTCTGAGTCTTTATAAGTACAACAAAGAAACTTCGAGTTCAGAAGTATCAATATCGTGTATTTGCTTTTAATACTGTTATGAATTAGTAGACTGGTATCTTAAATAAAAGAGAATTTCGTTATTTATCTGTCTCCTTACAAACGCTTGACATATTAGAAAAAAAACGCTTGAACGTAGGTAAAAATTGTACCTACGTTCTGAATAATTAATTTAACTCTATTATAATATGTTCGATTTTAGATAGAATTGACCTATAGTTCCAAATTTAGAAACAGAAATATTATCTAGGCCAACGACATAGGTTTCTTTTCATATTTTAATGCGAGTTATGTGATAGCATTTTAAAATAGTAAACTGTTTGTACATTTTAAAATAGTGTGCTCTGAACCATCGATATGATCATAACACGATGTAGAGAAGACCTTCCCTACATCGTGAATCATAAAAATATGAATTGATGACGAGTGTATTTATTTCACACAGTATTTTGTATCGTATCATATATATTAATCATAATTACTACATAATATTATAATATATTGTTCACGTTGTTATAATACATAATAGAAACGGTGCGTTATATTTAACTATACGGTAACCAGTCGCACACAACAATTTTTGGTTTAGTCCGGATTTTCCGTTTCTCGTGACACGCATTATTCCTTTCGTGTTTTCGTTGTACCTATAATATAATAATATGTCCTCATGTCGTTTTCTCCGGTTCTCCGTCTCCTGAAATCCAATAGACCAAACAGATGATGAGCACGAACATTTCCGAATAATAATAATATGGGCACAGGAAACGGCGATTAATTTATCGCAAAACAATCGATATTCCTTATATAAGTTATAACCTAGCCTATATAGGCCTGAATCGAATTAAGTTTTAAATACGTAGACATTTTTTTTTTAATTTTATGTGTTTTTGATTTGGAAACAAAAATCATTAACATGATGAGTAAAATTGGAACTGGTAAGTTTGTGATATATGCAGTAGTGAAGTTCTATGAATTACCGTTAACAAAAACCTAAATTGGATCAAAAGTCTAAACAATAAATATCTCTATTGTCTTAATAATACATTTTTGGGTTTAAGTTATATTTTTTTGAAAACTGGAGGTGAATAATAGGTTATATAAATACCAGTATTTATAACCAATGATACTATTTAATAGTATTTATAATCAATAGTAATATATATTATCTGGGTAAACTATCAAAAATTCGACCAGTTTTGGCTCGGCCTATTTTTCTTAAACGTTAATAGTTTTTCTTTTAAATTGTATAGAAAAATCAGATCAAAATTATTAGGTACCATTTCAAAAATACCAAATATTTTATTTCACAAAAACGTTTTTTTTTAATTTTCCCCATTAAATCAGAATCAGAATTTTCTAAAGAAAAAATGAAACTCAAAATTCAAATATGCGAGTATATTGATTTGCTTGTTTTTATTCATATCAAAACGCGTTCTAATTTTTAGATACCCATTACTGTTGTTAATAAGTAATACACTAAACTAATAACATACATAAATTATATACGAGAGATGAAACGGCGATTGTATGAAACATAATAGATACCTACCTAGGTACCTAAATGTAGAAAGTTGGATAAACGCAAATTAAATTATAATTATAATAATTATTAAATTCTTTGTAAACCACGTTACGTTTTTTTGTTTCGCCTAACGCGAACTAAATTCATAAACCATGGTCATCGAAAATTGAATATTAAAACGATTGTCCTACGGTTTTATTGAAAACACGGATAAATACTAAAATATTTTATTGTACCTATTATATGTGTCACAATATGTACCTAAATGAAACAAAATTTTTTTTAGTATATTTTATTATATTTTACCTGTTGGAGGTTCTGGTCTAATCGAATGGACACGCTTTACTGTTACGCATTTGAATGCAGTACGTTCCTCGTGCACTAAAACACAGCGGAAAACAACATTTAAAATATACATTATGTGTTTATTGTTTATTGTGTTATTGACGATTATTGTTGTCAAAAATATTTGGTTTTTCAGACCAAAAAAAAAAAATTACTCATAAAACGAAACGGTTTTTCTACACATTTCAATACGACAATACCTATTATAATCACCATAATAACTATATCGAGTTTTTATTCACGTAGGTAGGTAAAATAATCGATAATAATAACGATTCTTTTACTGTTAACTTTCATTTTCTTGAAAAGCTAAGGCCTAACACATTTGACATGGATACGTGCCTTATTGCTCCATTTCGCTCATCGAAACTATGAATATGTAGTATGTACCAATGTAAATTATTATGAAAAAACAACTACTCGTATGAAATTTAGTTTTTGTATATTTGAAATGATTAGGAAAATCAATTCTGTATCTAATTCAAAAGAGTACAAAACTTTGATAAGAATAACTTTAAAAATGTAATTTTTTTCTCATTTTTGTTATAATTTATAAAATTAGGTAAATTTTACTTTTCGAGAAAATATGCGTTTAACATTAAAGGTATTTGGATTGTGATCCATATTGGTAGTCTTCTTTTTAGGGTGGATGGGGTGATATGTATTTATTTAGAGCTCGCTAACTGGAGGGGGCCTCACCTCTCACACTCCAAATCGTCTTAAATTTGTGATTACTTCATAATCCAATTAGCCTAATCCAACCCATGAGGTATCGTTCGGCAAGTCAGACTATGCCTGAAGCTATTTATATCTCATAGGTAGTTCTCAAGTACGCCACTACTAGATACTAGTATGTGTTCGCAGTGGATGCTATTATGAAATAACCTGCAGCATACCTACGTACAAATAATAATTTATTGGAATGCGAAAAAATCATTTTCAAAATAAAGATCAAGTGGATACCCCCCCCCCCCCCAACGTGTATACTGTATACCCTAACAATCTCATCCTTGGAAAATAAGCCACTGCAATCTGCAGCGTGAATCAAAAACGGATACTTCTGAAACTCTGCAGCTGTATAAGAGCTCTTAGAGCACTCTAAGTATAGTTAATTTACTTATATATTATGCATTCGATATGATTACAGAATTGTCATGAGTGGAGTTCGGATTTTGTAGCTCTATGCAAGTATGCGACTGTAAAAAAACATTTAAAATAAATAAAAACAATTTAAAAAAATCTAAAAAGCACTTAAACTATTTTTAATAAAAAGTTTTAATATTAGACGCATATTATTTTTGTTTTTATTATTATCGAATATATTAGTTAATATCTATACCTATAACCGGATATAGTTAATTTAATATTATTAATTGTAATTAAATACATTAAAATAAAATATAAAATATGTATAAAAAATAAGTTTACAAAATATTTAAATATGTTATGATAGCCATTTAATTGTTTTGGCTTGTAAATCTCGTGTTCATCTAGAAAATAATGTAAAATTTAAATTTAAATACTGCTTCCCACCCAACTAATTTTGAAAATGTAGTATTTTCACCTTCGATATCTGAGTTACAATGAATAAAAAAATCAAAATAAAATTTTATGCATTGTATTTTAAGTATACATATAGTATTTAATTCGAATTCATAGCTGACATAGCCTTTGTTGTAAATCAATGGGAGAAAAAAATGCCAATGCCTATATGAAATCCGAACTCTAGTCACAAGACATAAAATATTATAATATTTTTTATAGATAATTATATGGCGCATACTTGTCCGGAGTGTGGAATCCCATGGATACTGGCACGTCTTTGGCGTACGACCTGGACAGTGGTTCGCAGGTGGAGGTGCAGGGCACGCCTTGGTGGCGCTTACCCCGTTCCGAGACGGAAGCCGCGAAGAAACAAGCGCTCAAGAAGTGACTGCACCGGGCCCGGCCTGCACAACACACGCGCACACGGACGACCGACTCTCATTAAAGACGCGGATCGATATAACAAATATAATAATAATAATGTGACTCTATACGTCATAATATATTATGTACATATAGTTATATCGTCAAACGTCATATAATAAATACATATTGTATAGTTATAGGTAAATTATAAAGTAAATTAATATATCGCTGCAGCACTACAGCTGTATTGTATATAATAAAATATATATATATAGGCCATAGGCGGGTATATACTATAATAGGTATTATTATATTGTATAAGCGCACGATACAACGATATATATATATACGCATCGTCTTAAGAGGACGCCACAGCCGCATATAATCGTATTATAGTATATGACGTGTAGTCTCCATCTTACGAAATGTACCTATAGGCTATAGGTATAGGTACAACTGCATAGTACACTGGAAAATTTGCGTTTAGCGCAGAGTACCAAAATGGTTAGCTATATGCTGTTAAGCTAACTACACAAAATTGGAGCTGCCGAACATAAATTCACCTTGATATACGTTTGTATAAGACGGATACTACACATAATATGTGGTTTTGGTATCCGCTTATTATACAGAGTGTTACTTTTATCGCTATTCAGTCATTTTATCGGTAATTGATACACGTGTGTGTTAGTGAAAATTATTTACTTTCCATCAGATATAAAACAAAATAGAATTCTTATTAAAAAAAATGTTCTGTTTTAATTAATTCAGAATATGTAGCTATACAAATAAATGATCAAACCGAGAAAATTACTGTATGATTGTGGTAAAAGAATCACTCTGTATATACACCAAGCTCAACTAAAATACAGTAAAAGCCACCATTTAACCATTTATACTCATAATTGAATTTACATTTTACAAAATACTATACGATAAATAATACATCATAGAAATGGTATACAGTCGGACAGACTACAGATATAATAATGGTATTTCATTATATCATACCTGCTATCAAATATAAATATGGTATAATATTTAATAATAATATACTTACCCACCGCAAATCAGCCGTCGCAAAATTTTACAAACGATATAAAAATACGATTTATTTTGTTTTAGTATTCAAAATATTATTACCTATACGGCTATACATATCGAAAAATAAATTTAAGTAGTATATTAGTTATAAAGCGCACATGTTCGAGAGGAATTTTACGATAAGTTAATTTTTTTGTGTAATAAACTAATAAACTGGTTCCCCATTCCTACCGAGTTCCCCCCAAATTTTTTTTCAAGTTGTTATACTTATACTAATTGAATTTAAAATGAGTTGTTTCTAAGTTATTCTTTAAGTCTTATATAAAGATAATAGACCATGATAATGTAGTTTTGAAAGATGTGGGCCGTGGCCCGTGGGGGGTTATGTTAATATGAAAATATAGTAATTAATTAATTATTTGTCAAAGTATGGTAAATACTGGACTAAAAATACTACATCTGTTTAAACCATTAAGTGGTATTCTTATTATTAAATACGTTTTAAAAATTCGGAAACTATTGGTTTGAATTTTGATTTAGATGCCTATGCATCTAAGCTTTTAAAAAAATCATCTTAACTTATAGTAAAGAAGGGTGGTTCTCTTTAGGAAAATAGATTTTTATACCGCCAATGGATACTCCTTAAATGGCGTGAAAAAAATTCCAAGTAACTACCTATGTATTTGAAAATACGGTCTTTTAAGTATAAAATAAACATGGGATATTGCACTGTGAGACCAAATGGGTTTCGGATTCGTGTAATATTTGTGTAATTGTAATGATTTTTTTCGTGGAAAACAAAGACAAGAAAAGACGAAAACTTAATTTACGAGAAACTTACCACATATAATATTATTATATTTTGTTTTCTAAAAAAATTGTTTAGGTTAAGACGATAACGATTTGCAATTGACTTAAAATCATGTTGCGATCGATCTTTTGGCCTCCACACCCGATGGCCGATATACAAAATAAGCGTGTATAATAATAATAATTACATTATAACACATAATAATATGTTATATTTGCGCGGTGCGTTCGTTCGAGCATAGAGCGTATATTTTCTATATTTTAATGATTGACGGCCGTTTTTCTAATGTTTCTAAATAATATGCAAATATTTCTAATATTACGCGACTTATATTGTATAGTAAAAATATAATGGAACGTTTCGCTACATACCTATTATTATAAAATGTACAATGCACGCGCCAACAACTACAAAAAGCTTTTTCGCGACCAAAATCTTTTAAGCAAAATTTCCCAAAAAAAAAACCTTTCAAAAATATTTGCTTATACACACCGTCAGTCACTACTATACTTCGCCGTCCAACAGGTATCCGCAGTCTACCTATCACGAAAACATAAAATATTCATGAGCCACTAAGTCCACAGCTGCAATTATGTATATTATAATATAGTTTAATCATCAGCCTTCTACGTTATTAATTTCCATAGGCGCAAATAGCCCAAATTTTTTCTATAATATTTTCTTAATTTCCAGCACTGACTTTTGAATTGGATGACTAAGTCTCCCTAAGTCCCCCTCCATATTTGCGCTAATGTTAATTTCGTTAGTTATTATAGCTATTACCTATATAGCGTTGTAATGAGGTAGGTATGGGAATATTATAATATATAGCTCCAGGACAATTACAATGCGATGTACGAAGCGATTAATATTCTTTATAATCTTTTTTATCGTTTCAACAATTTATCGTTACATTTTTTGTAAGATATTTATCTACTAAAAGACATAAGAAACATGTGTATTATTGCCTATTGGCAACTTGATATTTTTTTTGGACTTCAAAGTTTACACCGAAAATTGAGCAATACAATTATAGCACAATGTCGTTGACACAAAAAAACTTCCATGTGCTAAAATCTGATTTTCAGGATACGCAAAAAACAATATGAAAAAATAATTTTAATAATCACCATGGTGATTTTTGCAGAAACAAATTTTCAAATTTTTGCAATATCAAATCTGATTTAAAAAAAAAAAATTAAAGCCAATATTCAATATTTATTGTGAAAATGTATATAAATTGTTAATGTTTAGCCGCATTGGAGATTTTATTATATAGCTTACGTTTTTAACCTTACGTAAGCAGTTTTTTGAGTGATAGTATAGTTGATGTCATAATATTTAAAATTGTTCATCAAATGGAAGGTATTTCATATACGATTTATAGTAGGATGTGTTACCGACTACCGTAACTAGTAACTACACATATTGTATGTTTTATTTATTATTTTTCATTAGTTCTACTATGGAGATGGTCGATGTATAGTTAGGTGATAAATGATAATATTATAAAATTATAGCTTATCGTTTCTGAATCTTGAGATACCAAAACTTTAAAATCGTAAATTTTACACAAATGAGGGTTTTTCGTGTCAACGACTACAAATTATAATTATGTTTACTATAAACAGATATTATTTAAAACTTTTTTTTTCTTGATTTAGATACTGAAGTGAACGACAGGAACTGATCGTAAAAAAGGAACGTTCTCTAATTTTTGGGTAGCAAAAAAATCTCTATAAAGACTAGTATTTTAAAACTTTACTATATTGTAGAATATTAAGACTTCATACTCGTACTGCAGTTGCAACTTATTGACCAAAAAGCCGAAACAACATTATTCACATGCTATCGCACCGCATTTGTCCACGTCGTCAACTCTTTTGTGAATCGATATTTTGGGAATAATTACCATCACATACACGTAAATGTTCATTATTGATTTCAAGTATATATGCATATGTTTTGAATTAAGTATACAATATATTTAAAAAATCAAAATTGTTGTTTTCAAGGATTTTTTTAAAAAAAATCTGAGATATTATATGGATTTCCAACAAATGTTTATAAATAAGTCGATGTGTCTGGTGGGTGGGTGGGTGTGTGCTTGTTTGAGGACAAATACGGCTAGACGCGCTGTATAGTGTATACAGTAAGGTAAGTACGCGTTAAACGTGATTTCGGCCCGCAAAATATTACGATTTATTAAAGTACAAAAATTCAGACAATTTCTAGTGGGTTAAAAAAAACCGTTATCAAACCGCATTTCAAAGACGAAAAATTAATGTACAGAAAAAATAATTACGTTCTATAGATTAGTCAGATTTTGATCTTTTTTTTTTTTTATTTAAAAGAGAAAAACAGGTCGAATTTGTTTTTCAAACGAAGAATACAAATTATCGAAATTTGAAAGTTTCTGCACGTGGCGTAAGAAATCTTCTGGCGAGGCGAGAATTTGTAATAAAATAACGCATTGGCTGTTCGGCTCCCTAACACCATTTGCAAATCATCACTCTACACGCGTATAGGTATTACTATAATTATTAATGACTGATAATTAATCAATTGTATCCACGACTAATAAATGATAAAAATCTACTGTTTGTAGTATTATAGTCTTGGTAACATTATAGTCATCTGTATAGTCGTCTGTATGATATAGTCGTCGTATATTAGGTACGTATTTGTATATAGTATAGAAAAATGGTGACCCTACATCTTAGTTGTGCTAATGGATCGTTTCGCCAGACCGGCGACGAGCAATAATTATTACGGATATTCCTAGGCTCCTTGGCGCAGCTGGGCTGCAGGCGGCCGCCGTTAACGCAAAAGTCGACGTGTCCCACTTGTGGCGCCTCTCCGAGGAATCCAGCGTTCGTGTGAATCACCTGAACCGTGGTCGCGTCGTCCCTGGTCAACCGGAACTCGGCTGAACCGTACCTGTCCACCAGCGGCCTGGCTGGATCTAGACCTGCAACATGTGTAACAACTCAAAAATTAATTCAGGTGTAATATTACACGGTGTACATAATATTATTATTATGTGTGAGTGATGGATGCGAAGTGGTCAGGTATGCCTGAGGGCAAATTTAGCAGAGATGAGAATACTATAAGGTGGTATTGTGTGGAGTGAATATATTGATATAGGATAGAGTAAGAAATTAGTTTATTTGGGGTTGGTACCGATTGTAGACAAAATGCTGAGGGAAAATAAATTGAGATGATTCGGTCAAGTTATGAGGAAAGGTGACTCTAATAATTATTAATTAATACAGAAGGAATGAGAGGGAAAGGAAGGCCTAAAAAGAGATGGTTAGAAAGAATTGATAATTGTACGAAAATAGCTGGTAAATAAGAGTAAATTAGAGGCGGGGAACAAGGGTGACTGTTCTCAAATAGTTGGGAGTGAAGGGCAAAGAGAAAGAAAAAGAAATAACATTTTTTCTTTTTAATTTAGTATTTTAAAATATTTCGATAACTACCTATGCCATATATTATATTTTTAAATAAACATAAAAAAAATGATTGAAATTTAGTGTGGCCAGTTAAATGTGTATATTACTAATACTATTGTTAGTTGTAACTTATAATGTTTATTATTGTTTCCTACCTATATACAAGGCTATTTTTTAAATACTTTATTTATTGGGTATCCACACTGGTGGGCCTCCCTCCTCACGCCATTTCATGTTTTGTACCTTAAATTATTGTTTTGTACATAAATATTACAGATTGTAAATATCCTATTTTTATCTAAAAAAAAAAAAATACTTGATTTGAATTATTTTGGAAAAATATGTTTTTAGACAATTTAAAATCACTAAACAACATTTGAAAATTACTATGTGTATTGTGTAATATATACATATTAAACGAATGGGTTTGATATATTTTATAATTTATTTATAGGTACTTGCCTAAGTATTTATTTTTAATACCTATTATTTAAAGTTTATAGTAGGTACAACACAAACGTTGGTCAAGGAAATAAAGTAATGTAGCCGGTTATTAAATGCTTATTCACTCTGTATAATTAGTTTCACATATTATATACCTTTCGTTCAAATCATATCACTATATATACACTTGTACAATCTAAGAGTTCATATATTATATATTTTTTTTTTTTTTTTTTTATTAAAAATAAAGTGTATTTACAATCTATACTTAAGTGTATAATGAGTAAGTGTGGTGACAGAGTAAGTAAGTAATATATAAAAATAACAGAGAAGGAAAGCTCCCAGCAGTGCCACCTGACCAGAAATATATTATATATTTATATCAAAATGGTCGGTATTGAAAGTATCAATATTATAGACTGTAGGTAGTTGACTTAGGCACGAATCCAGATATATTATTATAATCTTAATTTAATAAATAAATTACTGATTATTTATTAAATATCAAAATCCAAATAGAATATCCGAATATAGTAATATATCAGTATCTACAGAATTAAAAAAAAAAAATTGGAGAAATAATATGTCCCCTCCCCTGGATCCGTCCCTGAGTTGACTTTAGGTCAGTTGTTTGTCATTTCAATATTCCATATTATGATTTCGAAGATGAACGACTGAACAAGATTAGTGGTTTCGGAGTATTTAATGTATCTACATATATGTTACAAGTTAAGTACAAAAGACCGATAATATTTACATTATCCGAGTTAGATGAACACTAAATGGGTGAGCCCATAAGTGCAAAATATGACCCAAAAGCATAAAGCTGTTATGAGTACCTTCAAATTATAATTACAAATTGTTCCATCTTAAAACTATCCACAAAATAATTTGCCATAAAAGTGGGGGGGAGGGTTCTCATTTGAAAAATAGGAGTTTTTATAGCCACAGGATACTTCTTAAGTAGAACAAAAGAAAGCAGATATACTTAAAAATACTAAAAATCAGAATTTGAATTAATGTACCATAAAAGGGAGAATGGGGGTGAGCATGCTTAAAAATTCCCCTTGTATATTTAAGGTGGATAATGTATACATTACATTGTTTATATATGGATAAGATTTACATTATGTACAATTCCTATTTTTTGACTTGACCATAAATCATAACATATTTAAAAATAATTATTTGACGTATCTGAATTTAGTATTTAATTTATCATTAAAACGATTTTGTAAATAATAAAATGATAAAATATTTAAATATCACAATATTTCTGTGGACTGTAAAATATAACTTGTAATAACAATCAACCATACCATAGTGTGAGGTGTGATGGAGAAAGGTATTAGGTCAGACGAACTACGAACTGTATACAAATTACAAATATTTATAATATTATATATCAATGTAAGAAAGCGACGAAAGTACGAAATGGAACCCAGCTGTCTTGTTTTATCATAATTATTTTTAAAGTTATTAATAACTGCGGTTATAGGTAGGTAGGTATAACAGGTTTTCAATATTCAAAAGCAATAGTTAATCGACATAACATAAAACTTGACGGTAAGAATATTATCTGTGTCCGTATGTTTTTGAGTGGAAGTTATGATAATCTAAAATAATGTAAATTAAAAATGCTCATAACTCACTTAAAAACTAAATAATCATAAAAACACAAATAATGTTCTTACCATCTAGTTTCATAATAAATCGATTCACTTTAATTTTGAAACTAACGGAGCTAAACCTAAAGGTGATCTTCTGAGCTTTTGATTTGCTATGTTACGCACTAATAAGATGGAGACAACACATGCGGGTGTGGCGTCCTCTTAAGTAGAATTTGACTATACAAAATATTGCCTATTATAAACTAAACACAACTCGTTTTACAATGACAAAGTTTTTGACGGTCACTTTGTAAGATAAAAATAAAAAATTGGAAATTTTTCCAAGAAAACCCGTCTACTTGTCCAAGTTAGAGCTATTAAGTGTTAATAATTTTATATTAATTATAATGACATTATTGTTACGGTATACTTTTATGTAGGTTTAGACAATTATTGAAATCGTACTAGCGTGTTAATACACACACTATAAACTCTATACACGTCGTCACTCATAAACATTTTCAAAGGAATTAAAAATATTATTTAGGTATAGCTTATGGGTGGCCTATCATGTTTTTTTGCTAGGAATGAGAGTTCAAGTACAGAAATTGGGTGACCTTAACTGACCAAAAAAAAGGCATTTCAGAAAAAATGTTCACAATGGATGGTTTACCAACTCTTATTAACTGCAGTATTAGTATTTAGTAAGACAATGATCGCACCCCTGTAGGCAGTATGACGAAATTATATTCGATCGTAAGCTATCGTATGTAGGTACCATGATAGTCGGATATATATATATATAGTTATAATTCTGAGTCGTTGTCGCCGCCGCCTGCACATGACTATATGATAATCAGGGAAAGTCGCGGAGCGTGTGCGCGAATGAGTATAGGAAGAGAAAATACGTACGAAAGGAATCTGTAAATTATTATTGATACTTAAATAAAACCAAACGTATTTCTAGTCCGTCTAGTCCAACGTATTTCTGTATAATATGTTTTCATACGTATTTAATACGGGTCATCGGCGTAGGTAGGACGGTGATAATCCGACGTACATAATGATGATAATATACCTAAAGGTTAAGGTACATTAAAACAAAGTGTATTTTTATCGGTAAAAAAGTCTGTACGATATTATAGTTATTACTTTGGATATTACATTACCGTATAATGTATAATATAATATAATATATTGTTAATTATTATAGCACGAAAAGAATTATATTCAATAACGGTAAAGTTACAATAGATATTTATCAATTTAACCTAAGTACTAACATTGAAGCATAATAACAATATATCGAAGAATACATTTGTAATAAATAAAAATGTATGTACACCGTACATTTATTTTGGCAGTTAAATCTATCGAGCGTTTTTCGGCGATTTACTAGACTGCCGAAGTTACAATCTTACGGCTCTGTTAGTCTGTTATATAATTCCTGCAGTTTATAATAATGGTTCTAGCGAGTACATAATATAATATCTATTACGCGGTAAATCAGTGGCAAAATTTGCGTCAAATGCAAAAATATTTGCCAATAGTCTACTATATGATCAGAACTGCTAAAATAGGTACCTATTCTCAGATTTAAAATAGTATATATATGCATATAATATTATTAAACATTATGATGTGTTAATAACCAAACGATTTTTCTTTAATAAAATAAAAACTAGAAAATATCAAGTACCTTAAAGAAAATTCAGAAGATAATGTTTAAGACATGTATAGGTACATAAATATATAGTTATGCAGAATCGAAAAAAAAAATGAGGACTATTGTCATTGAAAATGCCTAAGACTATCAAAATGTCAGTATTCGTGTTAAAAAAGCATCTGTGAGATTCACAGTTTTATGAAACCCACCGAAAATTACGCCACTAAGACAGAGTTATACATATATATTAATATATTATACTATTGTACTCTCTAAACTATAAATATACTTAGAATACATAGTAACACGATGACCACACTTGACGGTTTTGTTAATTATTGTAATAGATTATTACGTATAATATTATAACAAATTATAGTCCACCCCTAGCAAATTATTTAGCGATTTTCAAACGTCGGATTTCACTTGCCTTCTCCAACCTCGGCACCAGAAAAAAGTCGGCAACGGGTCAAAAATCGTACCTCTTCTAATTTCTAACATGCGATTTTCTTTCACATTATTCATCACGGCAACGCTTGAGATGAAAACAATTATGATACATACATGTAATTAAGGCGGAATAGTGTTTTTTAGCCGCAAGTTAAATCTTGTGTTATATAATGTTCGTATAGGTATTCTGAAATCGTTTAGTTTTGTTTTCACACACCGCGTGGTATAATTTGGTGTCATTATTTATTAATCAACGTTTCGCCGAAATGTGCACAGCTATTACCTATATACCGACCGATTTATCAACTACATTATATACATCAAAATATTAAATCTCGACAAATTGTTAGGTTTTTTTTAACGGCGTCCGTGAATACATTATAGTGAGTCAGACAGTCAATGAACATACGTTCGTTCTTATCTTTTTAGTCGACTCATATAATATGTATATTATTGTACCGGTAAGTTAAATGTATATATATATATATTAAAGTTAGATATTCCAACAATAATAATTCAAATAATTATTATTGTTGTAAGTGTACAAAAGATATTATATATCACATGGGAAAAAGTATTAAAAACAATAAAAACGCGAAAAAAACTTAACTTACCTACCAAATTAAAAAAAAAAAAAATTCAAAACAAGATAATATTTTACAATTTAGATAGTAATGTGACAATAAAATGTAAAATTTGATAAATTAAGATAATATACGCAGGGCATAAATAACACGATACGTAAATCACCAATATTATTGGAAATAACACTAAAATTAGATTTAATAATTGATTATTTTACCAGAATATCAGGCTTTATTAATTATCACGCTAAATATCACTCAATATCCAGTTATATTTATTGGCTACATTACAGACATGAGACATTGGGTCCGATGAATAAAGTCCAATTGTAATTTCGTTCACTGCATATTAATTCTGTTTCTCACAAAATATGTCTATTACATGAACCATTTATAGGTAGGTACAGATATGATATGATATGGGAGAAGGACGGATAACAAATAACTTTTTTGATTTTAATGAACTGTTTTTTTGTCTGTTTAACGATTGGTGGAGTGGTTTTGTTTGCACCCATAATAAATAATATTGTATTCATGAATTCTCATGTGTTAACCAGGTAATATCCAGAGGTTATATATAGGTACGGTTTAAAGATAAGAAAAAATCGTTTTATAATGAACTCGATTATAAACTGTAAGAATAAACTTCAGTCAGTGGCGTATACTGCATACACGCTCTCAAAAATGATATAATTATGAACGTCGTGGAGCGAGTGAACGAATTAAAAAAATAGAAGATTAAATACTCACATCTCGTGCGATGTCTACCGTGCGGTGGCCTGCAAACGAAAATATTTTCTAACTATATTATGCATAATATTATATTATGCACAGTACGTGTATAATAACGAATATGGCCCAGAGGAAACTGGAAAGTTATGAAGAATGCCGCGCGCGATAGGTAGGTACCCACAAAAATCCCACTGCCAAATTCATGGTCACGGCCGGTCTAAATTATATATGTAGCTGGTACACTGAATTATTATGGAAACGAAAATGATAAAAAAATTTTTACGGATATCTTTCGGTAAATAATTATAGGCACCTATACGGTAATTGTTGGCGATATACATCTCGGGATGTCTATTATACATGCGTAATATCTTATATTAGATAGTAGGTCACGTCTTCTGCACACACGTGACCCATTTATCCGGAAGAAAGAAAAACAGGTTTTACCAGAAATCTTCTTCGTCGGGACGTCATCTTCGAGTTTGGTATAGGTACGTACAATATACATATGAGTCGGCGACCGTCGTATTTTCATTTTTCTCACATTGTACCACGGGTTCGAACTTTAACCTCGGTTATAAATTTTGACGTATTTTTCGTTGATTCGAGAACGCACGACGACACTCGAATGGTTGGAATAAAGTGGATTAGAAACAAATTAAAAAAGCAAACAACGTTCGACAAGTACGAGTATAAAAATATAATACACATTATGCCTGCATACGCACACCGCACACGCACATCAATGTACAAAATATATATGTGGTGTTTTATCATTTTAAAACATTGACGTATAATGTTGTCTTACGGCATTTTGTCTTTTTTATTTCTGTAATGACCCGAATAACGATAGAATTCTCAAACCAGAGAGGCAACTATCGTCGTGCTGAGTTTACGTCGTGTCTTATTTGAAAATCGGCAAAATAATCGAATACTGCGATACTAAAACGTCTCGTTTGCAGATAATATATAAAATATTATAACAATAATAATAATACCTAATAATAGGTACTACAGCCGCGGCCTATAGCTGTCTATAGGCCATGATATATTATATTATACTCAATAACCGTCGTCCAATTTACCTAACCGTGAAACGACTTTGTGTCGTTGCGGAATTTCAAAACGCGAAGCGATTTTCGGTGAAACTATTTTGATATATGATTATAAAATTATGTTGACATACGGAAATCGTGTATTATTTTTTTATTAAAAAGTCATAATTTTATTGGACGTGCCGGAGTGACTTAAAATAAAGAAAAAAATCAGTGATCTATATTTTTACAATTACCACTTGCCAGTATGATATAGGTACCGTAGTCGCGGACTATAAAAAATATTATCTAATATCATTAATAATGTAACCAAGTTGTAGACCTGCAGCCACCCGCCGTGGCGTGACCATCAAAAAACACGCGTATACCATAAATTTATGACACGAAATATGTTACAAGTTCAAGTGCATTGCCGTCGCGGTCTCTTTCTAAAAAGGAGAACGCGTATAATATTTAAACATATAAAATATATATAATATGCAATATGTATGTATGTATGTATGCAAGTATGTATGTATGTACTATGTATGTATGCAAGTATACGTAAGTGGCAAGTGGTAAGTGCATCACAAAACCTGGCCGCAATCCCAGGAACTTTTAGGTACTATTAATTTATGATATTCATATAGGTATAGCTAGTATTTTTAGGAACGCGATTTACTTACATATTGATATTTTAGTCTTTGGACCATCTTGTAGAGACTTTAACGCTGACTATATAGCTATATTATATTATAGTATTATACGCACGATATAGTTACTGCGGAATACCGAGAATGTCCGGACACGCGGTATCGTGTGATAAACAAAAATACAAAATAGGTATACTTATCCTAACAATAGAGAAACATTTTAACAAGGTACCTATAAATGCATTCAACCCGGTCGGCGGAAATTCACGAAATACGTTCGTGAGAAAATCTCATGCCTATATTATGTATGTATAATATCGAGTATACCTACTACACCTATTACGTATTTATGTTATACCAGTAATATTATTTCACGTGTGTTAGAACTTGGAAGACTCGCCGAGGAAACCGAAACCTATATAATATGCTATATTGATTGTATTATAAATTATACAAATGGTTTAATTAAATTGATTTATGATATTGTGTATTTTAGTACTTATTTGTATGTATATAGGTGTGTAAGCTGTGACGTAGAAGAGAATCGGTGTGGACCAATGGTGGGTCTTGATCCCCTTAGAAATGCATGTATAAATGTATGTTTTTAAAACCACAAATTATTTTAATTACATTTTAAATTAAACATTTTTTTTGTATAATATATTGTAATATTTTTGAAATACATATATAAACACATAGATTTAAATATTAAATTATTGTGTCCAAGACCTATGTCTAATCCTAAAACTTTCATTCTTCTAAGATATTTTTTATTAAGAGGTCAATATTTCTTTTTCTACATTGTAATATTCTATAAGAATACGATCAATGGTGGGGGGTGCCCCTTTGCACTCTTTCGCCCGGGGACATCACTGATAATGACATGAAATACGAAGATATGTTACAATATATATAATACGCACCTATGATCTTGTGCTGTCTGTGCGTCAAGTGGTTGCTTATCATGCCGCATATGTGGGCCCCGAGACTGTGGCCGACGCAATGTATGTCGTACGCCGATGCCCCTGAATAGGTGAGGTGGGCGTAGAACTGGGCCGTGCACTGGGCCACCAGCCTGGTGTTGCTCAGCGAGGACAGGTAACATGGGAAGAACGTCAGCGGCTCCCAGTCCACGGTGAACACGTTGAAGTCTTTTCGGTTCAGGTACGCTATGGCACACGAAAATGCAAATATATATAATATTATCTTTACTTACACATTTATTTTGTGGTATGCATGGCAGGTACATCTGAACCATGACATATTATACTATTATCAAGGCATGGTGGTGGAGGTTAATACAAAATAACAAAGATATAAGAATCCAATTTATTATTAATTTATATAGGTAAAAACAGATTATTATAAGTGCCTATTTTTAAAACTTTGTTTTCAATTAGTTTCGACATTTAAAATAATACTGTGTTTAAATTTACAAGATTAAAATACTAATTTGGAAAATATAAAATTGTATACAAAACAAAAATTAAACGATCCAGCCTCAAACCTATAAGGTTAAAGAATGGTAGTGTGGAGAATATAATAATTTTTTATTGGACACGATAAAAACAAAAATGTTTTGACCTAAATCGCGGGCGATGGGTTGGATTTTATGACTCCAAGGATGGGTCTTAAACAATACATTTGTATAGTTTATTCGGTTTATTGTACTCAATACATTTTATAATTGTAATTATATTTTTTAATTTATAATTTAATAATTAATACAAAATTATACGTGTATTCGAATTTTGGGATAGATCACCATCCCGTAGACGATTATCTGCTGTTAGGGTTTTAAAATTACTTTTTTGAAATATTTCATTTATATAAAAAATAAAAAAAAAATGTTTATTATATCTAAAAATGTATAGTCATTAACTTACTGCAAGTGAACATTTTTAAAAGTTAGTTTACTGTATAGAATACCCAATTGGTAAGTTTGACAAATTAACCAATGATATAATACCATATTACCATACCAGTTAAAATAGTAATTCGTGTAAAACCTTGGTTGATAAGTAATTTATTATGTGTGTAATCAATGAATTTATAACCAAATACGTTTAAAATAAATAAAAAATATTTTTCATAATTTCCTTTAAATATTTCAGGAAGAGCGAAATATTTAAAATTTAGAATCCTCCTGCTATACACGAATTCCAACATGACACGATACAACCATTGTAAGTATAATATACCTAATACCTATAATAAAAATACGAGTGTGAAAAATAATACACTGCCGATCGCAGCATATATTATTATATCTACCTACCTACCAATTATAATGGCTCCGAACAATAAGCTACAAGAGACGTCGGGAAGTATAATATTATTATTTATTATATTTCGACTACGAGTGAGCTCAGATTTTGTCACGTTAAACGTGGGGCCGAGTTTCTTGTGCATTCGATACACTACGATCGGACGTAGTTGGTGATGTGATGAAATCGTGTTATGTCAGTCACGACTATATTTATATCTATATAGATATTATACACTGTACAGTCATAGATAAGTATAAACGTATAATACGCGCACACTGGCTGATCATAGAAACATTCGTATGATAATAACATTGGAGATTTCATAAAAATCTTATCCGCAGTGTCTTATTTTAAAACTAGAAAACACAATGCATAAAATCTTAAGAGCAGGATGTCAGCGATCTGCTGTTTGTTTTATCTCTTTGGAACACATGTAAGACAATACGTAAATTCACAAAAATTTTTTTTTTTTGATGAATTATCTATAGAGTCAAAGCACTTATTAGAAAAAATATAAATAATAATATTTTTGAGGTTGTGGCATATATTGATTTAAGTCGAATATAATAATAAAATATGAAACCGATACGTTAAACCCTCAAAAGTATTGTTCTCTAAAGACTATGATTTTTGTAATGATCAATTTTACTTTAAGATTACTCAAAATTCAAAAATCAAAAAACGATATTACAAGAACGCGTTTTATCTTTTTATAGTTTTATCTAAGTCACTCGATTGAGGGTATCTGATACCTAAAACAAATATTACGCAGAGTCGCTGACGTCCTTAAATACGATATGCGCCATTGAAACTGCATAATACATATGAAAGTTGATTGCGGATCCACTGCTCTTTTTCGTTGTCCAGCGATACGCATAATTATTTTAAGATGAATATTATATTATGTTATTTTGGTTTTAGGAAATAGACGTGCGTAAAATAAGTTTTCGAGATTTATCTCAGACACGACTGTAGTTTGTCGTTTGTGTATTGCTATATAGTTTTATTTTTAAGACATTTTATTTTATTTTATAGTATCTGAAAATATCAGAAGAATAACTGTTGAAATATATTTTAGAAACCACACACAATCTTATTAAAAAAAAACTCACTAAGTCGTGACTACTTTTGCCTTTTGGGTCAACCACGAGATCTCCGCGGTAGTTAGCTTATAGTTGAAACACACAACGGTTGAAGTCTTTTTTCGAATGCCTATGATAATAGTGCGTAAATAATATTACATTATTGTCACGATCGAATTTTGAACATTAAAGGTACTATTCCGCCGTATAGACTGCACCCGAAGACGAGTGAAGCGAAACGAGTGACTGTATATCTAATAATGTTTAGGAATAGTGTCGTCCATTTTTAATAAAAAAATACATTCACCAACTTATTATAAATACAACTGGACGCAGTGTCGGTCTGGTACTTTAAGAGCTCCGGATGAATTTATTCAGGAGGGCTCCAAAAAATGTTAATTCATAAAATGATAAAAAGTTCTTATAGGTGAGTAATGCAAAATATTATATTTTTTTAAAAGTACCTTATTTAAAATTCATATTTAATTTAACTACATAGTTATACTTAGTAATTATTTATAAATCTAAAAAATTATATAAATAATATGCCTTATAATATTATACGACTTAGTATTTATTAATGCGATTTAATTTGTGTATTTGATTTTCTTTATATGAGTCATTTTGATAAAATGATAATAGTTTTATAAATTATAATGGATATATAATAATATTCAATATCCAATATGCATAGTACTATCGGGGCCTCTGAACACAAATACGGCGGAGGGAGGGTGCGTTCGCAGCCTAGAGGCCATGGTCAGACCGACACTGACTGGATGGTATAACTGTTCATTAAAATATTATGTGTATGTATAATAATATTATTATTATAATTTGTCGGTTTTAAAAACGATTTCGTTTACGATGTTTGCATTTTGCGGTGAAACGTTGAAATAATTATCTGTCTACGTAGATACCTACTAGGCAAAGAATTATACATTTATATGTATACTAATAGAATAGCTTCGTTATAATAATAATTAGTTATTATAATTTATAAATTTATAATAATGATAATCATTGATCGCGATAAAAGTAATAACAATCAAAATACAATATTCATATCATAGATCACTAACCGTTTCTGATGATTGTCATCGGGGTCTTGCTTTCTGTTCCATTAAAACCGTGAATAATTATGACGTTTTTTTTGCTAGGATCCCAACCGCTGTACCGGAGTGTGTTCTTGTTTCGAACATCGATCAATTTTTTTCGTTTAGCACCGCTGTAAAAAATGTCAATGTTTAAATTCCGGAATACATTATGAGTTATGATAGTTAGTAATACTAAGTTAGTATTAATACACGACAGTGTTGGATAAATTCTCATATAAGCATAAGCGCTACTAGGGGTGATGCTGAGGGACTTCACCCCCCAAAAAACTTTTAATAGCTCCCCCCCTTAATTGAAATGGTTTATATAAATAAAGAATTCAATAAATAAATATAGAGTAAAATAAATATGTTTTTATTATTATTCTAATTAGTAATTTCTAATAATAATAATATATTCAGAATATAAATACAAAACAGTGGGACAGAGTGGGCGAGCGGACTAAGGCGTCGGTTGCAACGCGTACCGTCGTCGGTTCGAACTCGGCCACAGGCGGCTTTTTTTTCGGGATGTCACGGTGTCCGGAGAGAGAAGCCACCATCCCCCACCCGGGTATGGCCGATACCCATAGAAACCCACTTAAAAAATGTTGCCAAAGACAAACACACACGTGTTCGAAACCTACAGTACCCTCCCTCACAGTTCCACAAGCTAATGACCTCGGTTATCGAAGTCTCAACCAAAAAAAAAATAAAAATACAATGTTTTAATATATTTTTTGTTCAAGGAATATGTTGTCATAGTCCATAGATATTGGAATCGTTTGTTGCAAAACTACAAATAATTAAAAATTGTATTATTATTTTATATTTAAATGATTATCATTTATCAATGGTTACAAAATGTGTATTATTATTTATTTTGTGTCATGCGCTCACCCCGTTTGCCATAAAGCCATACAAATCGGCCTTACCCCCAGGCGTGCCAATAGATGTTTCACATAAAATATATATTGATGTAACCAGTGCTTGAATTGTGAAAAAATTAGAAAAAGAGTGCAAAGTGTAAAATAAAATGTGCGTAGCTGAATATATTTAGAATTTAAATGTCATACTGATTAGAATATAATTAAAAGGGGTAGGTACCTACACTTAAATATTTTCTAAAATGAAAAGGGACTCCAATTCCCCTGAGTGCTCCCTCAATAATTCAAGCACTGGATGTAACTTTTAAACTATTTGATATCAAGTATACGTCTAAACGTCTTATTTAATATTATCTTATAATGACATCTAAACATCGTTAAACTGGATTTTTGTCAAATGCACTAAACAAATTATCTTTTTAACATAAACATACATATATGTTTTTGGGCTGGGATTCTTCTAACCGATTTTGCATTAATAGTACCTAGGTTACCCCTATAGCGACCATTGCAGAATATAATTACCTATGTTACGATAGCAACCGCGTTGATAGATTTTTTTTTATTATGTGATTAATTTTTAATTATTTGAACTTTGTTTGTGGTATTATAGTACGCGTATAGTTACATTAAAACTTATCTGACAATTACCCGCAAAACAGATCCATGATCAATTATTTTTCGGCACAGCGGAGAAAATATCAAGTATTTAATCAAATACTAGTATATAGGTACCTATCTCAGACTTTTTTTAAATGTCTGTTGGAGCAGTGTCGGGTTGTTTTAGCGAATGTCCGTGCATTATTTGTTTTCTCTTTCTAGCCCGCCCACGCACGACATGTACAATTTGGGTTCAATTAAACTACGTTGTCAGCTTCATTATTAGAGTAAATCGACCTGTTAATCAAACATAAATAGTTAAGAAAATAACCTTTATTTATAGATACGCATTTGTTTTTTTTTTACTAAAATACAATTTTTATTTTAGTTTTGCGTACCTACAGTGTACAATTTAAAAAACTCGTATTGTTGTAAAATTGAACTATCGTAAAAAATTCTAAGTACAAACACAAAATAATATTCTTGAGATTAAGTTTGATTCTCAGGTCAATACAATCTAATGTTAAAGCTATCAAATAATATGATTGATTCTGCTGCTGAAAGTACATTTTTTATGTGCGCACGGCATTGTAGAGAAAGAGAGGAGAGAGTCAGAGAGAAAACAAATAGTGAGCTAACATCATCCCCTTAAGGAATTTGTATTATTTATTTGTATATCTATGAGTGTCGATTACGTATAAATGTGTGACAGCGACTGCTAATTATGTCTAGCATCAATTTATTTCAATATAATTTCAATTATTTCAACGCAACGCAATCAGCCCCGAGGACTGCAGCAATTATACAGCAATAACGAATCACATTTACGTTTGAACAATTTTAATACGATTATTATCGTATATGTATATGCTGCACCGGCGGTATACGTCTTGAAATTATTTAATAGTTATAAGAAGATTTTTGTATAATTTTCGTACGAAATGCTTCAACTGTGAAATCGCAATGCACGGCGTATATAATTATACACGAGAATGGAGTCTCTCGTCCGATAAAACAATGGCAGTTTCTAGTTATAAACAATAAATAAATAACATCTAATTGGTATTAATAATAATTATAGACAGTAAAAATGTACTTTTTTTTTTGTTTTTTTCGATATGATACTTTCTAATAATAATATTTCTGCCCGTGGGTTTATATAATAACGCTTTCAAACTGCACTACCTACCTATATCGATTTTAGATTATAGCATTAATTTATTTTTCAGAAATAATCGAAAGTTTTGTTTGACTTAACACTCAAGTATAAACACTATAATATAATAAATAAAAAAGTACTGGGGTAATTACATTAATAGGATTAAAGTTCAGCTTCAGCAGGTGCAAAAGCATATTTTTGCACTAGATATATATAGGGCAACCTGCAAGCGCACCGTCATGCACCACTGTAATTACGCCACTGAATTGAATAAAGTATTGAAATAATTCATAATGTGAACCATTAATATGTAATCGAGTGTATAAAAATAAATATACATTTAGGTACTATTAAAAGCACAGATTGATATAATATTCAAAAGTGACTTTATTTTCGTTTGTATAGGATGATTTTAAAAAAAGAGACGGCAACACGAAGGAGGCACCTATACTCAAAATATATTTATTTTTTTTTTGTTTTTTTCGTCACCTGCAGCGGAGTTCCTAGTAAGTATACTGAGAATCATCTGTACCGAATTGGAAACGGTTTGCTCTGCAGAAGTGTCCGTTATTTTCACGAAACTGTGTATTATGGTACGTGGAATTCTTACCAACGAAAGTATAATAAATAAGTAAACAATGTCACTCTCGTTTATATGGATCGCGAAGTGATTGATTTGTTACACTTCTTCGATCACACAATGCACTCCAATCGAGAGGTGTTTATTGATTGCACACGAATATAATATTATTTCAATAGCGAGAAATGACAGGATCGGATTTTCCGCAGTTGTCGTCGTCGGGTCGGCACAATATAATATAATTTATCAAATATTATATATATATCGCACATATGCGTAATCTAATTGACTGTGTCAATGTATACAATGTTATATTATTACAAAGTCACGTAAAAAATATTTGTTTTTTCAAAAAACGAGAGTGGACACGTATGTTGTATACATTATAATGTGAAGTTAACAAACACGTACCACCTATGTTTACACGGTGTAATCGTTTTTTATTATGTTTTTTTTAACATTATACTCGCGGTTTACCCACTAAAAAAAAATCTAAAACGAAATGTTATAAACGCGCAAGATGGTAACACAGTAGGTACCTACGCGTTTAGGTTTTCGAGCAAATTTCAGAAAACGTTGTAGGTACCTACCTACAACCGTATGGTTTCCTACAGGCTACAGCAAATATCTTGTTCAAGCAACACCTTGCAAAGGATGGAGTGCGCACTACGTATGATACATTTTAGTCCGCGATATTAGTTTCCAGACACTATAATATTGTTTATTACTAAGTAGGTACCTACGCTTTACTAAGCACGTATAATAATATTATAGAAAAAAGTAATGAGCTATCGTTTTCTGTTGTACCGTCTACAAGATTATACAACACGAGTACACAACCATTAGGTAAGTTAGACAGTGAAGTTAACTCTTTATTTTTTATAATAAACCAATCGTTGTTTTACCTAATGTAATATTATTTCACTAGGTATCAATAATCTAACTATTTATATTTTTTTATTATTTTATTACCAATATTATATTTTATATTTTATGCTACCTATTTCTTTATTTGGTTATTTCATTATATTTGTACCTGCAGTGCAGATTCAGGTTGATAAATATTTGTCACAACCGTATTTAATTTAACTCAAATATAGTGGTAATTATTTTATTCCATTAAAATTGGTATAAAACAAAAACGTTTGTATCACACTACTGTACACACCACATGTATTTATTAAGGTATTAGAGAGGATCAATTAAATGTTAATTTTCTTGTATCTATATATAGAAAATTACACAAATTATAATAATTGTGTTTTTTAAAGTGTGTTAGAGTAATTTAAAATAAAGCTCTTCACCTAGTTTGAAAGATTGGAAATTTTTAAAATCGAACATAATTACTATACGGCATACGCTGAATAGTAATATTATAATGATTTTTAACAACTACACTTATATAGGTAGTATAATATATACGTATCAATGATTTTCTAAGGATTTGATTGGTTTGAATGTCCTTTGCCTTGAAAGTGCATACATGATATCTATCGGTAAAATTAAATAGTAATGTGGGATATTCATTATTATATTAAAATAATCTTACCTGGAATACAAAAATATTTTGATATCCATGTCTGGACATTGATCCGTTCTTTTCATTACACATTGCCAGTAATTCAAATTTAATACGTTCTGCATTAGGCACAATGACACTGAAAACAAAAAATAATAACAAACGCATATTATAATTAATGATGTATTTAATACTGTCTATAATATGAATAGATCATTGAATATTTAATGACTTATAAATTTAAATATATCAAAACGTGGGAAAATAATGATTTAAAAAAAATTTAACACTGTGACCGTGCTATATTTCCGGTTTCCAAACATACTTAAGAAAATAACATAAACTATTAATATCCATGAAAAATAATTAAAAAAAAATGTATTGACTTTATAGTGACGTAAAAAATCTAAATGCCTAAATGTTAAATATCTATATTTAATGTTTTTACATTTGGCATAACATTTTTAAAATTATAGATATAAAAATATTTACATACCTACCTATTTATATTTCTGTATTTACTATTTTATAATAATGGCTAATATGAAATATTTATAATAAGTTGCATTATAATACAAAAAATGTACTATAGTTCTGTTGATTTAATCTGTTTCATATTCATTTCAATTTTCGCCATAATAGTTAACATGTTTTCCGTTTTTAGGTTAGCAGATTTAATAATATTATTATTATATTTAGGTTATCTTTTTCACCAGAATAACGAATGATGTTATCACGCATGATATAAAGCAACTGATATAAAAAATGTAACACAAAAAGGGTCTTTCGAATTTAAGAAAGACTCCAAGCCTGAAAGGATGATTTTGTTGCAAAATATAAAGTCATTACTTTTTTCCCAATTGATTAAAAAAATCTGATAAAAAAAATTTACTATAGTATATCTAATTGTATAATATTATATCACTTCTAAATATTAAAATATGTGACACACCATTATAACATGTAATCATGAGAGTTGTGAATTGAATGAAATAAAAACTGGTGAATATGCATTAATGTACACAAAATTAAAATACACTAAAAATTGAGAAAAAAAGATGCAAACTACAATTTTAAAACAAGCAGTAAAATTAATTTTTTTTTATAAGATAAAAAAAATATAAACGTATAGTTTGCAAAAATGTTTAAAACTGTAAAACTTAATAGTAATAAAAAAAACTTTAATAAGTAATCAAATTACATCATTTTTGTCAGTCTATCAATATGCAAATCAAAATTAGTAAGTATGGAAATATGCACTGGCCTCTGATATTAAACATGCTGATTATTTTAAATGTTAACACTCATTTTCTTAAAAAGTAAAATGCACGTATACTTGGAAATATTTTTTTGTTGTATTATTTAAAACTATCAAAAAACAGAATTTTTGAGAAAAAAATGACATTTTACTATTTTTATTGTAATAGATATATTTTTTTTGAAGTTTTTAAGTTTTTGAATCACAGTACCTACCTACCTTTATGTTTTCAATTTCGTATTTTAAAGTGGAATATTTTTGTGAGAACTTCAATGTTTAAACTTAAATTTCAAGCGAATAGTTAGTGAAACCTAAAGTTTTAATGAGCAGAGTAGTGGTGAAACATTTTGCGGGATAGGTATCTAATATTATGTTGTGCTACTTCATTTCGCTCATTTAAATTATAAACTCTTAATAACTAAGTACTAGGATGATATTCGATTTTTATATATTATAGAACCTCGATAAGTTGAAAACTATAATAAACCTAAATAAATGTCGTTTCCTTGTTCCCTCTAACCTTAATAAAACGTAAACCTCGACAAGTCGAAAAAATTTCATTTCCCTTGAATTTTGACTCATTAAGGTTCCACTGTATACAAATCCTCAAAAAACATTCAATTAATAACGTATTTCACCATTCAAAAAAGTAACATATAAGTACGTAGTATAATAAAACACAACCAAAAATATTAAAAAATTAAATAATTTTCATTTCAAAAATGAGGTTTTGTGTTTTATATTAAGTATTTTGTATCATGACTTTAAAGTTATAAACTATGTAAAAAATTATAGTACCAAAACTGTTGATACTTTTCTAGTAGATAAAATCCAAATCATTAAGTTTAACTTATTTTTAATCAAATGTACCCCACTTCCTATGAGACACGTTCAAATCTGCCTCATTTAAAAATCAAATCAATTAGAATTTATAAAAGTTATTATTAATTTTATTTTTTATTTTTAACACATTTTGGTATTAGGAAGTATAAATATAGCCAAGCGACGAGCGAAGTTAGAAAAAAGTTTTGAAACACATTTTTAGAAATATAATAATATTATGTTGTTTAAGCGAAACATTATTTGTATAATATTATAGAAAAATATATTATAGCTCCCCCCCCCCCCCCGTCCAACAAATAATTCATCACGCTTGTGGGCTCTGCAACCGCGATGGTAATTGTGTTGGTTTTCAAAAGTCGCGCTCTAGTTCGTCGTACGATTACAGTAGTTCTCTTGGGCGTAATGAGTTCTGTCTCGAATCATAATATTATTATAGCTATAAACCTACTCTAATCGGTAACCACGGTACAAGTGGGTATAGGACTATAGGTGTATGTATACCATTAATATACAGAGGCGATCGTTATAACATTATAACGAGACAAGCGGTTATTTTTTTTTAAACTCATTATTTCGCATACATTATAGCGCGCGTTTATCGTGAGCCATACAGAGTGATTCACAAAGCATGCTTAACCCTTTTTTCCACTAATAATTCAACATGGGAAATCTAGTTTTTGGAATTTTTAAATGCCTAAATAATTTTGAGAATTTATTGTACTACATAATAATGAGGATCCCGTGGAGATGAAATTATATATAGCATACATTATTTAGTCAATATATTTTTTTAAAGCGTGGACGTAGGTATCAACATTTAAATTTAAACAAGTAGTTTTTGAGTTATTTAACTTAGTGTACTTAGGTAAATATTGGTCCACGATAATGGGTTTGGGAGATATACGGATGCTATATGACGTGATTTGAAAATTTAAATAACTAATATAAATCTTTTAAAATTAATAATTTGCAAAAATTGTCAAAGTATAATCAATATATACAAAATCAAATATTAAATATTGTACTTAATATTTTTATAAAACCATTTTTAATGACTATTGTCCTTAGTATAAAATTATAAACATTTTGATAATTGAGAAAGTGAGTAACTACTTGTACACATTTTGAATTAGGTACCTACGTCAACATTTCCAAAAAAAAAATTCATTATATAATCCACGCATCACTTTCGCTTATTATTAAAAATTGTGAAATATATTTATGATAAAAAAAATAATTTACTATAAAAAATTGGGGTTGTAACTGTTTGAAAAAGAGGTTTTCATTGCCACAATACACTACTTAAGTAGTACTAAAAATTCCAAGAATTTTTAAGTATGGTCTTAACTTAATCTATAATTATTTAAAAATTACAAAAAATCAACATTTGAATAAATTCATAATTAAAGAAAAATAATAGCTTGCGCATCAGCCTGTACATGTGTACAACATATTATTAATGTATTGTTATATTATTATTATATTATTATTGATTATACATCGGCGAGTGTGATGGTGGTAAAACGTACGATACATTAAACCACAGATCAGCCAAATTCTTCGAACGCAAAGATCTTTTATTTTAGGGAAGTATGGAATATGGATGGCGTTCGTGTGAATGTGTGATAATAATATACTTAGTAGTTATAACTTATAGGTACATTATACGTCGGTACTGACTGGAATAGCTTGTCGGTGTGGTGGTCGTATAATAATTAAGGCCAGGATGTTGATGCCCTAAAAAAACCTATAAAAATTACCTAACAAATAAATAATGACCTAAACAATGGTATATATTAATGACCTAAATATTTAAAAAACAAACATAAAATTATTTATTGATTTTAAAATTAAAAATTAAAATTTATAAACATACCTAGGTATACATGATTTTGATTTAAATTTCAAAACTGATTTTAATCTAGAAAACGTTGTTTTAAGTATATTTCGTAATAGGTACATAAATTAAATGAAATTAAGTTTAATGTTGCAGATATTCATACCTATACATATTTTGAAAAATATATTTAAAATAAATAAATATAATAGTAATTAATGGCAAATAATTAACTCGTATTTTCTCGCTCAATTGTTGAACAAAAAAGTAAAAATGCTCTAAGACAAGATCAAAATTAAAATTAGTTCAATAGATTCGATTGTTATTAAAACACATTTGAAGTTTGAAAAGCATCATCTATGATATTCAAAAAAAAAAAGCAAGAGTCCTCAACATCCGGACTCTAATAATAATATCATATTATAAAACCCATACACAAAGACGAAAATAAGATCTTGATGGGTGGTTCGACAAAAAAGCACATTGTTAATTTATAAATATAAATTATAATATATTATGATTTATGGCATAATGTGTATCGCTGCTCTATACGGATTCGAAATGTGTATTTATAGGTTTTTTTTTTCGGAAAATCGTACATCTACATTACGTTATAATTTATTTTTTACCATCATAATATTATTTTATTGTGTGCACTCGCATTGTCCACTATATATTGTCTGCAGCAGTGTTATAATCGATTTCACGGTCTACACTATATTATATTTTAATATTTTATTAGTAGGTACTCAAAATGTTTGCTTGGATTGTAATTTTTAGTACATAGACCGATATGTTTTTTACATATTTTTGTAATAGTTATTTGCATTCACATGTTAAAAATATAAGTTGACACGTTTCCGCCCACCACTAAAACATTATATGCATGGAAATAATTTTTAGTCACTTATTATACAATTTTCATGATTTTTCACTAATTTAATGTTATACTTAAGGGGCCCGGGGCCCGGTGCCAGTTTTTCAAATTTTGAAATTTTAAAATAAAATTTTACATTTTAGTTGTCACCTCAATTATAATACTTTTCCACTAATTTACTACCCGATACCTCTTTATTTAGGGTGTATTATATCGAAAAAAATTACTACCAACACGGGAATAACTCTCAGGCTTTGTAGAATTGCCGGATTTGATGACTACTTTTTTATCTGAAAGAAGAAAACTTTCTACAGCCCGCATCAATTTCTGATTTCGTATTTTATTTCAAATAATTTTATTAAAAAAATTGTAAAAAATATTTTTTATCTTGTATTTTTTTAGACATATTATAGAGTTTGAGAATAAAATATTGAAAACAGAGATCGATGCGGGCTGTAAAATATTTCTCTCTAGCAATTAAAAAAAAAATTATGAAATAGGTTGATTTTACAAGACGGTATTGTTATTCCCATAGAGTGTATTTTTGAGGACAAAATGGCATCGGTACTGGGTGCCTTAATTTAAACTAAACGTTTGTTTAAAGGTTTGATGAACGTTTGGATACACGGATACACCCAATGAAATACGACAATGCTTTTAAATAGAAAAATAAATATAAATAGACTATTTGTTTATTATAGTGCTCAGAACTTTATTATTATAACAACGATTATCGTCGTAGAGGATTGCGTTTTAGTTTCTAAACTTGACATTGTATAGACACCTAATAATAAAATCTGTGTTGTGTGTCTCTCCGTTAGTCCATCCAATCTAAGCGTTTCTGTTATCAATATTTAAGGTTTATTTATCATTATTCATTACAATATTGATAATTTAAAACGAGTTAGAAAGATTATTAACTTAGGATTGTTTTGGAACTTATTTTTTCCTTATCTCATCGTCTATTATCGGTAGACGCGTAATATATTTAATAATATTTCTTGGACCAAAATCAGTATCCGCTATTGGGAGGCTGCGGTCGTGTACCCGTTCGAGGGACGACACATATATAGTTTAGTAGGTATTATATAACTTGAATGATTAGCACATTTTGTCAACGCTGTTATTGGCTATTGCAGACGACACGACTTGTAGCAAGTTTTCAATCCTGCAGGTCGACATCGTGATTTGATTGATAGGTTACACCGCACACACATGGCCAGTGGCTATATTTTGTATCCACTGTTATGGAAAATGTCTAAACTCTAAACGTATACAACATAGTTGCGAGGGAGGGGGGAAGTTTTGTAAAGTACCTGAGTAAAAGTATTCAAATATTTTTAAGATCTCAAATACATATTTTAATTACTTTTGAAGAAAGTACTTTGACAAAGTATTTTAAATACTTTTAAAAAGTATCTGTAGGTACTCAAACACTTTTTTTCTGAGCAATCAAATATGAATTTTAAATGATTTACAAAACAAGTATTGTATCTGTACTTGAATACTTTTAAAAAGTATCTTTTACAAAACTGCCGGAGGGGTCAGAGTGATATTATTTACGTGTAGCTCGTATATTTTCTATCCGTATAGACGGGGACGAGTAACATCGGAGATGGTTCATAAAAAAATAAGAAAATTACAGTGTCAATCAGACTATAGTAATAGGTTAGGTAATAGGTTATTATGTTATTCCCCGATGATGGATAGCTGCAGTTCAAACGTTTTTTTTTAGTATTTCATCGTTCATGATCGCGGGCAGACGCGCGTTAATTCGTGATAATATGTATAATACATTTGATTAGTATATCCAATATAATATAATATTATATACTATTTTCGGGACTAACAAAACCAATGTCCGCTATTGGGACTAGACTGCAGTAGCGCGCTCGACACTCGTTTAGGAGATGACGCACCTATATAAAATTCGGTATGATATAATATAACTGAACGATTGGCAATTAAATTATTGTAGACGAGACAATTTTCTGCAAGTCCGAATCGAGATCGCAATTTGATGGACCGGTTACACAGCATACACACGGCTGGCGGCTATATTTTTAATGCACTGTTGTGGAATACGTCTAAACGTATAAAAAAATAGCTGCCGGCAGCGTCAGAGTGATTAGGTCGCACATAAACCTCGACGACAAAGAGACGACGACGCACGTTTACGTGTAGCTAGTATTTTTCACCCGTATGAACGGACGAGTATCATGTATCAACTATCGACGGCGGTTAATAAAAAAACAAAAATCACACCGCCAATCAGACGATAATAATATAGGTTATAATTAGGGCCCGGATGTTGAACCTAAATATTAAAAAAACGATCATACAACACTGTTAAAATTACAATCATTTTAACTAAACGATAATATATTATAAAAGCACACGTGATTTTGACCAAAATTTTTAGATACCTATTAAAAAAAATAAAATTGTGGTTTTTTTAGATTTTTGGATCATATAAAAATATAATAATGACAAATAATTAGCTCGTAATTTTTCTTTCAATAATTAAAAAAAAGTAAAAAATACCCTATAACTTCAAAAATTATTATGGCTAGGAATTAGTATGCAACATAAACGAATATGGACTATAGATTCTTTTTTTTTATTTAGTACTTTAAAACAAAATGAAAAAATTGAAAGTGGCACATTCACTATTATTTGTGAATGTGTAACTCACACGGTAATTAAAAAAAAACTAGTGATGAATGTATTAAATTTACAAGGCATGTACCAATGTATCTACATTCTACATGCAGTGTGGATAATCCTTTTTGTGTCGTAAAATGTACTCAGTGCATAGGTTATGAAATGATTGAGTAAACCCGCAATAGATGTTAGTATAGATAACTAGGGGGCTCTGTCCCCTGCTCGTTATATGCTCACCACCACCTGTCGACCCCAACGGGGAATTGGCTCCGCCACTTTCATCTTAAAACTTAATATCTCTATAGTATATTTTGATATATACCTATATATCTTGCATACATCAGATTGGCATATTATTGGACAAGTATAATATTATATCGTATTTTGTGTGCGCGCGTTTCTTATTCGGATGACCCGGTTTCGTTCAGACGCTGAAGCTGACCGTCCGCAAGCCAGGAGGAGGATACGCGCGTCTGTAACATCCAAAATCGGAAGACTTCCCATATATTATTACTATTATTATTATACACACGAAAAGTGAACGTTTCCGGAATCCATTGCCTATAATAATCGAATAGCATGTGCGGTGAAAACAACACTTGTGCCCTTTGGGGTTATCACAACACACACTCGCACGCGTGTGCGTAGGTTTATACGCGTGTTATTATTATTATTATTATACTTTTCTTCTTTTGCACGGCTAGAGTGAAATCAAACCGGTCTTATAAAATGTATCCGTTTGACCGAGAACCAGTCGCTTCTATATAATAATATGTATATTATACTGCGCGCATAAACGACGACAAAATACAGCTGCGACTATAATACCTTTAATATAATAGTAATATATCTATCGGTAGTTTTT
This sequence comes from Sitobion miscanthi, assembly GCA_008086715.1. NCBI lineage: Eukaryota > Metazoa > Arthropoda > Insecta > Hemiptera > Aphididae > Sitobion > Sitobion miscanthi. The sequence goes on along the minus strand of CM017799.1, from coordinate 28,945,620 downwards.
AAAAGTGCCCAACCTTAACGTGCGATCGATTCTGGGTTGTGCGGGGGAAGGAATCGGATTTCGATACATATTTTACGCTTTAACCCATATCCCCGACCGTCCGCATTAATAATAAATTCTGAGTAAACCTGCTACAAATAATAAATTCCAAGTTACCTGCTACACCGGTGGTGTAGGTCCTCTTCTGCACACAATACGTTTTATTGAAATAAGATATCCGGCACGTTATTTACGGGCTTTAATTATGCGTCGACAGTTCGTTTATTATTATAAGTATTATTATCATATTATTATATTAATTCGGGATCGAGTGCGGCGTTTGTGTGTACATACCGCCGTCGCCAACACGGCGCCACAAATCCCAATTCTATACAATAATATAATCGTTAAAGATCGTGTTCCATACGCGACGGTTTTACACAGAAAGCCCGTGCATATTATAATAGGTATAATATAGTGTTGTTATTTCCGCCGAGTAGAAAACATTTCCGTTAGTATGGTTCGAGACGGATCCACTACAATCGTATGATTACAATAACTACACCGTGTCGACGATCTTTTGATTTCACAACAATAAAACGATCCCTATCCCTATACAGTTGTATACGCACCCCTTAAATCAACCCTCTTCAATAGACGGCCAACACCTGATACCCATCGAAATATTTCTTTTCGGCGAAGCAGATGAATATTATCGAATATCCCTAAAAATATATTATTATGTATAGGTGACTCGAGTTACAGTGCTCGAATCGAAAACGAAAATCGTTATTGATGGCACGCGAAAACGCACATAAAAATCGGTGTTTACAGACACTTCTGCAGACGTAAACCAATTCGAGAACTCACCTGCAGAATTATTACAAATGGTTTGATGTGACTGGCTTATATAAATATTTAAGTGAATCGGTGTCATTACTATCACTTTTAAAAATATACATTTATTCCGTGCGGCCGTGCATCCAAATTACATGCCAGCAACATCATAATATTATTGCTATATACTAATTATGTATGGGTAAATTACGTTTTTACTTATAATAGTTAAGTATTTATAATTAGATCAAAAATCAAAAAAATTGTATTAGTTTGTCAATGTGGTACTTAATAGAAATCGGAAATGTCGGTACGCATACCTTATTATACCTATATCTTATTCTTTTATGTTATAAATTATAATATTCAAATACAACATGCACCTATTTGTGGTAATTGAATGATTTGAAAAAACAGCAAACTTACGACTTAATGAAAGTTGTTAAAAATAATAATTTTGAAATCGGACCGATCTTTTTATAACGAACAATTCGGATGCAGCCCATAACGCGTCATACTTGGGTTATGTATAACACGTTTCAAATGTACGACTGTAAAAATTAATAATAAAAAAAAATAATGTGAAATCGTAACAGATAGGTACTACAGTGGTCTTACTTTCGTTGTATATACATATATTATGCATACTATATGGTTGAGTTCGCCTCTAAATTCGTCCATAACGCGTTACATTCGCGGTAATTGAAAATTGTTATTATAATTCGTCGAACACATATAATCTTAATTTTCACGCACAAATTATACTGTCGTATACGGTCTACCGATTGTGGCCCAATGCGCAACGCGCCAACTAATGTGTGTGTTCGCCTCAGTGTCACCATAGATATTGTATATAAATATACGAATTGCATCTATACTCTGTTCCGATATTTTTTTTTATTTCGCCTTATACCACGTTAAATATGTCGAAACCACGACCGCTGTATAGCTAGGTCGCACGAAACCGGGTATTTACCGCGGATACCTTCTTGTAATGGTTGCTGCAGCGGCCCACTGTATATTACAATAAACGCATCCGATTTAAATTTCGAACCGCACAATCAAACGGTGATAAGACGATCGGTTATGACTTCTTAGTATTAACCCGCGCGATGAGCTATAGTTGAATAATAGGTGCTAATAGCAACCTTCTTATGCGGTCAACTTCAGTCTTTAGTTGTATAATGTATATTATACTATACCTGCGTCCGAAAATTGAGAACAGAACTGTATAATGTTATTGTACAATAGAATTGTTATCTTATGGAAATACAAACATTTTAAAATTCATTCTTATATTATACAATATTATTCATCGAATTACTTGAATGGTAAGCATTCTATAATCGAAACCACAAGTATTACAACATGAGGGACATTCAAAGGTATTCAAGGCTTATTTACTTGGGACATTTTATTTGAGAACTATATATTATTATTTTTTTAAGGCCAACTCACACTATCAAATCTTCTTGTTGCAAGTGATTCAATGCCTACCCACTCGCTCTCCTCTATAGTTGATCTGCAATTGACACACCAGAATTGTTCAAATGAAATGGCAGTACCCGCAAAAACCGGTGCGCTGAATAAGTTCGATTTTATTTATTTATCCAAGCTAATAAGTATTCCAAAATATAGCACTGAGCCATACTCGAGAATAGAACGGACACAGAAAATAATCCACTTGCAGGTACGTAGATATACTATGTTAACGATACACACATCTCCGACGATGGCGCGTTTCCCTCGCCGGTATGGCACGTATGAACTTAATCAATGCAATCAATGTAATCAGTGTAAACTAAAAACGCACGCGTATGGTACATCGCGTATGATACGCGTCCATGTGAAACGGGCCTTACGCACATTCGAGGAGTTACTATGACAATAATAAATTGAATTCGGAAATCACTAAAAATTTATAATTATTATTGAACCATATCGATATTATATTATTTTTGTATTGTATCGTGTGCACTGTGCGTTTACACGCAAGCGTGCTCTATTATTTAACGTTGTATTATTAATCGTCGCCGGTGAAACGGAAAATAATAAAAACAATTAACGCGCCAACTATAGGATAGTTCTAGTTGTAGGTAATAGGTATTTACAATAGTACAAGGTGTAGGTATTATTATGACGCGGGTGATAATACCTACAATAATAATGAAATGTTGGCGACTGGAAACTAAATTTTTATTCAAACAATAGAAAATTGTCTACAGACCGTAAATACGAAATAATAATTGCTATAATCAAATAAAATCTCAGTGCGCATAATATATAATGATATAGGTACATATAATATTGTTATTATAAGTAAACAATTAGCCATAGTATCCTGCACTCGCGGTTGCATGCGCGTTTTGGGTCAAGGTCGGCCTTAAACACCGTAAATAATACAAACGTTCATACCTATAATAATAATATATTAATACGTAATATGCATATTATACTATAGGTATAAGGTAAATTATATAGATATCTGTAACAGTTGTTTTTTATAGTAATAATAGAACAATCGATATCCGTTTTGGTTCGTATATTTTCATCAACTCAATGTACCCCTAAAATGCAGACGCGGAGTGGAAGAGGAATAATGCTACACTCGATTCTAATACGACGGTCGGTATGTTTAGGCACATTATATCGTACATCGTATATTTACTTAGGTACTATCGCCCGATGTTGTGCGTTTAAATTTAAATCTCGTTGCCGTCAATCGTATTATGTTGTATTCATATTTGTTTTCACAAAATATATCAAACAAATGAGCTGCAGAGTAAATATCATCATTATTTTTTTTTCGTACGATTAAATTGATTTGCCGGTCAATTTTAATATTATCAATTTATTTATCGTAAATTAATAGAACTATTGTCATCTTGTACTTGTGTGTCAGTTTTGTACTGATAGTTAAGAATATTATAATTTATAAGAGAAGTGTCCTTTCGTAGTTCAATAGCAACAGGTGTCAGGTTGGTGACATGGACGATCCCTGCATGTACGCAAAAATGTTTTTATGGGCGTGAAAAAAACACACACAATACTTACTACAGTTTTCTCAATGGCAAAATATATTGTAAAGCTTAACACTCATCGCTTCGATTATAATATAAAATATTAAAACAAATTTTATAAAAATGTGCAAAAAAAAGTTCAGCGAAAATGACACGCAAAATCGTGATACGACAACAATCAAAGTATAGACTATATATACGTAGTTAAATATTGTCAAATAGTTTGTAATTCAAATTCATAGGCCCAAAGTTGTAATACGAATATTGGAAGAACTTTCCTGATATCCCGGTGGGTCAATCCGTGGCTGATTTAAACGATCGAGCAGAGTATACTTAATTCACGGCACACGCTAATGAGCGTAATCGCCTTAATATGACCAAAATGTTGGTCGTCGAATAGAAAACGGATGATAATAATAATAATAGTGCATTTATTGATGATACGTACTTAGTAGGTACTAAATAGGATATCGCTAAGAGAATTGTTTACAATTTACAATGTATCCCACGTAAAAATGGCAAAAAAATAATATTAATGAATAAAAACCATTTTCGGGAAGATATGTATAGAAGAAAATGGTCTCGCCAATTAATTAAAAATGTATAGTAGTTTGTAATTAACTGATTTATTTGACGCACCGCACCTGATCTCTCTGTATTAATTTATTTTATACCAAACTACTTTTAAGCACATGAATTCACGGGTTAAACACGCAATCTGTTATAAAATCTTTTATTATAATTATTTAATAGTGTAAAATAAATAAATGAAAATTAGTGAAAATGAACAATTTTTTTTGTAAATATATGCATAAACGAAAAAATTAGTTGAATAGCATAGGTAAATGTGCGCAAAGTGTGCGGTTGTAAGCCATCGAGGAGACGGGTTTATACGATTATGGAACATGGAAATAACCGCTTTATAAATTACAAATAATTTAATCTTTTATTCTGCTCATCACTTCTGTAAGAAATGTCGTCAATTTTCAACTAGCCTAATGTAGAATTGGTTTTTACGAATGAAACAAGCGCATTTCATATATTTCGTGATGATCACATTTTTATTGAATATTTTATATATTTTCGAGTAGGTTTTCATATTAATGATACATTTGTCAAACAATTTGTCATCATTCTACAATAGCTATAAAAAATACGTCATAAATTATAGATAATTGTTTAATAATTTTACAACTTTACTTTTTTTTTTTAAATTTTAAATACCAAATTGACTAATTTTTTTCACCATTAAAATCAAATATTACCATTTTAAACATTTATACAATTGTATATTATAATATAATATAATAAACATCTGTCACCTAACTACCCATGGGTTAGAAGATAATAGTAACATTTAAAATATAAAACGTTTGTAAATTTGTAATTTTATACCATATAGTATAATCGCGCAAGTCTCAATATTTCGACCAAATATTTTTTTTGCACTCTAAATCGAAAAATTACATCAACGCGTGCACACCAAATACCGACGTGTTTTATTATTTTGTTTTCAATTCATGCGATTTCCCCGTGTATTTTATTCGTAATTTAAACCAGTCCTGAGTATAATAATATTATACTGGCATACTGCACATTGCGCTGTTATCGATGATATTCCCACAAAAAAAACTATAAACATTGACGTTATAGGTAGTAATCGTTTTTGTGCACTGTGCCACAGTCAATAAGCGCGGGAACTGGACGCCGTAATGTTCGTGCCGAACCGTAAAACATTTTTGTGCGTAAAAATCGAAATAATTTGTGCCATTCAAAATGTCATCATTCTTCCTTGTCGTGTCGCAATACATAAACGGTATAGGGATAGATTGATTTTTTTTTTTTACTGATTTTTAAGTGAACCAACCTATATATTAGGTATTTCTAAAAGACGAGAAATAATCGTGACTTGTGATTTGTTTATTTATTGAAAACTGTTAAGTTTCTAATGCAAATATTATATAGGCTCTTATAGGCACCTAGTACACTAGCTAGGTATATAGTAAAAAAAGTGATTCACCAAGATGGTCGTCCTTATTTTTATTCTTTAACAATACATTTATTCATAATCTGAATTTTAGTATTTTCACTATTTTCAGATAATTATGATTTTTTTATACAATTTTAGGAGTATTATAGGGTTTTTTATTTAACTACTTTTTTCCGAATTCCAGTCTTTTTTTGCTATAATTTTTTAACAGAATATTCTACTCACTAAATGTCTGAATCAAAATTAAAACGAGTAGTTTTTTAGTTATTAAACTTTATGAATCAATGATAATTGAGGTATACCTGATTATGATTGTAAATAGAATATAAAACAAATTTATAAATGTTATATTAGGACATTTTTTATAAATTATGAAAAATAAATAACTCAATATTATTAAATTAGGTACTAACATTTTCAAATTGTTTTAGACCATAAGCCTCTAATCTTCAAAATCTATTATCATGGACTATTGTTCTTATAGCGCAGGCAAGGCATTAATTAATAACTCAAAAACTATAATATATTCGTTCAAATTTCGAATTAAATGCATCAACATTTTCTAAAATCATTTCCTTCACAATAAAAAAAATTTTAGTACTGTTTGACCAAAGAACAATCCATTATAATTGCATAAAAAAAATCATTGTACGAGTACCTTCATGAAAATATGGTTTGTAAGTATTATACTTAAAAATTCTAAAAATCCGAATAAACGCATTTTTTAAGTATAAAAGTGGGTGAGCATGATTGGTGAATTTTCTGTGTGTGTTACACATAATTTTTGTATATTTGGAATGGTAATCTAAGATATCTAGATTTACTATTATTCTCAAAGTAAATATATTCTACTGAAAATTTCATCAAGCACTAACAGATTTTAATTATAAAAAAAGTCATAGCTTAAAAGCAATTTTAGATTAAAATAAATTGAATAAAGATACTATCAAAATCAATTTTATAAAAATATATGGATATTTATTGTAACAATTTATTCAGAACTTCAAAAAATTTAAAAATATAAAAATTTAGGTAAATCCAAATATTTATAATTTATAAAAGAATTATTTTATGATCAGTGATAATTAAATTTTGCATTTGTTAAACCGACAGAATTGGTTTTTTAAACTTATTAATAAAATAATTATCTACTTAAAGTCTTAAATTAATAATTATTGTGTTTCATAAGCGCATAATTTACCTGGTATAAAAGAGAGGCATATGAAATACGTTAAAACGTTTATTCCTCGGCAATCGCATTTCATTTTCGGTATTGTTATGTTCTAATGGTATTATATCTGAAGCCATTTATCGAACGTCAGAAATGAAAAAAAACTTCGATAACTTTTGTTTTTCGTATGACATGACCGCTGATTGATCACCTTAAATTACAAATCGAATAAATCAACAAAAATTATATTACTATTATAGGCATTAGCATTATTACATATTTATTATTATTATATTGTCTAACGGCCTAAAATTAAGAACGTCATTATTATATCGAGTTAGGCTCGATGTGAAAAGAAAAACAACACAACTATTTATTATTATATTATAATATAATATTAACATTAATTCAGAAAAAAAAATGTACGAGTATGTAGAAATAATTAATAAAATTACGTTTACCTGCCGATGAATTTTTCAATCTAAACTGCCACGGCCTACGGACCCTGCTCACAACGAACCGAATAACAAATAACACGAAACTAAGTAGGTATTATAAAACAAATATATTAATATATTTACTGCGGTATTAGTCGCGGCCAACTGGCACTTTATAAATAATATTACAACGATATTATTATTTAATATTTAATAATACGTATCGAACCGAAAGCGCCCACTCGAGTTGGACCAACGTGTGACGCGGCGGCGGAATGAGACGTCGAAATGTTCTTGGCGACGATACAGCGCGGGTGAAAAACCGTGAACGAAATGTTCGGGAAAAAATTTGGTACCTGAGACGCGGTACCTGCGCAATACGTATTAATGGTATCAACAACAATTATATTATACGTGTTTCGTACGTTTTATATCCGTTCTCGTCTGAGCGCGCGCTCGTGCAGGTCCGCCGCGGCTGAATGTCAAACCGTTTGTAAGAGCGAAAAAAATTTTCTACACCATCTCGATGTTGTATCGCGTGACTGGCACATGGACGCGTGGACGCTATTCGCTGAGTGGGCTTCTGGTCGTACGCGCGCTGCGGCGTGCTCAACAGGTCTCGGTCAAAGAGTTTCGTGCACTTGAACGCTATAATATTATACGCGCGTAGGTTAGGTAGGTACAGGGTGATTCACAGAGCGTGCTCGCCCAGTCACCCCGTCGTTTCTTTTCCCCGTCAATAATGAGTGTATCCAAATTTTGATTTTTGGAATTTTTAAAGCTGGTTTTTCTTCTTCTTTACATACTTCAAATTATCTATAAAATGCTTGAAATTTTTAGTACCAACTACTTAAAGGTAGTGTCCTGTATAAAAGGTCTTGGTAAAAGAGTTTCGTGCACTTGAACACTATACGCGCGTAAGTTATAGGTACAGGATGATTCACAAAACGTTAAGTAGATCATTTTTTTTTTTTTTTGAAAATACTTTTGATGTACAAATTCAAAATTTGAAAGAGTAGTTTCTCAGTTATTAGAATATATAAACTAATAGAGTATAATAGTCCTTAAAAATTATGTAATTATATTGGAAATAGTATATATAATACTCGGGCCATTTTTACAAATTATAATTGTTGATAGCTATCTAGATTAATTACTAACACTTTTTTACCACCATAACCACCGTATCTTCTAAACCCATTAATATGGACCTATTGGCTATTATCCTTAGGTTAGGTCAGCCTACATGAAGTTAAATAACTCAAAATCTAATCGTTCGAATTTTGATTTTGATGCTACAAAATTTACAGAAAAATAATTTGCTAAATAATGTATTGTAGGAAAGTAAACATAGATAGTTTTCTCATTTGAAAAAAATGAGTTGGTATCTCCATAGGACACTTCTTAAGTAGCACAAAAAAACTTCAGGAATTCGAAAGTATGGTCTTAAAATATATTTGAAACTTCTAAAAATTAGATTTGTAATAACTGTAAAATTGAAGAAAAAGGGCGATAGCATGTTTGGTGAATCACCATATATAATATTATTATATATAATCGCATATAGGGTGATTTGCCGAGCATCCTCTTTTTGTCCTGTGATAATAATGCACTGTTTATTCGAATTCTTATTATTAAAATTTTTGAGTACACATTTGTCACTATATTATATATGATATACCTATTGTATTAAATACATAGTGTTAATTATTATATATAGGTAAATTAAAATAAAGTAATAACTAATAGCTAAGGTTATAAAAAAAAATCTTTTAAAGCCATCGGCCAATTAAGGTATTAAATATTAAAATACTATAATACTATAGGTTAGGTACTATAGGTATATAATATATACTATAGGTATACATTATATATATACTATAGGTATCAAGGCTGGGCAAGTTAATGATATTTTTTAACCGAGTTAAGTTAGGTTAAACTAAAATCTAAATCAAGTTAATAGTTAAAAGTTAATTCAAAATGTTTTATCAATTGAACTAAGTTAAAAGTTAACCAAAATTTAATATTAACTTTTTAACTTAAGTTAAGTTACTAAAAAAAAAATTTCTTGTTTTCATCTAGGTAAAATTAAAACAATCGGTACCTAAAATTGCTCATATTATTAGACCAAAGAACTATTATTATTTTATTTTCCAAAAGCATTAGGTAACAGTCCACACATTTATTAGCATACTTTTAAAATGAGTACCATCAATTTGCGCGTCCACGCCGCCGGAAATCGGAATGCTGGTTATCGGCGAAAACGTCGAATTAATAATAAATTATCCAAAAATAAACGCGGTATTACTAAGAACCCTAGACTGTCCACGCTACCTTCTATACAATTATTAATTCGTAATAAGTATAATATAATAATAATATATAAAATAGTTTATAATAATAGGAATATAACTGGCGACGATGGCCAAAAATAACGGGCATTGATAATATTCGTAATTTAATAATATTATAGGTATTTATATTTTATACGAATATGAAAACATATTCCATAATAATTAAAATTGAAATTAACTTAACTTGTTTGAATGTAAAATTAACTCAAGTTAATTAAAACATTCCTTAAGTTAATAATCATAAAAAAAATTAACTTATTAAGTTAAAAAGTTAAATTAACTTAACTTTAACTTATAAACTTGTTAATGCCCAGCCTTGATAGGTATATAATATATATAATTTATTATGAAATACTGAAATAGGTAATTTAGTAGTTAATAATCATAAAGAAAATTTTAGTTGTCGCTTGGAAATCAATATGTGATGCACTAATAATGCCGTGATAAAATTAAATCTTTTTGTATAGTAAAACAGTAAACAGTAGTTATAATAATATATATATTTAATATAAAAGATTATCTTATAGGTAGCCCTGGTGGAAGAAATAACAATAATGATATTAATATTTTTATACTTGATTACAAAATAATTTATACATAGAACGTGCTAAAGACTAAAGAGGGATGTCATATCCCCAAACACCACGCTTGTATACTGCACTAATTAGGTACTGAAAAACCATAGGTATTGTTGATTTTAGACACTAGGATTTTTATACAATTCTAAAAGTATTCATCTACGATTCATCATTCTCGTATATGGTGACAAAAAACTTCTTTCTTTTTTTTCGTTAAAACGAATATCACTCATTTTACCGTATATTTTCAAGCAGATGATTTTTAAACATCGATAAGTTTAAATTAAAATTTAAAGATTGGATTTTGAGTTATTAAGTTTTGTAAATACGTGTACCTACTGATAATACATGTCATTTTTAGTAAGACAATTGTACTAAATTATACTATGACACATGATGAAAACTACTTATTAAATGGCATAGACTACATATATATAGGGTTAGCCTGATAATTCCTGATAATTTAAAATCGGAATTTTGAAATTAAACCATTTTGATTATTGCCATGGTTATGAAAATATATTGAAAACATTTGGGTAGAAAACTCATATTATTCTTTTCATTATGTCTACAGTCTGACACGGCTTTTGATTAAGGGGCAAAATGTAGGCAATTTCTAGTTATGTGAAAAGGCGGTCGTAAAATAGGCCATGTGGAAAAATAAAATCAAACCATTTCAGTGACCATAAACGAATTTGCAGGAATAACTATCTCACATCGTTGAATAGTCAGATTTTAATAATTTATTTTTATTTTAAAAAGGGGAAATATTTATTTGGGTCGCATCGGACTCAAATTTTCGAATTTGACTTTAAATAATTAATGCCATAAAAATATATTTCAAAATATTTAGCAATTTGTGATAGATAGTCTACGTTTATTGCAACTTTTGAAAATAGATCTTTTTAAATCTTACGATTGAAAAATAAAAATTATTCAAATCTTACTATTTTACGTGCAACATGAGAGTTCTTCCAGTAGGCTGTGAGTAAAGTTTTTGTACTATAAAATCGTTCGAAACTAATAAGTACATCATATTCCAATTATGAGCTTATAATTGTTAAATGTGCGTGTTAACCAAAAAAAATTTAAAAAATACACCCGTGTGGATGTTGGGCTTCCGCAAAGGGGGTCAGTTGAACCTAGAATACAGAACGTGGCTATTTAAGGGGCTCGTTAAAATGAATTTGTAATTTTTTAAATTTTTTAAATTTTTATTTTCATTTTTTTTGATTAGGTATTTACTTATTAAATAATATTTTATGATATAAAATAAATGTAGTTTCTAACAATATATTAATTAATTTTGTTACTTTAACCATCAATTACCTAGAAATCGTGTATGAGACACCCGTATCGATTATAATGAGTTGTATTTTATTTGAAGTTTTGTATATGCCCGCAAAAACATTCTACTGTATTAAAAGTATTTTTGTTTTGTCCCAATGGATTTGTTAATCATGAATTAAGACTATTTATAGAGTAACGTATTATAATATAGAGTTACCCATTAAGTATAAACTTATTAAAAAACGAATAAATTAGTAAAACGTCTAAAGAAAATGCATTTATTTCTATATATTTACATCCAACAACTTCTCCAATTTGACAATAAAAAACAATATACAGCATATGACCCCTTTCAAAAACCAAAAATTTTAATAAATGTGACAAATTTAAAAAGTGCGTTCTTTGTGGTACACTCTGTATAAGTTATTAATAATCATATTATAATACACGTCATATGTATTTGTAAATATAATAAAATATACCTATTTATTGTTCAAAAAAATTATAAATTCAATCATATTTTTCTTAAAACGTATTATAGTATAATTCAAAATAAATACAATTTATATTTTAAACCCTATGTTATTTTAAATGAGTATCTTGGACTTAACATAATATTATATTATCTATAATTTTAAAATAAACTTCAATATTTTGATGTAAATAAATTATGATAATATGACACACAGTTTAGTTTACAACTTACTGCGCATCAGAAAATTAATTTAATATTTTTGTGTATAAATATTAAATATATTATCGTAATAATACAATGACATCATGATTAAATAAAACATAATACATGCAACAATAACAATAACTGTGGCATTCTAGTCAGTTTTTACAATATAATGAGGTAATAGAAAACTATACATAATATTAAAATTGATTTAATAGCATATCATTAGGCAAGTTTATTTATATTACATAATATAGTTGTACTTTTTGTTTACAATTAATATGTACGTTACTATCCATCGAATCGGCAAAAGTTATCTGGATCTTCGTATGCAACGTAAAATGTCCCTCTAACCCTAAAACATACAATAATATGTTACAATTTAATATTTAAAATTTACATATAGGTTATAATTTAATATTTATCGTTATTTGAGCTTACCGACTGATTACAATATTGGGAATGAAAACAAAGCAGGGGCAACTGGCAGCTCAAAGGAGGTATAATTCATCACGTGATTCAAAAAAATATTAATGTGTAAGTGTCCTTGGGTGGGAAAAGGTAGTTTGAAAAATTTTCAAAGATTATTTAACCATTAACAACTCATAAATTATTATTTAGAGAGCAGTGAATAAATGTTTAGGGCGGGTGATGCAAAAATATATGAGTGAGTAAAATATGAGAAAAAAATTTCAAGCCACCACTGAAAATAAGTATCTAAAACACATTTTCTAAATTAATAATGACCTTAATATAGTTCATGTTTTTACTGCTGTATGACGTAGGTAGGTACCAATTTAATGCTTAACTATCAATTTTGTGATATCTATATTATACTATATCTAATTCAAAGCCACAAACAACTATTTAAGCGTCTGGAAAATAAATATAAAAAAAATACATAATAATTAATAATAACAATTGTTCGATTACATTCAGGCACGAAATACCAAAAAACAAAATACGAAAATGTTAGTTGTGAAAAAGAAAACTCATATTAATTCTACTAACATAATAATATGGTAAATTATTGTCTCCGTGATTATTCCATCTACAATAATAATAAATATGGAAATAATGATATACATCCGTAATTTCGAGTTTACTACGTACACGCATTATAAGTTATAATAATACATCGCCTGGAAACTATAATATATATGTAAATAAGTACAGTTATTCAGTGTACCCCAAGAATGGTCAATCCCAATTTCCTTTGATAATGCATTAATTAAAAAAAATATAGATTTCTTGTGCTATTTAACGGGATGTACTACGTCGAAACAAACTTATTTTTTTGCATGCGAGATAAAAGAACTGCACATTTTTACTGAAAATTGTTAAACATTAAGAAAATAATAGAAAATGTCAATGTGTATAAATTGAAATTCAAACCAGTAGTTTCTTAGTTATAACTTGATGTAGGTATTAATGATAATAGCCCATGGTAACAGGTTTAGAAGATATTATGATAATTTGACTGCTATTTCGGTATAGTAATATTAATATTTACTAATTAATATTAATTAATTTAAATTGTTTAGTTTATATACACTTTGTCCAAGTATGATCAATACAATACTAAAATATAACTAATCAATTTTAAATTTTAATATAATATAAAACCATTTCAACTATTCGTTTGAATTTTGATCTAGATCGATCAGAATTTTTTATTATTTTTTAAACCCAGTGTAAGAATAATGAGGCTCATTAGTAAAAAAAGGTTCATAATGCCCAAGCATACTTCTACAATTACATAAGAAATACAAGTATTTGAAAATATAATAAATGCATTATTTGAGGATAAAAAATGGGCAAGTATTGTTGGTTAATCACTCTGTATAATAGTACTCTAACAAATGTTTATAAACGTCCGAAAACCACTATGCATGTGCATGTGAGCGTGTGAGATGTATTTTCAAACATTTCATTCTGTACGAGTATATTTTACTACAACTCTAACGATTCAATATTTTTCATTAGAAGGAGAAAAAAATATCAGCATCTGATAGTATACGAATACGGAGTAACTACCGTATACGATAAGCGGACCCGAACCAAATAAGTTCATTACACAAACGTACAAAACATTTGAACACTACCTAGGTAGTAGCGCCAGTTGTCGTTCGCGCATCACTATTGTTATTTTTGACCTTTTTTGTTGCGCATCGTTCGATTTTTGGGTTATACATCGTTTGCGCATCGATCGTTTAAAAGGTCGTACATCATTTGCGCATCGACATTATTTAACAATAGAACTGAAAAAAAGTGTATACCCAAAAGCGCAAGTTGTTTTCTAACTTTAATCTTAAAATATTGTACAGGTATTTCTGTATATGTACCGTAATAATATCGATTAGTTGGCAATAATACAATATAACACGAGATTAACAACTAAAGTATGCGTTATTTTTTACAAAATATTTATATTTGGAATGTGCCTAATCCAACAGAGTACAATTTATGTTCAATTTGTATTATAATTTATAACTATGACTGTAATATTCCTAATTGAACTGAACACAATTTAGTTGAATTCATTTTTACTCAAACTACCTATATGTTATATGTATATTTTTTACTATAACTAGCTATGACCATATTGTAATGTGCCTAATTGAACTGAGTGCCACAAAACTTGTGCCTATGTATATTAAATTATTCATTATCTATATAATATTATTTGTGGTTACAATTATTTTTATACTCTTCTATTGTTAAGAATTTTGATGCGCAAATGATATACGGCCGGTAGTAGGTACCTACATGAAAATAAACATTAAACACGCACGTCAAAAAGCCTATTTTTTAATCCCACGGATCGTATGCACATTGACTACATGACTACACGCTCTGATTGTCTATATCGACAATTCTAATGGTTCGTTGTTACTTGTGTATATGTATTTAATACAATTCTTGAGTTTCACATCGACGTAATATTTTACCATATTATATATTACAATGTCAGTTTTGACAAAACAAAAACGAATGCCTTTTCTCCTACAACTTTACTCTATATTTAACGCTACGATTAACCCACGTACTCGTATTATAATATCATGATAACTGACGGATAAAATATTAATTACCTATAAAATATATCTCTAATATTGTCATGTAGTTATATTATTGACCTAATATACTGCAGTAGGTAATAGGTATATTGGAATTGGAAAATTCGATGACTATGTGTGTTTATTGAAATGTATGATTTTTTAATAATAATAAACATAAATATTTTATCCTTATTAGCAATTAGCTTTACCGATAATCATAGAGTTCTTTTATACCCAACACTACAGAAGGTTTATAATACGTAAAAATTTAAAAAAATTCGTATTATTTATTTATATCTAAAAGTTAATAGTCATAAATTTACAGCAAGAGAAAATTTTTTAAAGTTGGTTATTGTATTGAATACTAATAAATAATTAACAAATAATAGTTGGATAATAATATATGGACCTAATTGATATAAGTGATGAATTAACCGATAATATAATTCCATTTATACATCTAATCTATAGCAAATAACATTGTAGTTCGTAAACCTTGGTCATTCATTACCGATATTTTTTGTGTGTAATCACTAATCAGCAATCATTTATTATCATCTATAACCAAATTTTTACCTAAGTTTTAAAAGTAAAAAAATATTTTTCAAAATTGTATAGAAATATTTCAAATTCAAAACCCTCCAAATAGCTAGAATTAATGTAATATTTCGTTATTGTAAATAATATATATTATACGATTTTTCTTATATATAAAATGCAACTTTATCCACAACCAATTACAACTGTATATACATTTGATACACTCCTAATAATAATTACCATTCTGGCGTTTGTAGGCCCATGGGTATGACATCAATCCGATTCGAAAATGACGGAAGCATCACCGAGTCGCAAGTTTCCGTGCATTGTACGCCCAAAAACATGTTGTGCCTTTTCGAAAGTGACAATGCATAATAACAAACGCTCTTGAAATGACTGCACCGCGATTGTTCTGAACATACATTTATTGAAAAAAAAGTTTCGTCATTGATGTACAGAGCATTTACCATACCACAAGCCATACCATTATCGTGATGCATTACGAAATTTCGTACACAATATTATATTGTTATAATAAGTACCTATAGCTTCAAAGGTTAGATTTTTGGATTTATGTTAGGTATTATTTTAAAACGTTTTTATTTAACGACATTTTGTACAAAGCCATATCGAATGGTAAAAAGCAAAAGGTACAACGCGACGTTTAGAGGCAATTTATGTTTTGGTACGCACAATAAGTGTTATAGGTTATAGCGTTGGTAATTTAATAATGAGTTATTTAATTTTTATTTTTTAGGATAAGTTTATTAACAGAAATATACTAAAAAGTAGGCGCCGAATGCCATTTTTTGTGTTCACAAGTGACTCTCCTAAAAGTTGAGTGTACTAACCGATTAATATCAGCCCCTACTAATTACTATTATGTTACTTATCATTTATCACATGTTTTAATTGACACGATAAAAAATTTGTTTTAAATATTCTTTTTTCCTTGGGTGGTTTTTTTTTTGTTGACATTTTCTGAACGTACAGACGCAATAATGTTTGAGAATTAATATTACTTATCAAATGCCGTTTTTTGAGTAAATACTAAATAGTTTTCAAGCGGCTGAGGTAGTATTATAATATGGAATATACCTTGGGGATTCCTAGAGCTTTCATAAAAACCTAAGCCCTAAAATATAGTGAAACTCCATACTGTCGCTTAGCTACTTTCGGCTTCTAACAGTCGATATCGTAGGTTCATATATTATACATAGGTAAATATTAGATGGGTATCTTCGTCTGAAACAAAAATAAAAAATACTTCATGGTCCGCGGAAACACTTTACCACGTGCGTCTTAAGATTTACGCAAATGCAGTTTTTTACGGTGTTTTAAATATACGATTCCTAATCTCGCATAATTAGGTGTATTTCGACGATCTACATAATAATTATGTTGTGCTAAGGCTAACACGTTGGATTCTGATGTTGTTTCACTCTTTTACATTTATCATATTATACTGTGTGGTACATCGTCCGTATATGTATTTTAGCCCAACCGGAGCTGCCATTAAACACACATCACGTTTTTACAGAGAAAAAAAATTGATAATCTCTGCGTTATGATCTCTCTACGTTTACACTAATAATAGTAATATAATAATGAGGTAGGTATGATGCGTAAGTTAATGAAGTGTTTTTTTTTTTTTTTTTAATACATTTAATAAAATAATTTGTTCATGCCACAAAAGTATCGCGTGCACACTGTGCAGCTGTGTAACGTTTCCGTTGTCCTTTCACGTCGTTAACCGAAACACTCTGAGTCTATCATGGATAAACACTACATCTGCTATAAGAAGGTTGAGAATATTAATGAAAATAATTATGTGTGACCGAGTTAGTCAAAAGAATGTGAATCTAGGAGTTAATAATCAATATATGTACTTAAAGTTATAAATAAAAGTTTAAAGCCAATACGGAGAAAAATATTCACTCAACTCAGTTAAAAATAAGTTGAATGGTTTTTTTTAATTACCACCTGAGCCAAATAATATTATATATACCTATTATGTATATTACATTGGTCGTGCCACTTTCATTTTTTTTTTAAAAATAATAATCAAACATTTCGTTAAAGATGCATCCTATACTATCCTATACTTTTTATTGCTCATTATAGCTTTAGTGGTTTAGGCAATCACACGTTAGCGTCAACAAAATTATTGAACCAAGGAATAATTATTTATATTTAAAATCATTATAATATAGTAGACTCCGGACTTCACTACCAGTTAATTAGGCCAACCACTTAATCGGAACCATTCTTCAATTACAAAAATAAACTTATGAATAGTGTAAATGTTCATGTTTATCTAGGCCGCGAAAACGAATAATTAGAAAATTTTTGTCTATATCTATAGCCCTATTAGTGCTTTCAACTTTTGTTCAGACTAAATTCGTCAATAATCATTTAAAAGTAATAAACAAAGTTCTATTTATCATTTTTTTGTATCTAAAAATTAAATTAATATGTACTTTCTAGGTTTTCAGATATAAGTTTATAGTTAACCGTGATATGTTAAACAAATATCCTTCTATGTATATTGATATTGTATATGGTTTAATTAATCAGTACCTAACTATTATAAAAAACACATTGTTATGTTTATTTTTTTATTTTGGATTTTTGGGACAAAATAATATGTCGCCAATGTTTCCCAAAATAGCGCGGAGTCTATACTGTATATATTATATTAAAACGGTTGATTGGACAAAAACGTAATTAATTAATAATTAGTTTTAACTATAATTGTAGCAGATGGTATAAACATAATTTTGACTTAACGTATTATTCTTCAAATTAGGTAACTTAAAAGAACGAAGTTGTTACACAATGGATTCTTTAACTGGCTTGGACGCTAAGTTAAATTATTAAGTTAATTGTTAACTTAGGTAACTATAACTAGTGAAGTTAAAAATTTAAAAATACAATAATACCTATTTAACTAGTTAAAAGTCCCAAGCTAAGGCCACATATATGCTGTATCAAGTATCAAAACAACGATGTGCACATGGGCACAAAACAGACGCTATTCAACACGATGTAAAATATATATTGATATCTGATGAGCTTTCTATAAAAGTATAAGTGTTTAGACGTAAGGTTACATGTAAAGTTTATAAGTTTTGTTTTTGGTAAAATGAATCTTTGAAATGGAAATTTAAAATAATATTCAAGAGACCTAATAAGCAGTGGTTTCGTCGTATTCTCGAGCACAGTACACGCATTATTACGTTCGTTATCCGGACATGTTTATTAATTTTTGAAAACGTTTGTTTTTCCTACGATTTTTTGCACTGGTTTTCTGAGAACATTACAGCAACGAAAATAAACCAAAATTTTCTCTGTAGTTTCTAAATGTGTTGACGAACTCATGCAAGTTAATGTTTTGAATGACCCTCGATACATTAGTCATGTGACAATGTATTTGATTGTGAATTCGGATAACTCTAAACAAAAAAGTACAGATTTACGATTTTTTTCGAAATATCTACAAAATAAAAATGGCACAGAAAACATTATTGTTAGTTATTATTGTTTAGATATTAAATATTTCAATTATGATTTTGTTTTTCAT
The DNA here is from genome assembly GCA_008086715.1 of Sitobion miscanthi. Lineage (NCBI taxonomy): Eukaryota > Metazoa > Arthropoda > Insecta > Hemiptera > Aphididae > Sitobion > Sitobion miscanthi. The sequence continues at coordinate 28,926,100 of CM017799.1, read as the reverse complement.
TTTCATTTAAAATTTATAACGTAAACCAAAACTATGCATGGCCATTATTTTTATATTATTATTATATATTATTATTTATTATTAATACCCCGCAGGTAAAATTAAGTAAGCTCAATACATTTTCTTAGAACCTGTTGATGAAACTATGATTTAACTTTGACTATAATGTTATATTAATTATATTATAATATATATTATATACCATACCAGATAATTCGAGAAAAACGATATTTGCTCCTAATGACTCAATGACTGTTACAATATCTCTGTTAATTTCACTTAGGCACTATTATAGTTTTTAATTGTTTAATTGATTGATTGTATTATTGCCTATGTGCATTTTATTCCATATATTATATATAAGCGTAATATATATTGTTGTTAACTGTTATAAAAATATATTATATATTACGTATAATATTTGCTTGGCTAGTGCAAATTGGTTGCATGCGACCACCGTTTATGCAAAAGTCGACATGTCCTATCTGAGGATCCTCTCCATAAACTCCAGAATTTGTGTGTATGACCTCTACGAAATCAGCATCGTCCCTCGTCAATCGAAATTCGTCCCTCGTAAACAGGTCTACCAGAGGTTTTGCCGGATCTAAACCTGTAACATAAGTGAACGCATATAATAATTTAAAAAAAAAATGATAATAAATACGTTTTCCTTAAATATTTTACACTATAATACATGCAGCCGCGTAATATGTGTTGCGTTTTTTACACGCAGTAATCAACTTGTTCGCTCACGTCTGAAAACAATGACATGCCAGAAAAGCTGATCATAAATCGGTGTTCGGGTTACCGGTTTAGGACCTACCATATTAAAACGTGGTTCTTACATCTATACTTATACTAATCGACATGTTATTATATAAGAACAATCCATTTTAGATTCTGACTGACTCCGATGAATATTATATTCATCGGAGTCGGTCAGAATATAATATTGGTTGAACTATATATGTGTATGATATATGACGTGAATTTTTTTCGTATTTTTTTTCACCTTTCTGGTAGAAAATTGGATTTAGTTGGTACTTTGGGGTAAAATATATTCAATACTTTTAAAAAACTAATTTTTAAGAAAACCAGCAAAAATGAACGAAACTGTTGCAGGGAAAGCATTTTTTACCAAATATTTATTTTAGCATTTTCAAAATATTTTTGCACTTTTTGTAATTTTTTTATATACCTGGTCATTTAAGACTCTTTAATATTATGATACAAATAATATAATTTAATGAATACGATTTGTTTTTAGAAAAGATTAATTCCACCTACCAAATTGTATTAGTGTATCTATCACTAATATAAAAATAAATTACTAGTAGTAATATAAATAAAATATTATTTTAATATTAAATATACTTTGAAAAAGGAAATTTAAATAGACCGCTCAGAATGGTTTTATCTTATGCAACGATTTATCATTAGATTTAAATTTAATACATCCGTTACAGTGACCTATTCAACTACAAGCTACTCTCGACATCTACAACTATACAGCTAATCCCCAGTTTTTAACATCTCATTTCGATACGAATAAATTGTAACAAATTGTTGTTTCCTTCAAATGTGAACGAATATAAAGAAGTCATTATAGTGAAAATAAAAGTGGTGTAGGTACTTAATTACCTACTCGCTTTTCAAAGCCGATTGCTCGTAAATCATAATAAACGATATATATATATTATATAATATGCATTGAGCGAGTAAATGGCAGGATATCAATCAGAATGGTTGTGCCTATCGCTTCAACTCGGTCGAAACTTGAAAATTGTAATATCTACTTCCGTCGGTCGTTATTTTCCAGTTAACGCGTATTGGGGTCAGTAGAAATGCATCTGTCATATAGTTTCCAAAGACTAATACCATTTTAATTATTAGTGATCACTGATCACTGATTATTTTGTATATTAGTATAGCTCATACCTAGTTATTTACGTAGATATATTGAAATATTATTCAGACATCGCTATATGGACATTAAATAAGTAGGTAGTCAGGCTGAAGTGAAATTAATTTAATTGAGATAAACATAAGATTTTCAAGTTTGATCCACATCAAACTAATATAATAATATACACATTTTCTTAAGCGCAATGACATTATATATTATTTATTATACACCTACGATAAGCGCTCGAATGCATGGTTTCCAAACGAAAGCACTCGACACCCACAAGTGAATACCTAGTGACAATAGTAAATAGTTAGGTGGGTACTTGATTTTATGTATTTCATCGTACGTAGAATTTGCACAAATTACAAGTGTTCAAAGGGTTTACAAAAGAGGGTGGTGCTTACTAGCTCCAAATGTGTAGAGTACTAGAGTTACAAACCGCCCCAGAGTCATAGATGGTATAGGTAATTTTTAACTAATTAATATTTTTTTGTCTGTACATTGTTTTTGGTACCTATTTAAGCACCAAAGTTCTAGACGATTTGCGACTAGTACTAAGTGTCTCAGATGATGTTTTTTTTTTTACCATCGACAGCCCTTTTTTGCCCAGTATTATGGTTTTAACAACCACGTTTTGTATATCGTTTTGTTCAATACACTTATAGGTATAAAGCAGGAGCTGTGTCAATCAAATCTAACTCAACATCGCCATCGTCGTATATAATATTTTTTTTTTACTCACCGATGATCTTGTGCTGTCTACTCGTCAAGTGATTGCTAATCATGCCGCATATGTGAGCCCCGAGACTGTGGCCGACGCAGTGTATTTTGTAAGCAGAAACACCCGAATAAGTGAGATAGGCGTAAAGTTGAGCGGTGCACTGGCTCACTAATCGCGTGTTTCTCAGCGACGACAGGTAACAGGGGTACACGGTCAACGGACTCCAGTCCACCATGAACACGTTAAAGTCTCCACGCATCAAGTAGGCTGTGTGCGAAATAATACACCGCAATTATAACGATATAGATGTAATGTAAAATAAATTCAATCTTATACATTTATACGATTTACAATAATATAACATTAAGATTTGAAGTTGTTGCACACTGAATCAGATTGCATCGGAAACGTCACGTCAGATTAGATCGGAAGCGAATCTAGTATAGTTGGACGATAATATTTAAGTGGATTCTGGGGTGTTCCGAACGCAAGCCCTTGCGCGTTCGCAGATAAAATACACTAATCGTGCTGACATTCATAAACTTTTGATAATTTTGTACTGTATAGTCTAGATGTATATATTTTTATGTTTTCGATGTTAATGCCTATTTCATTTAATTTCATTTCATTGCTTGGTTTTTAATAGGTATACATATTTTAATTAAAAATTAAAAATTTCTTTAGACGAAAAAATATAAAGCGTGAGGTTGTATTATATGATATCGTCCATTGGACGAAATTTGACTATACAATTATTTAATTGTAAAATCAACATTCAACAGTCTCTAAAATATTGGCTTATCTAGTTATCTGAGATTTTTTATCTCATACTCAGTTCGGTATCTATGCTTGTGCTACTCCTTTTATTTGTATGATCGTTTTATATGAAAAAAACAGGTATTCCATATTACATATTGTCATATTATATTATTTTAGCCGTTTAATGTTTTTAAACAGAAGTTTAGAACACCTCTTATACCTATGCCCGTTGTGTCCGTCCACCCATCCTTCGCAAACAATAATTAACAATTATTTTATTTTATTTTATTATATAAATTGGTTAGGTTACTGCTTTTTATTTTTCGCATTACCCGAATTCGCACGGTACAAAAAAAAGACACTTGCGTATTAATAATATTTGGTAAGCCATACATATTATTACGACTAAATAATGAAGGATAATACTTGGGAAGAAATTATAGAGAACTTAAGAAAATCAGGGTTTTCTTATTTTTCTATCAAGATAGCTAGAGTTAAAATCACGGCGTCTTCATCACTAATTGACATTATTTTGTAGAACTCATTATATTATATATTTAAAACTGATATAGGTAAACATCTCAATTACAAACGTCATTCACGGATATCGACATCAAAATTTGCCTATATAGTATAGGTATGCGGTTTGCGGAGTTCCGGCTTGTTCCGACACTTGTGTGCTGCCAAAATTCGTTTCCGTTCCGACGTTAGAAATTCGATTCCAATCCAATCCGATCCAGTGTGCGCCAACCTTGCATGTATGTATATTATAGATATTTATCATTAGCGTTATGAACAATATAATATACTACTACTACTTATAGCCCAAAATAGCGGTGGTGGATTGGGGGGTTAGCCTCCCTCCCCAAAAAAAACCAAAAGATTTTACGCATACATTGGAATATATAAAAATATTTTCATCTCTACGCGAAAATCTTTAGCTTTCCCCCCAAAATTCGAATCCCTGACACTATTTGCGCCTACGCTACTAAAACTAATAATAATAATATACTAGACATGCGACTAGATAGTTATTGTTACATCGTTAAGTGTGCGACTGTGTCATATAGACAGTTCCACTTAAAGTGATCGTACTGCCTTATAGAACCAAATGTTTATCAGATTCAAAACTAAAAACCCAAATTAAATCTTGGTGTGATCATTGATTGTATAATGTATAATCAATGGTATGATTAATAGGCTGTTATCAAAAATGTACCTAAATATCGTTACATATATGGGAACATTTATGAAAACATGTTAGGGCGTAAGATAGCAAAAGACACGTTAATAACACAAAACTCTACAAATTTAAAAGTGAACAGCATAGTAAGAAGAACAATAAAATATACCTACTGAAGGAAAATGTAAGTGTGTAACTACGTAAATGTTGGAAAAACAATAAAATAGGAAATAAAAAAAATAAATACATTGAATTACTTATATGAAAAAAAAAATAGGACAACGTTTTGAGGCAAAAAAATAATAAATTAACAACATACAAATAATAGAAAATATCACCTATTGTTATCTCAACTCATAAGTACAAATAATAGTAGAACCTACATAATATACTAAAAGTATAAACATATTTTTGGAATACTATTGAGCGAACCTCGTTAGTAATACCAATAGGCTCAAAATTATATGACTCCAAACGTGCTTTACACCTTAAAGTGTTGTGTTTGGGGAAAATGTGGAAAACGATTAAACTATTTTAAACTATCAAACAACGCGATGGCGCCGCAGACGCAGAACATATTATAATAATATACGTTTAATAATCGTTAACTGTAACGAATAGGTAATTAATATTTAATATATTATATTATATTATTGTTAACTCGTTCGAGATAAAAATAAGATATTACCGTTTCTCAGTATGACCATGATCTTACTACTTTCCGCTCCGTTAAACCCGTGTATGACGATAGCGTTCTTTTTATTTGGGTTCCAACCACTTTTGTACAACGACCACTTGTCTCTCATATCGATTTTAATCCTTCTCCTGAGATCACTATATGTGCACACACATAATAAGAATACATATTTTATAATTATTGTTTTACAAACCGTAAATGAAACGTTTGCAATCGGTCACACGATCGTTCTTATGCCGCGATAGTTTCGATCGTATAGTAAATTAAAAATTTAAAAAAAAAATCACCTTGTGTACAAGTAAAACGTCACGTCGGGATCCGGACACTGAAACGTTTGTTTGAATTTGCATCTCCAAAAAGTCAAATCGCTAGAACCGAAAAATACACCTGAAACTGTTTTTACAATAAATTATCGGTTTTGTTAAAATAGTAAGTACTGAATAAAAAAAACCGCACAAAACATTAATTTAGCGTGAATGTCCATTAAATAATGGAGTGTGTTATTATTTATTTTTAAGGTTAAATATTTATTGTAATACCCACTCGTAACGAATTGAAGACGGCTTCGATTCGACTGGAATAAAATGCTTTGATCAATATAATATTTTTGGGCATGTAGCGTGTACATAGATGGTGTGATATTAACCAATAGACACACACACATACACATCCCAATAAGCACGTATATATATTGTGAAGAATAATATCATATATTGTGAAGAAATAATAAAAATCATCGAAATTCCTCGAATGTTTGGCAATAGCATAATTATTCTTATTCGGGTTAATCTAATCAATTTGATTTGTTTAAACAGTAATACACCGCGAGCCATGGAACAATTGAATTTATATGTTTATCGTACATAACCTGGGTAAAAGCGATAAGTAATACCTAATAGCACGAAACGACGATGTAGGCACCACAGCGTTTCGTAAATTATGTATTTCAATGCAATTTTAACAATATAACTGCAAACGGAATAGTCGAGGAATATCAATGTATATTTAGTATTATATTATTTTAGTATATTGTAAATAAAAGAAGGATTGTTTAACAAAATAAACAATGGAGTTACCTACCAATGACCATTGGTTGACCCAACACCCACTGGATGAACGTTGTAGCTCAAGGCATAGATAAGATATAAAAGAAAAATCGACTTCCGACGTGGCATACGGTACGCAACCCAAACGGCTTGGTATTCAACAACAGAATTTTTTTATAATTTATTTTAGTTTGCACATCAAATTTTAAAAACACGAAACCGTTTTAAATTTATGATTTATATTACCCTTATGATTGATTATATTATAACGCAAATTATTACAAATCTACTTTGCATATAAAATTTAAAAAACTTAAATACATTTTTAACCACACCTCTTTTGCGACAGTCCTAAGTCAATATGAAGTGGTAAGGAATTTGTGTTGTCAAAAATATGAGCCGTTTGAAAAAAATCAAAAATGGAAACTAAATGAGCTATAGCCGGCATACGACAGAGAGAGAAATGGGAAGGATTTGTGATGTCAGCATTCAGCAATGGTACTCAATATATTGGACCGGAAATCCGAAAAAGAAGAGGAAGAATATTGTTCAGAATTAATATAGGTAGTTGCGAAAAGAAAATATCGCAATTATTAGGGTAGTTGTGCTAAGATTATTTTAATGTATCAAATTGCAAGTGTAAATAAATCAAGTTACCATCGTTAATGACTGAACATAATAATATCGAAACCACAGCTTCAATTACAACGGATTTCTTCTTCATCATTTTCATTCTGCCTCCTATTATTTTCGATTTATGTGGTTTTTTGGTAAACAGTATAAATAATAGGTTATGAAGATAACTGCATTACTTAAAATCATGGCAAGTTCTAGAAAATATACATACATTTACTTAATTATAATATAATAATTAATAACACATCGAATTGAATTACCTAATACAAAACTACTGATCCATTTACTATACTATATAAGCTATTACTAAAAATATATTTATGTATTACTTATGATTCGTAAAAATATTAAAAATTTATATTCGGATTAATATTTTTTTCAATCTATACAAAAATATAATATGTCAAGTATCTAAAAAATCAATTTTTTTTAATAAAACCCACAATCCCGCTGTTGCATACAAATATAATATTATCAATAACTTTTAATTTTCTAATGGTAACCAAAATAATTTAGTTTGTTAATCAACGATATTTTACTTTTATAAATAATAAATTTACATTATAATTTCACCCTCATAAATTTGATAAACAGTCGGACTTGGTTAACTCAAAATTGAAGTGATCGTCAAAAAAGTTCGAGTTATCCAAGGATAATAGTCGTAGAATATTCTAGGGACCGGGAAAAATTCGATGTATCGATGATTCCGAGTTAAAAAGTTCAACTGTGTGATAATAATAAAAACAATAGCATAAAAATTTAAAAATATTTTTGTAAAAATAATAAAAATATATTAAGGTACGGAACTCATAGAAATAATAACAAAATAATTAATATTGTGTAGTTTTGTTGAAACAATAATAAGATGATTAAAATATACTTTGGTATTGATGAAATCACGATAGTCCAGATCATTAAAAGTCAGGACAACACAAACAGCCAAACAGATGATTCTTTGAACGTCTACCAAAAACCTTTCATACGATGAACCGACATCAGTACTCGAATAATTCGAGTGTCATGACCGTGATTGTACGTGTTAAATCATTCGTTATTTTATTATTTCTTACCTCATACCAAATTCTGAACAGTCAATATTTTAATTAAAATTTATTTCCTGAATGTTTTGTTATGTTGTACAAATATCTGATGATGAATAAACGGCTGATTATATTATTATAAATATTTTAAGTTCGAGAAAAAAAAAGAAAAATGGTGTCGATATTTTGAAGAAATATCAAACTAATATCGTTAATACATCTTTTCTTTATTATAATAATGTATTTCAAATTTAAATATGAAGTTGTTTTATCGTTATATTTATAATATGCACGAACATAATATGTTCTTTAGAACATCAATTTCAATTTGGTTACTAAACAAAAAACTGTTATTGTTACCATTTAAAAATTTTAAGTTCATGTGATTGCAGTGTATCGTGTATCCAATAGAGAGGGAAAATATGTTAGTCTTTTTTCTTATAGATAAGTAAGTACTTACCCAGTTTACATAATGATTAAAAAAATAAAATCTTGTTATAAATTTAATGTTTTCAAAAATATTTTACGTTTCCAATTTTAAACAAAATAATAATAATTAATAGAAAGAATAAAACTTACGAAAGCCCAATTCCAACTCTTGTAATTTTTATCTTTTATTAGGAGTCATCTTTTCTTTTTTACTTTTTTATGTAAATTTATAATATTTCTCATATTTGTGTTTTTCATTCGATTACTCGTATTTAACAGAATATAATGTTTTATTCGATGATTTTTTTCTGAAATGTAATTTTAATAATAATTATAATATTATAAACAAAATAATATTAAAAGTATGGACAAGGCATAAGGCATATTTTATTCGTCGTAAGTATTAATTTTAAAAAAAATTGATTTTTCTAGGGTTTCTTATGAAAGTGTCAACATAGAACACTATATTAGAAGAAATAAAATTAATCAACCATTTAGTTGAAACATAATTTTGGTTCCCATGTAATAATTAATTATTGTGTAATTTTTTACTATGCCTATTATAATAGGCGCTATAAATATATACAATCCTTAACCAATATTCGTTTCTATTTTTAGTTTAATTATTATTGTGAAGACCGGAAATAATACCAATTTTTTCAATTTTCTGCAACTTTGCATTACCTACTCCATATTATTATAATCATTGCATAGATTACATTAACAAACAAGTCGGATATTTACCTACTCACCACAGCGATAACGTTGTATGCAAACATTAACTAATAAATTATATAAGATTTTAGTGAGATAACGAGTGATTTATCGACTTTGGATAAATGGCAATGAGAACTCAGCAATATCGATATAATATTATAGTCCTAAATCCTGGAGGCTGTAATGTTTATCATTGGTAAATTGCAACTCATCGGCCTGTCATACGGATAATTTAATACTATTATAATTTATAGTATTATTATTATTATTTTGCATTTTTTTATTTAATCTTCAAGAAGAAAACGGGCTCCACTGAACATGTTCGTGGGGGGGGGGGGCAAAATTAAACTAACTGTAATTTGTATGTAATATTTATTAAGTACGATAAAATTTACAAAATACAAAATATATTTTATTTTGCTAAGAACAACATTTATTATTAGATTACGACTATACAGACATAAAGTCGTCAACAAGCCATTCAATATTTTATGCTGTTCGAATAGATATAAAAGGTTTTAAGGACAGGTAAATAATTAATCAGATTCGTGTCTATAAATAGATATAGGTAGGTACCGAAATGCGTATATTATATTCACCGAGCATGGCCACCAAAATGTTTTTCCTTTAATAATGAATTTATTAAAATTGTGATTTTTTGAATTTTCAAATATATACCTACATTAAGACCATATTTTCGAATTCTTGAGATTTTTTTGTTCTTTGTCTACTTTTTTTTTTTGTTATTATTGGAAGTAATCTACAAGCTATACATGTTCTTAGTATAATAAATAGGTTTGATGAGTGACAAGTAAGAATGATATGATAATAAGATTAGGGAAGATACCCAGTGGTAATAACACCCTGTAAGTGACAGAAAAGTCTTTGCCTACTTAAGGAGCTTCCTGTGGTGACGTTTTTATAATGAGAATCTCCGCTATCGTGCCATGTATTAGACGCGTGTACGGTGACCCATAATAATAGTCGACCACCGAATTTACTTGTTGTAAACTAAATATATTACAGCGAATGTATAATAATATTTTAATAAAATAGAAAAAATAAAAAAAATGTATGCTCACCTCTACGGTCGCGATTTGAACTTTAATACATTTCTCGTTCGTGTACCCTATATTATTATATGGGTAAGTCGCACTTTGCCCGTAAAGCTCTAATGTCGAAAAATCGTCGCGGGCGTTTATTATACACCTCCGGGCTCAAACGATGCAGTTCGCACCTAATATTATGGATCTCACAGCTATCGATCCTACGCGTGATACAGAACTGTTGTAATAATTTACAGGGTGTAAAGGAAAGAATTGGCAGATAATAAATTAAAAATCAGTTCAAGTACATCATGCAAATTATATGGATAGTAAATGAGTTAAAATTTACTATTATGTCTAAAAATTCCCAAAAATAATATTTTGAAAAAATTTATTAAGATTTAAATTAATTTACTAAAAAAAAATATTGATATTTTTAAAAATTATAAATATACCTATACTGCATACCTGACTGAAACAAACGCTTTTAACAAAGAGATTTTTTTAAAAATAAGATTTACAAATTGGCTATTTAAAAAAAATGTAATAAAATTTATAATTTTTATTTTCAGTATTAAAAAATAACAACAAAATTGTATACCGACTTGTAGCGTGGGCGGCAGTAAAGTATGTACATTTTTTTTTTAAAATATTAATCAGTAGAATAATTATTTAATTTATCTGTAAGGCTTTCTGTTACACCATATTGTTCACCATCTGTTCACATATTCAAATAATACGTGTGTTGATAAAATATGTCAACGAATGACTCGTAAAAAATAAATACAAACCACAAAATTTATTGTATCATAATATCACTGCACCCCTATAATAAAATATGAATTGGCTGTTGACTGTTCGATGACACATTTCCACAGACGTCATACTATTATAATAACAATAATAATTACACATCACACGCGCACACACATCCAAATACGGTTATTTACAATTAATTATAACAAGCGATTCAAAATGATATATTTTGTATTAAATTACTATTATTATTATTATTGCAACGTCCGCGGCGTACTCTATTGCCGATGGCGTGTACAGCTACTGTGCAATGTGAATTTTTTCGCCTTCCTCGCGCGTTTGCCTCGACCACCTCCCACCCCGATGATGGGTCTACAGATATCCCCGAATCCAAACGATATGAAAATACTCGAATACGATTCGAAATTGTACAGTCGTTTCCTGCTGCAAACGACGCATTTAAGCGTACGTTTTATTGTAGAACATATTGCTATATAGTAAAAACGCGTTCGTTTTGATATTATATATATACAGGATGATTTACCAATCACTCTAAAGGGCTATGAGCACCACGCTCTCCATTATCCTTGAAAATGCGGTTAATAGAAATCCTGATTTTTAGCATTTCTTAATTTACTTGAGGACTATATTTTCAAATACTTGGATTTCTTATTTGTGTAAATTTTTTCAAAAGCGTAGGTACCTACCTTCCATTTTTACTGTCAGCCGTTCAAACACAGGGGTATATGTTTTTTTGGAAAATTTAGATGCACCTAAATCAAAATTAAATAACATTGTAGTTATTAAACTTCATGTACTAGGTACTGATATAATGATGATAACAATTAATATTATGGTTTTACATAAATTTAATTTATTAACATAAATTAATATATGTATAATAATTAGTCTAGTATAGTATTATTACTCATTGTGCACAGATCATTTTTACGAATTATGCTTATATCGTATAATTATTAATTATTATATTTTTAAAAAAACCATTGCCTCGTATAATTTTTTTAAATCATCTGATTAAAAATAATGTATTTTAAAAGAAGTTGGTTCCCGTTTGAAAAACAGAATTCTGTATCGCCACAAGAAATTAAGAAATATCACTATATGTAAGTATTTTAAAATATAGGTATCATATAGTCTTTTAGAATATTTGAAAATCTCGAAAATGATAATCGAAGTAAAACGGGAGTAAGCATTCCTAATGACTACTAGCCAGTGAATCACCCTGTATATTATGTACACTGTGCATTGTATAAATAATAATATTATATAGGACGCAGGACGCACGTCTCATCCGGCGAAATAAACAACAACGACAAAGAAATGTATTTATAATTGATCTGTACGCACTCGGACGGTAAGTACCTATACACAAATGGGTAGAAACAGGAAAGATAATAAATTTACAATATCGATTCTACAGCATATTTTCAATACAATATTATATCGTTTATTAATTACTGCAATTACAAACATGTTAATTGTTATTATAAGCTGGCGAGTAATTGAGGAAGCCGAGATCTAGGTACTCTTAATCGAAATGTTATTGTTATGAAATTCTAACTGCCGTAAAAGAATACATATCGCATCAATAAGTAGGTACCTACATAAAATACCTATATGAAACGTCTTATTTTATGATATTATAATAGGTATAATGTTATAATATTATTATGATAAATCAATAGTTTTACAGTTCCGTTGCAAACCAGTATAGTTGTTTATTGTCGCGTACGCTCTTAAATATTTTCTAGTAGGCACCTATACGTACGTTTTCGTATGATACCTACTTATAGCGTAAACTTATATAGTTATATGTTGTTATAATCGTTAGGTACTCGTGTGTATATTCACGCCCAATTATGCATAGGTTTACGCTAAAACCGAATTCGGAACGTTGTAAGCAGGTAATATAAATTAACCAAATATACAGAACGACTATAGGTGTATTCGAGTTTATACTATAAAGGTACCTAGTCACGACTCACGAGCAGCATTTGTTAATACGCCTATGAGGGACGGCGACCAGAGCGTTTTGAATAGATCAACCGTCGTAGCCGCCAATTCATCATACGCAACATATTTTTTCTTTTGTCTGTATTGTCCGTATAAATCTGCAATCGTGTACCTATACTTAAAACATAAGTACTGGCACGTGTATGTGACATACACATAATAGATAATAATATACGGGCTTATAATATATTATGATGGCGTTTTTCCACCAATGTCGACAAAACACTTTAAAACTCACATGAAAATATCATACTCTGCAGAATAAGAGGAATCACTGCAGTTAATTCATGCTTTCAACTTTTTCTTCTCCGCGCAATTTTAAAATAGTCTCAAAAATAAAATACCAATTTACAGACCTCTTATTGCTCCCATTTGGTCGGATGATGTCCAACTTTGTGGGAAACCCAAACAGTCCAACTTTCGTCCACTGCAGGATTGCAGGAAGCAATTCTGCTGTCGATTAATTTACAAATTGATGGCCCTCAGCATTTGGTATGTCTCTAAACAATATATTATATACACAATGATCTACGTACATCCGTACATGTGCATATACACTCAAAAACCTAGCCCAAGTCATAATTATAATGTCTACATTACGATATAGATTTTACCACAACATCTCGAATCATAAAAAAGAAATCCTATCTCACAATATGTACTCCCTAACTGTTCCAGGAAATCGTTCCACTATAGATGGCTGAAAAGATATTTTCCAATAAGAGACGCGTATTAGACGGATATCTTAATAAAAACTAAGTGTAAAAATGACATTCCACGATAAACCCACATAATATAGTAAGACATATATTTAACTGTGGGCCTCTAAGCTGCACCCCTGTGCGTATAATACTATAGAATGTGATTCCATAACAAAAGTTGAAAATTAACCAACACAATTGTTGGATGGGTTGGATTGATGTCTGCTAATGTTCCACAGCCAAGTTCACAGGTGTTATGATGCAATAATATGGGATCCTCGTAATTCATGTTTGAGTAAATAAATATCTGAGCACATTATATGTGTAGGAAAGTCCACAAATGTTGCTGCTTTTGTAAACTTAAGAATTTTTCTCACGACTAGTCTCCAGTATTCCAGCCACGTATGTCCTTTCTAACAGACAAAAAGGTTGAAGATATTGTAAGATTTTTTCGTGTGATATTTTAAGCTGACATTGACTCCTCTTAAACTGTAAGTACCTTATCTTAAACTGGCTCTACTTTAAAATCCCATCCTACTACTCGTATATTAACTCTCCTTATCCTATCCAAGTCTGTGCCACTATAATGTGCGAGTTGTGGTGTGTCGATACTCATAAAATGTAACATTTAATACATACAATTATAGTCATTAATTATGTGTTCAAAAGTGTTTTCCAAGTACCTGCGGATAAAAAATTATTTTTTAAAACATACATTTTGTTTTCATTTTTTCGTATTCCGGCAGTGCCAAACCTACCCTTCAAGAATATATCCAGATAAATCCAAAGAAAAAGATATAGCTGATAAAACCGTATAGTAGTTACACTCGAATACACTATAGCTATAGCTATATTATGAATATTTTCATTATTGTATTAACTGGTACCCATATAGAATACCTATAACTACATATAACGTTGCGGTGTGCATGTACGCATAATATGTAAATATGTAATACATATAATTATGTGTTCAAAAGTGTTTTCCAAGTACCTGTACGATTTCAGCACTATCGATTTCGTATGCACCCAAAATCGAGTAGGTATACCTATATCATTATAATATTATTGTAGTGGCATAAAACATTATTATTATATATTATGAAAATCGCCGTTTCGTCGTGGTTTTTTTGTTCCGCCGCCGTGTCGTCAACATTCAAATGAAATTTATATCGTGGACATATACAGGATGAATCACTATAAGCATGCTCACCCCCTCACTTTTTTTTTAAATACACTTAAAGACCATGTTTTCAAATTCTTGGGATTTTTGTACAAATTGAGAGTAATGTGGATTTAAAAATTTTTTTAAACAAGAGCCATATTTTTCTACTGTAAATTATTTATCGGATAATTTATCTAAAAACGTTGCCTTTTTTTTAGAATCAAAATTCGAACGAGTATACTTCTAAGTTATTTAACTTTATGTACCTACTAAAGATAATGGGTCCATGATAATGAGTTTGGAAAATATGGGGGCAATGGTGGTTTTTAAAAATTGTAGTGATTAATAATAATCCATCATATATAACATTAATATTTTCTGAAAATGACCTTAAGTATAATAAAAACTAGATCCTGAAATATTACATCAACTTTATATTTTTGTTAAACCATTTTTAAGGAATATTTAGTATTTACATCCCTTAGGATGAAAATGTTAAAAACGGCTTAAAAACTACTCGATACAATTTTGAAGTAAGTACATCAACTTTTTCAGAAAAATTAACCACTAAATACAGTAACAAGTGGGGAGTTTCATTTAAGAAACTTAAGTTAGTACAACAAAATTCAAGAATTTAAAAATAAGATCTTTGGCTATATTTTAATATGTCAAAAATCAGAATTTGAATAATTTCAGGACAAAATGGGGATGAGAATGATTTATGAATCATCCTGTATATGCGTGGTGCCGCTCTCACGGACGATGACTCGTAGTGGTAGGTAGTTCCGATATTAATTTTGTTCCGGTATTTTCGAGACGTTATGGTATTATTACTGATTATACATCACTCGACATACTCCGTTGCGATGTCTAGGTTACTGATTGCAGGTATGTTATATATTTATATTGTATAGGTGCATTATACAAATATAGATATCTGCGTGACGTATTAGCTTATTCCGTCGATTATCGGGTCCGTGCAACGAGAATAGGGGGGGGGGATTATAAGTGGTTAACATATCCTCGGCAATTTTGAGGATTGAAGCAAATCTATTCTGTCCTGCAAAACGAGAGACAAAAAAAAAATGACACCGGTTCAAATTTAAAGTCAACCGTAGGTAGTGTTTTTTCAATGATATTATTCTGAACGGAACGATGAATGTTTACAATGAGGTTTTTTTTGTTTTATGTAAAAACACAATAAATATGTATACACAATAAATAGTCAAAATAATGATTTGATTTTCAACAATGCAGAGAGTTTCTGAACCCTATTTGTATCAAGTTGTTGTATTTGACAGATAAAAATTAAGATTCCCAGTACATTTCAATAGTGTCGAGAAAAAGAAAAAAAAGAAAAACGGACATTTTTAATACAAAATAGATTTTGTTTTTTTTTGTGTAACTCAAAAACAAATATATATATTTTCCAAATTACTCTTAACTTTGTAAGCCAATATTTTGATTTTCGATAACAACAATTAAATTTAAATACACATAATAAATATATAACATATAAGCATATTGGCTAGGTATAATAGGTTAGGTTAGGTTAATATATAATTACCTATACTTTATTAAGTTATTCGCTATATTATTTGCATTGTTGTCTGTCGAATAATGTCATCTATTAATATTCTATTAACCCCCATTATAAAAACGAAATATTATTAATGATTTAAATCATAATTTCTACTATAATTATATACTTACGAGCAAAACACAACCATAATTAATTGGTCACGGTAATGATAATTGTCGCAAGAGTAAATGAGGCCATGACCCTCTCCCGATCCAGGCTCCTAATTTTATAGGTACAATGTACATAGTATATACAATAATTATAATATAAACGTAAATATGTCATCCTGCAATATTGGAATAAGTAAATAAGATGAATCGACTCTCCAAAATATAATTTTCGTTACTGCAACAATATAATATATTTTATACGTTAAAACATCATTTTTTTCTAATACAATTATTCTTCTCAAAAATCAACTGATTCGTCTTGCAATGACTAACGGCATCCAAATTTGGATATATTATAATATAACGACTGAAAACCGTGTCCGTTTGTTCTTTTTTATTCCTTCCAATAAATTAATATATACATGTATAAATGTATAGGTACATTTATATTAATATTAGCAACCGAACTTTTCACGATGACATTAAATTACTCTCCATGTGCGGGTACATGGGTACTTGCATCAATTCACTAAAAAAATCTACTTAACCACTATGAATCACTCAAACCCCCAAGAGCTAACGACATTGGTCACGTGACTAATTAATTACAATATATATACCGCGCGTGTCTACAAAAACTGGGTCCACTCCATAACTTAGTTACCTATATGGCTACATTACTTAATACCTTATACCAATTCTGTCTGCTGGAGATTGATGATCCAATAGATATAGTCGACTAGTTACATGTCCCACAAACAGAATTCAAAAATATGTATAGGGTACCGAGTAATATGGGTAATTTAATTATACATTGCACCCTGTCTTCGCGGACAAACGCTATACACGTAAATATAACATTATTTATTTTAAATACGAAAAATACTACCATAGTATTATTAATAATATTCACTAAATATTATATTATATGGATCAAGTAAAAATGAATAAACCTAGGCAAATACCCATACTAGGTAATTTATTTTCCCACGAAAATTTAATCCCTTAGTGCACGCTCCACCGGTGTATTTTTGGCGTTTCGGTTCAATTTTGTCAGCCCAATTTTTACCATATTATGACGTTTTCTTTCTATGTTAAGCGTAAGTATACCTATACCTAGGTACTTATTTATTATTAAGTTATCGTTTGCATACAAAAACGAGAAACAAAAATCATCGAAGCGTAGACGAATTCGTAGAAGTTGTTATATAAAAAAGATGATTCACCAACCATGAACTTAGTAAAATATTCTGGTTTTTGGAATTTTTAAATAAAAATATTTTCATATCTTTATATATACCTATATTTTTATACCATTTGAGGAGTGGCTTGTTGAACACAAATATGTTTTCTTCAATTGAGAGCCATAATTCCTTTTCTATTGTAAATTGCTTGTGTAGAAAATTCCTTAAATGGCATATAAGAAATCTAAACGTTTGAAAATTACGCATCCTCAAAATTTCAAAAATTCAAATTTTTAATAAATTTATACAAACAGAAACTAATAGTTAGTTTGTTTGAGTGCATCGTGTTTGATAACCAAGAAAGAAAAATAGAAGAAGTTAGTGTATAGAAAAAAGTATAATTAAACACAATAATATATAACATTTAAAAAAACAATACATAACAAACTGTTCAGTTTTTCACAAATTATTATATTTTAATTAGATAGAAATAGAGAAAAGGTGGTTTGAGTTAAAAATGGACATAGTAAGTACCTACCATAAAATAGACATACACAGGATATACAATAATATTATTGTTATACAACAGTGGTCTTTACGCGATGTTGATAACGTAATTGCGGTCTGATGGATATTGTTTTTCCGAATTAAATACCACAATAAATTGCTCTGCAAACGGAAATCGTAATTATTATTATCATGCTTGGACAAATTATTTATTTTTTTGTAATTTGCGTATTATCCAAAAATGTTATATTATAGAAGCTATTTTAGTGAGATTTCTACTGATTTGACACGTATTTTCCAAAATCTACGTACACACTAGCTGTGGTTACGACTTTCTATTTTGTGCAGATTATAATAACTATTAAGTAACAACTAGGTATAGCTTATAGTACCTACATAATATATATATATTATACCAAAATTGAGATTATGATTCTTTTTCAACTCATTCAACCCTTTCGAGTAGGTACCCAATCTTAGACATAGGCAAAATACTTTTTAAAAGTATTTTAAATAGTTTTTTATAATAATATTCGAAATATTTTCCTTGCATTTCGAATAGGTACTTTTCGAAATACTTCTAATATTTGTTTGCCATTTTATATTCTTATAATAAATGTTTAAATGTTATTATTATTTTATCTATTAAAGGTATTAATTAATTTAAAACATTTAAGCATTAACAAATGCGCACGAAAATACCATGGGCATAACTATATCTAAAAAATAAAAATATTCGTGGTTCAACTTCATTTGTTTACATAAGAATTTGTGTGTCTATAGTAAACACATGATGTGAATTATTATTTATTAAATTTAAAACCCTGCAGTCACCTCATTGAATAGTGAATAGTAAAAAAAACACTGTAAACACAAATATTAGCCCGCAACGTATCAAAGATTCTTGATTTGTTTTCATGCCTAGTTATAATATAGGAAGTCTACAGGTTAAAATTATAATAATTTAGGATATTTCTACGTATAAGGGACCATAGAAGAATATATTATATTCAACTAGAGCCAAACAAATTATAAAATAATTAAAATTAAGAAAACATTGGGGTGAAAATATTATCGTAATAATTTTGTCCGTGAGTGTTTTACACACTTATACTAGATTACTGCATTTATTATAAGTAAGATACCAAGGTTTTGAAATACCCAAGCCGGGACATGATATTGAATGACCAATTTTGTTTTTTTTATGATTTTGTTATATTTTTTTTATTTTTGGAAATACTTTAATTAAATAATTTACTCATAATCTATTGATTATTATAATTTTAACTTGAATGAATTTTATTCAATAGAGCTTGTATCATTCTTAATTTTTTCGTAATATTCGTTACAAGTTAAACCAAAATTTATTTTACAGACCATCAGGCCTTATAATGTATTTTCATTCATTATACCCCTTTTATTCAATCAAGCGTTATTCATAAGTGAAATAACTCTTTTTATTGTAGCAGAAGTTCCTAGCATACAAAAGATATACGGCAAAATTAACTGTAGATTTGGAACTGAGATATTCTTTTCTTTGAAATATTCATTCAGCCTCTATTAAAACCGGGACAAACTGAATGACTGGCTGGGACACCTGGACATGCCCTTAAAATCGGGACGAATGGCAAGCCTAATTATAACTTATAAGGTATTGGTATTAGGTAGTAATTATAGTTTTTACTTTTACACGAGCTACTTGGCGCTTACTTTGATGTGTTTTCACAAAATGAACTCACTACAGTAGTGTAGTGAAATAGCCTATCCAAGACGCCGTGCGATATAAATGTAACGATTGCTAAATGTACGTGCGATTTCAAATCAAAATATTTCCTTTTTTCTAAAACTCTAAAATTGTTATTTTTGACAATGCCCTTTTTTGTCATTGCATATGGTTTATTAATGTCCATCTGATAAGTATTATAGTTCAACTTAGGCAATTTAATTTTATTGAACATTTTTTTTTGAAATACAATGTGATAATTGTAATACTAAACACTAATATTCCAACAATTTTGCTTTGTAATGACTTAAAATATATCAATAAAAGTCCACCAAGAAATATCAGAAAAATCTTCAGGGACGTTTACATTTCGATGACACAGTAGTTACCAGAACGAAACTAGAATATGGTTAGTGATCGTTTTTAAGAAATATACCAAAGTTAAAAGTATCACTCTCAGCGTCAAGGCATAACGAGGGAACATTTAAAGATAATAATAATAGCCAAAATCCAAGGTCGAACAGGTTCGAAAAATCATCATCCACATCGTTGACTCTTGACACATCAGGAGAATATGGGAAGAAATCGATGTTGTCATAGCTGCATCATCATTGGTCAAAAGCTCAAGAGCCAGGGGTTAAAGTTGGGGAAGGGGGATGTAGGAAGACTCAGTCACCAAGGCATAAATGGCCCTATACAGCCAGGTTTTGGAGGGATCATTAAAAGAAAAATGAAAGAGGACAGCCAAGAACAAATTTCATATCACAAACTACCGAGGATCAAGGCCTAAGATATATATTATTATCTACATCTAGACATTATGACGAAGATAGAAAACAGAACTGAATGGAGTAAAGAAGAAGAAAATTAAAACTGGTTTCAAGACTGATAAACATAATATAGATGAATAATAATATTTTATATTATATTTATACTCGCAAACAAAATTCATAAAGCTAATTCATTAGGGAACTTCATTAATGTAAAACGTATATAGCATAGGTATTAATTTATAATCTTTCAGTTTAATTTTGATAACAGTTTAGCATATTATATACTCTGTCTAGATTAACGGCAGACATCATTACGTCAACAAATTTTAGTCCAGTTTGGTATGACAATACCCCTCATCAAATTTGTTTTTGAATTTATTTTTATTCCCAATGATTGGTCGCAGCCAACAATTTGCATTACCGTATGTATTTTATGAGACTCTTATTTACACCAGTTGAATATGGAAAAATACCAATGGAGTATTGCATAATATAAGAAACGACCAACCCATGAAGGGGTCGACAAACAGCTAATGCGATACCAATCAGCGACGAGGGAGTATGATCAAAAGAGTTATATTATACAGGTACACCTCGGCCATACACTTCACTTCAATTCCGTTTTTCAAGCCAACAACACTACTACACTGAAGAAACTGAAACTCGAGGATCACACCTTATTACGCCAGATCCAATATTAGACAGAAATCACCGTTTGTCTCCTTCGACAAAGAGAGCTTGGCACAAGGAGCAAAGGAGTCTCCCTGCCATCGCATCACACTTCCAGGAGATTTCTCCCATTGCAATAACGTGTGTGTAAGACGCCATCTAACGAAGCATTGCGGGTTATACATTGATATAGTCCGGTGTTATTCTAAAGGAATACATATAAATTTAATAATAACATTATGTGTACCTACTTAATTATTAAAAGAGTGTGTTTAATAAGAAAATATTTTTTGTTTTCCATGTGGTTATGTCATATTTTGAGGGTCTGGACTCTGGGTCATCAAAATGAGCATGATGCAATCAAAACAATCAGGAAATACTTGTTTTTATTCTGGTTGAAATAAAAAATTTATATTTTAAATTCTATACAGTAAAATATGTACATACAATTATACAATATATTATATTATATTAACAATATAGTTATTGTTGTTTTGGTCCTCTTTTTGGCCCTTTTTTACCTCCAGTGAGTTGTTTATCTTTGGTTTTATTACTCAACAATGGATGTACTTCTGAAATAATAAAAATTTTACACAATATAATATATTAGTATTGACAGCCTGGTTATAAGTTTTCAATGATTTCAAATTACCTAGTAATAAAGAACATATTAACCACAATATACAATTTGAATGAAAAAAGGTGAGCAAAGGTACAGTATGTGACAAGTGGTTCACTGTAATAGATGTTTTAAATTTGAATTCAATGGATATCATTATGTACAAAATGATTCTGAGCGGAGATGGTCGATCAGCTTATGTCAGATGTATGATATGTTTTTTGAAATTGCTATTAAAGTAACTTATTTTACTATAAGCATTACGGAAGTTTGATTTAATTTTTGCCAAAAACATTGAATTTATTATTTTGTTTTATTATTCTTATACATTTTTGAGTCAATACTAGCTTACCTTAGAATAGTGTGAAAAGTATCATAGTTCATAGTATAAAATAAATAGGTAATAACTTAAAATTAACCTAAATATATTGAAAATGTCATTGTATAGGTGTAGTCAAATTTATAATTTTATAAGTCACAATGAATAATGTTTTTGAATCACAACAAAATAACATCTTTATTCTGTGTTTAAATATCTATTGTTCAATTTTGAACTTAATTAACTATAAAAAAAAAACTATGTTACTAATTTTTTTGAATTTTTTGATTACAATATTAAATACTTATGCAAAATCTAGCTTTAAGTTTTCAATCTTCAGCTATAAAAAATTAACATTTTAAACATTTAAACTACAAAATAATTTGCAAATTTTAATAATTTTAATAAATATTGTGAACATTTTAACTTTAAATGCATTTAAACAAAAATTATATCTAATATAGGTATAATATTATGTAGCTTTAATATTTTTAAATTGCTATCTATAATTATAACAACATATGAGGAACCTTGTATTACATTTTTAAGCTTTTTGGCTCGGCAAAATTTTTTATTGATATTATTAGAAACAAAGTTAAAAATTAAAAATATCTATAAATTGCTCAAAATATTTTGAAACTTTCATGGTATGGCGATACAAACTACAAAGCTATCATAAAAATTTAGTGAAAAAATCATGCATCAATGGTATTTTTTTTTTTAGCCCCACCAAAACACACAATTGATACTGCTGTAAACTGGTTTTACATAAAAATTCCAGATACATTTTTTTATTTTCCTGATTCTTTTATAAACGTCCAAGAATTTTTAATTTAAACATCCTAAATGAACCAATTACATTCACTTTTCCACCAGAAATGATACTGAAGTTGAATATTGAAGTATTGAAGCATTTTTTTTAACTACTTAACGTGTAGACATACACAACAAAAAAATTATAAGAAACACACAAATCATTGTAAAATCAATACATTCATTGCTTTGCTTAGTGTCTAAAAATATTACTGATATTAGTTGTGCTTATACTAACTAGGAGTCATTGAGGTCCTTATATTTTATAAACCAATAAATTTTAAAAATAATTCTAAATGGAACATAACAATATGTAGGACTTACACTTCAAAATTCATGATAACTTATAATTGAACTTATTTACATTTCTGAAAACTAATGAGAAATGTCATAATAATACAAAAACTACCTTAGAAGTACAGTTATCAACTTTAATTTAAGAAGCGACAAGACTTTAAGAATATATAAAATATCCCCCCCCCCAAAAAAAAAACACTTACCGTCAGTAACATTATCTAAATGAATATCAATTGTACGACATTTGGATGAAGTAGATGTTGCAACTGGAGGTGGTGGCATATCTGGTTCAGGGTCTTCGATTTCTGGAGCAATTGGTAAAAACATAAGAGCTTCCTTGTGGTCTTCGATAGCTCCTTCTTCGTCTGAACTACAAAATGCTGCTACAGGTTCAGCACTTTCCACATCAACCTAAATATTATTTAAAATATAATATTATGATGTGAAATAGAAGGTTAGGTTGTTGTTTTATTGTAATTTTGAATTTAATTAAATCAAAAGCAATAAACTGTTTAATGTACAATGTATTTTATTCATTGAATGATACCTACCTCAAAATCTTCATCACATCGTTGTATATCTTTTGTAATTGATTTGTCTTCATCTTCCAAGTCAAACTCGGACTCTCTCTCATCATACTCAACATTTTCGTCAAGCTCTTTAAAGTCAGGTGCAAACGCTGACCAATTTTCTACTTGGTTTTGTGCCCACACAGATACTAAGCCACTGGATATACTGCTTATTATTGCACGAACTGGATGCCACTAAAATAAAACATTTTGGATTAAATTAAACTTTCATGATTTTCACTATAATAATTTTAGGCCTTACAACAACATCCAAAAGAAGTTCTCCTTTGGTTCCATGTAATATTTTCACCAAGTTTCCAATACTTTTTTCCCAAATATACAATGCGTGTTGCCTAGCCGAACCTGCACAAACATATTCACCGTCACCAGAAAAACAACATTTCTTCCACATTGTTCTAGTATAGTGAATAATTGTATTATTTTATTAGTTTTATGTATATAAGTTAATAAAAATCACAAAAAACAAATTATTTCAAAATTTGAAATAAAATTTAACATAAATGTATACCATCAATAATATTAAACATACTTGTTGACTAAATCTTGGAGTTTTTGAATGGGTTCTGGTTCTCCTTCTTTTCCTGTATCCAAAACATGTTTAGCGTCATATACTCTGATGACACGATCTGAACAATTGAGTAAAAAGCAATCTCCTCTTCGTGCAAATTCAATACTTTTTATACCAGTCATTCCGGTAGATACTTTGAACGAGACTTTAAGCTCAAGATCAGGACAAGTCAAAACCAATATTTTACCACGAGCATTTCCTGTATAAATATACTCTCCACGGCGATCAAACGAAGCAACTATCATTAGATCAGACTGTAATTTAGCAAAATTAAATTTTTTTACAATTTAATGTATTATAAATTATAAATAATATGTTTAAATTGCAGCTTAAACTCACATCTTCGCCCATTGGAACTAATTTATGGTTGCCTTCAGTGTCTACGAGCACAGCTGCGTGTTTCATTGGACAAACAAGGAATAAATTTTTTTTTCTCGGGTGGTATTGGACTTTTAACACAGGCGACGGAAATTTATACATTTCTTCTCTTTCGCCACTCAATATGTTCCAAGTGCAAACATTATTATCGGTGGATGCACTTAATAACTTATGTCCATTCCTCGACCAACTAAAGATTATAATTGTATACATAGGTTTATATATAATTTTGGTTTAAAATAATAATAATTTCACTTTAAAGTATTCAAGAAAATAAACAATTACCTTAAGGAACAGACAGGATGCATGTGAGCTGTGATAATTTTTGCAATTCCTCTAGTTAAGAAATCCCAAATTACTATACGGCCATCATTGCATCCAACTGCCAAGAGTGTGCCATATTTGTTAAACACACATGTCACAGCTAATGATATACTATCAAGGACTCCATCAAATTCCTTTGAAAATGAAAAATAAACACAATAAGAAGGAATCTACATTAATAAAGATCATCAATCACTTTAAAAGTAATCTCAGATCCCAAATTTAAAACTACTTAAATATCATACGTACATAATATAAAGGTAATAATTAATCAATAAATTGGGCTTATAAAAAGAAAAATAAACAAGATATTTTTTGGATATAAAAATATTAAATAGGTTTAGATGTTGTTGATTGCCTAACATTATTTAAAATATGAAATTTAAATATAATTACCTCGGGATAATTTTGTCCAAAAGATTCTATAAAATAAAAAATTATTATTTATTATATTTTATGATAAAATTGATTTAATTCATAAATTATAGGTACCTGTTTTTACTTACCAAGCAATTCTAAATTCATATTGAAGGTTGATGGTGAATCTAATTCTAGATTTGATTAATTCGTTTTGAAACAGTAACTACTGTCTTACCTACCTAAATAGGAAAATTAAATGTTATATGTTTA
Organism: Sitobion miscanthi; assembly: GCA_008086715.1. NCBI lineage: Eukaryota > Metazoa > Arthropoda > Insecta > Hemiptera > Aphididae > Sitobion > Sitobion miscanthi. The sequence continues at coordinate 28,900,175 of CM017799.1, read as the reverse complement.
GTTACACATATTAATATAATAGAAAAATTAATCCCTACATTATCAACAGTAAAAATGTAAATGATTTGTACATTTATGATAAACCAAATAATTTATTATTGTATACTTAGGGTTTAATAATTGATCGTTTAGAATAAATAATAAAACTTCTTCTATGTGATCTAATCCTAAATAAACTTGAAACTATTCTGTACTAAATTTACACGTAATCCGCATTCAATTTGATACAAAACCATTTAAACCATTGATCTATTCTGTGGTAAATCAAAGCGCTTGGCTGACCTAGCCTTTCAAACTTTTCGACTTACATGTAGCCATGTAGGTATGTTTTTCTAAACCGTTGTATAATATTATTTAACTTACTAATTGCTGACCACGACGGCGATTTAAAATAGCACCAATTGCTACAAAGATTCTAGTGAAAGCGGTGGTGTCATTCAAATAAAAATTAAATAAAAAAATACGACTGCTCACCCTGCTCTTGCCACAGTAGTATACGACACAAAATAACTGTGAATTAATATGAAAAATTGAAGTTTATACGTTATACCCAATTTATTTTGAACGTTAGACATTCAGAACGTTAGACGCATGAATTTTATTTAAATAATATTAATTCATAATGTTGTGTTGATAAAACCAAAACAAAACGTTTGCAATCAGTGAATAGCGGCAAAATTATTGGTAACAACCACGATTTAAAATAGTACTATCTTAAATCGTGGTAACAACCACGGACTAAGATAAAGTTTATCTCCAGCTATAGATAGTATGGTTGCCCAATAGACATATTAATAAATGGACTGCGCTTTCTTCACCACCCATATATCCGAATCTGAAATGTAAATTGTGTGAGTGAGATAGAAACTGTTGGGGCAATCATGAAAGAAATAATAATTATATTTCATTCATGCCATGAAATTATTGTAATTTATAGATTATAAAACTGATAAGTAGTGATATTGTGATAACCATCATTGATATTTGACACGGATTAAGATATAATGGACTGGAAACGAGCAGCTTATCACGGCCACGAATGTATGTACAAGAGGCAAAGTGCAGGGGGGTCGCCTGTGTTCCTGAAGTTTACAGCGCCCCTGTATTTAACACGGACTAAGATACAAATTGTGAACCAAATAAAACCACTGTAGCGCTGAAAACTTCAAGAACAATATTCTTATCAGCTAAGTGACACCTTTTCGTGGCCGTCCCCTGACCCCCGCCGACCATGTCGTTACCAGTCAATTATATAGTCCGTGGATCATACTTATATATTTAGCCATGATTATGACATCTGTGTTAAAGTCTTAGATCCACAGACTTCTATACTACTCTATAACTACTATATATAGAAATCTGTGCTTAGATCATATACTTTATGATCTAAGATTAAAATATTATTCATTATCACTTATCAGCCAACATATTATGTTATCACTTATCATTATCATTCAAAAATTGAAAATTCAAACGTTTTCTATGCCAATAACGAAGAAAACGAGTATTCCGATGAAAGATAGGTACTTAAAATGTCAGTACCTAACCAAATGCTAAATATTTCATATTTGATACATTAAAACTATTTATTCATTATAATTGTGATGATGGTTATTTTTTAAGCGTGTTTTTTTAGCATAGGTTAGGAACAAATATTGAGTCACTAGGTAGGTACAATATTTCAGTGTTGTGTGTAATTGTGTTAATGGTTTACCACTTGATAATTGTGTTAAAATTTGGTTGCATCTCATGTAACATTCTTTCTGCCAATTATCATTTAACATTGGTGAATGTATTTTAAATACTATCCTATGTTATTAGAAAATTAAAATATAATTAATATATACCTACCAAGTTCATAAATAACATTTTCCAACTTTAATTTTTCGCTGAATAGACAATTTTCATTATATTTTATTCATAAACTTATTATATTATTTTAATTTTGTAGGCATCTTCAAGTAGAATCCAATGAATCAAATATTTTGGAATCATCAAACAGAATGCTATCAAAAATATGAAATAAGACATCATCTATCAAATTTATGAAATTTGTTGTATGAGTGGAAGTATTCTTGAATCTAACCAAAGTAATGTAGCAATCCCGCATATAGATAATGATTTGAAGAGGTGAATGGAGAGGAGTTGTAATTAATCAACAATAATTTTCTAATTGATTTACTAATTGACTAAAAGATTTTTTTTTATTTCAATTGTTAAAATTGTTAAATTGGACATTGTTTACTCTAAAAGTGTTAGAATACTTTAATCAATGGAATTTCTAAGTATTCAGAAAATAAATGATTGCTCATAAACTTTCTAAGTCCTTAATTCAGTTGATAAAAATGTTTCCAAGTCCACATTACTATTTCAATTAAATAACTGACGTGAAGGTACTTTCCCCGAAGTAATCTGTTATCGTTTAGGGTATTATGCTAGGTATCAAATATATTTTAATAGTCCCCTTCTCGAATTTAATGACTATCATAATAGGTATGGTGTTTAATATATATTCTATTTATATTAGGTATATTGTAGACTTGTCGCCAGTACATAGTAGTAAGTAGTTCCAGAAACTTAGTTTTTTCTGGTTTATTTGTTTTTGTACTATTAGCCAAGTTTTATAGCAAGCTCATGAATAAAAAATATTCACCAATCTGTTATGAAAAAGCATGTTGAAATGGATAAGATATAAAGAAACAAAAATATAAAAATAAAAATAATTTAAACCTACTAATTTCTTATAAGTGCTAAAATTGTATATAAGATGAATGATAAATTATGATAATTTAGATAATAATATGTTTTTAAAGTTATATCAAACGTTAAAAATATATTGTTTTGAGTAAAAGAATACTTATTTCCTTTTAAACTTGTTTACCCTGACAAAATCACTATGCTCTGTCTTAAAAAAGAACAATCACTTTTTGCGCATTGTGAATGATGTGATTGGCACATTAAGAACCACGTGACGATGATAGCATTGATTTGTTGGTGGGAAATGTGCAACACTGACAAAAATCGGTCAGCCAACTGATTATTCTCTTTTGAGACAAAGTATAGTCTAAAAAATAAAAATCACATTGAATGTGTAATGTTACTATAATATTATTATACTAACCAAATACTATCTTTTTATTTTATTTTATAATAGTTAAAGATTACTCCTGTTTTGATTCTAAAAAAACTTTTGTTGTGATTATTTAGTATTCCACTAAGTATGTTCAAATAAGCAATTTTAGTCAGAAAATAATCAACCTTCTCGATAGTACTTAATATTACTCATTTTTTTTTTTTTTACTTAAATCCTAAACTATAGATAAAACATGTAAACGGTTTGAATAATTTATATTAAATTTTAATTATATCCAAATTTGTTTTTTTTTTTTAGTTGGTGGACATGAAGTAAATTCAATAACTAAAGGCTTATGTTTGTTAGTCGGTTTGCAGAAAACTGATATATATAAAACAATATTGACGCCATGTAAGATAATATTGAATTTATATTTTTAATGTATGAAATAACTCATTATTAACTACTTATATATTTTGTTTTTCTATATTATATGAAGTTTTTAACAAAAATGTATAATATGTGCCTTCATACACTAACTCAGTAATTCGGTGTATTAAATAAAATATTGTTAATTTGAAATGTTTAATAGTTATCTGTATTTCAGTACCTATTTGTTATTTATTTATTTTCATTATACATATATTACACTAATCATAGAAACAATTCTATCACAATTATTAGAAGACACTTCAGGATTATTGTTAACCTTGATTACCTATTTTAAAAAGCATTTAGTATTTTCAATTATTACCTCCCAAAAGTAACAACTATATAGATCAAATTATCTTTAAGAAACCTCCATAGAAGTCGATGATCTGAGGATTTTTTTCTATGTACTTAAAAAATGGTTTTCAGACACATAAATAAAAAAAATACTTGTAAAAACAATACATTAATCGCTTTGCTCAGAATCTTAAAATTATTATCATAATATGTATAAATTTAGATAATATTTCATTATCTCATCATTAAACCACTATTCAATATTTTCGAATGATTATTGTCACAACGTCGCGTGGTCTGAATGATTATGTAAAACAAATCAGGAGGAAGTACAACAACTCTGATCAACTTTGTTACTCAAAGTGCCATAATAGTTTTGTATTTGATAATAATCAAAGTAATATAATGCTATTATATGTGTCTAACATTACCTTTTAGTAATAATTAATTTAAATTTAACTATTAAAATAACAATAATTCAATAATAGTCAATAATATTCATTAAACATCTCATTTGTGTCAAACCACTTTTAGATATTAATTCTTCAGTAGGAGGTACCATATTGGATAATAGATTTAAAAACTATTACTGGGCAACTAATATTTGAATCATCTATTTCAAGTTTTTTTATGTTTATTTAAGTACTCGGTAAGATTTTTTATATGATTTTTAATATATTCAATATTTAACCTACAGTGCCCAAATCTAATTGGACAAAGCTCAATTTCCTACTTTGCCCGTAGGGAACATATATAAAGGATCACCTAAAAGTATAAATCGAGTCACAGAATAAATATGAAAATCGTAATACCAGAAACTATCCTCGTTAAAATATTAGGTATAATAATATTATATCAATACCAATATCTAAAAATAATGGTGTTTGAAAAAATTAACGCGCCCGAAATTCTTTTAATACTGCGGGCCGACGAGAAAGATTAACAAACTATAGCTGGCTAGTTGGTAATACACGTCGTCTGGGAGATTTTCTCGGAGATCGGTCTCTGCGTTGAAATATTAATTGTATTTAGCTCAATACCAATTCTCAATCAACCGAACGTGCGCGTACAAATTATCTTCACCCGAAAAATCAAATATGGCAGCTAACTATTACAACATCGCACGCTACGCGGCAAACGTCATATTACTCGAAACCTTTGAAGACATCGCAGTCAACAAAATGGAAGGCGCTTACGCTGATGAAAGCGACGAATACCTCGTGCGTCTATAGTTACCCTTCTTCTGTCTGCCATTGATTCGGTCGCAACTATGGCGACGATCAGACCCCGGAGTCGGATGGACAAAATCCGATTCTTGGAGGCGCAGATGGAAAGGAGTGTGACGATAACGTCGAGGTGTTAGGAAAATTTCGGAAGCAGAAGAGGACCATTCCGTTTTGCTAGCGAACATAATTGTACGTCGTCGTCGTCGTGTGGGGACGCGCCGTCCTCGGAGTCGAGGCCTGTCGATCCCACTCCGACTTCCGAGGGCGGACCGCTCGACGACGTTTTGCGACCAGACGACGTGTTGGATGATGAGAACATCGAGCCGGCCAGGGGTATAGCTGTGAGCTTGGTGAGCTGTTTGGACGGTTGGATACCCGGCGGCAGAACACCCGGGAACTGCGATCCACTTCGCCGTACGAGGTGGAAAGGCGTCAGACGCTTTTTCCGCGGTCTGTGTTGCCGCCGATGAGAAGCTGTCCGCAGCTCGCCCCTGGGCTGAAGACGACGGACAGGATGACGGCGATGGAATGGGGGGAAGGATGCGAGAAAGAGCACGGATGGTGCACGGCGTTAAGTCATCCGCGCACGTTCTCCGACCACCCGCGGCGCGACGGGTTTCGCTGGCGTAGCGCGCTCGGTCGTCGTTGACGCGCGAGACCCTCTGGCGGCTCGGCGAGCGCCCGGCTGTAGTTACGGTCACGCGGAGCGGTGGCGACGGAAGACGGCTATACAGTAGAGGTACCGGCGCGGGCAACGATTCCACCCCGACGGTACACCGATTCGGTACGACGGTAGCGACGGAGACTTCGGAACGGGGTGAGTGGTATGGAGATTTGCGTGCTAGGAACACGGGGACGTCAGCGGCGTCGGACTCGCGGAAACTTAACTGTTTCACAGGGTCTGGCGTGGCGCGACTTCACCGCGGCGGCGGGACGAAGACGCGGCCAAAGGGACAACGCTCGGGCGAAAATTACCGAGAGTCAAGAATCGCGTTGTAGTCCGCTGACTCGCATTTTCGCCCAGCGGTAATCCCACATCGGCCGTTTCGCTCGTCCCTACCGGTTCCGCAGCACAAAATCTCACTTCGCTCGCTCCGCGTCTTGGTCTTCGCCGTCCGTTGGCCGAGTCGTCGCGACGTCCACGGTCGATGCGCACAACATAGCGCTTTAGCCGCCGTCCGTCGTCGCCAACCGTAGCCGCTCCCGTGGCCGTCTCGGTCTGGCCTCGCCGGCTGGGCAAGGTCGTCAAGCGGCCGAGCAAACGCGCTAGCGAAACTCGTCATCCCGCGGGACAGGTCGGAGAACGTGCAGAGGTGACCAGTGGCCAGCAACATTGCATTACCGCACCAATTCGCCATCTCGCATCCTCCCCCCCTTGTTTATTGTGTTTATCCTGTCCGTCGTTTTTTTTTTTTTTAAATTTCAGTAAATTATTCCAAATTGTTAAATTGTTCACATATTGTAAATTTCGATTTTTTTTCTTTTATTATCATAAACGCATAATATTGTGTAAAATATTATATTTATATTTTTTTTTAGCTTATGTGTTAATTTTTTTGAAAATTGTTCATACATTTTCTTACTATTTTTGCAGTTTTATAATTAATAAACATAATTTGATGTGAACAAAAAAATATCTTTTTTTTTCGTTTTGTCGAGTGTATAATCAATTGTTACCGATTTAACGACTAAAAAATTCGTTAAAATATATATTTTAAATAAAAAAACTCGTTAGTCGATTATACAAAGTAATGAAAATACAAAGATTATAGAGTACTTACTCTATGGCTCATTCCCAGTCCATTATATCTTAGTCCGTGATATTTGATAATGTCATAAATAATATCGTGGAAAATTTGAGTATTCAATTATTTCCTCCATGCTTGCCCCCAACTATTTTTTTCTCTCTCATCAATGTCGGTTTTATGATTTCTCTCTCTAAAAGCAGTCCATTTATTTATAAGTCTATGGTCTACCGCCATAGATTGTACGAAATAAAAAACAAAAATGACAAATGATAAGGGAATTGTACTGCGCAATCATATCCGTCCGTCAGCATAGAATTCTTTATTAACTTTATCCGAAAGATGGCAATGGCGTCGGTCATAGACATATAATAGAACATTCATAGAGAATCATAGTTCAGGTCATTGGTTAAATAAACGTCGACATTAAAGTATAATAGATATTATTATTAATTATTATGAATTATAGTTGATTGTCAGACATTAAATACACATCGATCGTTCTATCGGAAACAATTTTATTCAGCTTTAATACAATATTCACGCTTTGGAAAACAGGTATTCATTTTAATTCTTCTTACCTAGGTAGGTACCTAGTATAGCCAGTAGCTGGTACCGTTAAAGAAATAGAACTTGTCAATTCAAATATTTACACAAAATTATAGCCCAAGCCATTGTAGGTTATTGCAGGCATAGGAAGATCAATAATTATAAATTATATTAATATTTATCTTTTAGGTACGACTGTACGAGGGGATATAAAAGGCATGAGTGCATGACTACATGAGTAATATTACTTTTTTTTTTAGTGAAGCCACAACAACAAAGCTATTATTGACCTTTTGAAATTTAAATAGTGGCAATTAATTAATTAATATCACACCATGTAGTGTTTGCCAAATTGGACCTACAGCAGCTCTTCCCTCTCACACAATATCGACGACGTATGGACAATGGACATTGGACCATGGTATTGTGCATATAGTTATAACATTTTGAATCGGTTTTCTGTGGTTTTAATATTGCAATCTGTTAATAATACGGTTGTGTGTTCATTTTTTCTGGGAGAATACAGTCCGGAAGTATATTTCACGAATTTCTACGACCTGTGCATGAATAATAAACAAATGTATAGGACACGGCCCGCGGCTTTGCTAATCTCAAATTATGAGATCGCATTCCTGGAGGGAGTGAAAGGGGAAGAAAACTGAGGTGAATATCATCTTCTTAAACTATCTTCCAAATTAGTAACTATATTCTTTATTATCTATGGGAACAATGGGGTCCGTCATCTGTGACAATATTATGGTCCGCAAATTTAAATTCCGGAATCCTACAGTCCGTGACTCGTGAGAATAGGTACCTTCCGAGATTATACAACGCGTTCACCTCAACATGAATATTAACTATTAACATATTAAGTAAAATGCTTTATTTTATCTATTTGTGTCGATACTCGATATAGAATGAAAAAACATAAGCGGCTTCAGACGATCCAGGCCCACCTAATTGCACCATCTAGGACGACTTCGTATAGTGTTATCATATTGAAATAATTGTGCACTTAATACGCAGGTACTTTTATTAAACCTAAAAGTGGAATGCCATAAGTGTTCTCAATGGTTGTGTTGAATTTCGAAGACTGACGAAAGGAATTTATGTGTTATAATATTATAATAATATAATATGGTAGCCGGAGGGTGACTTTTCAAACTATTGGGTATTGTTTCATTCTTATCACTTATTGTATAAATTTAATTTAAAAACAAATACATACTTACGTCGTTCATTAAAAAAATGTATAAAAAATATTAATGATAAACACAGGATATATGTTAGGTAACCTAACCTAACCTTAAGTACACACTACATAGTAGTATAGTACATATTACATATAGGTAGTTCAATAGAAGTGTCAAATACCGTTCAGAAATCAAAATCACTCAATTATTAATGTACAGAAATATTATAAATAAAATATAAATTATTTTACAACCATACATTTAGGCAATTAGGCGTAAAATAGCAAATAAGTAAGCTCCATAAATAGCAAATTACTAAACAATGAAATTTCGATGTTCTTTTAGTGTACTTAAATGAACTGCAGTGCGCTTATGATTCTTTTCTAAATAATAAACTGTTTTTTCTACATATTGTATAGACAGTATCGTTTTGTGTCAATAATTCATAATCTTTCAACCAAATTTGGTGTGATGCGTGTCATCTCGTCAGAGGAAGGCGCTTGTATAGAATGTTGCAGATGAATTATAAATTACTGTTTGATAAATGGCTGTACGCCTGTACAGTGACTACATTTTTTTTTATTATTATATTTTACATCTCTTAAGTAGAAATTATGTGACACGTAATATAATAATATAGACTCATCAGTTTTGAGACTTCACCCCGCACATGTATTATAATTTCCCAATTAACACACATCTCACACTCAGTAGTACAATACCAAAACGGGCTATAAACGCTATTCACTTATTCATCTTTACGACTTTACTCAAAGTCAGTTTAAATATTTTAAACATTTCATTGAGCATCTATACAAAATTATAATAAGTAACAAGCAGTGGAATGTTTCAAGTTTCTTCGATCAATACTTTTTGAATTACAACAAAAAAAACTAAAATAGTTTGAAATAAATCATTATTTTACACGGCGTGAATATCGAATTTCGTCAAAATTGAAACTTCAGGTACTCATAGCGACATAGCCTTGTCATAATATAATAAGTATTATGAAATATTGTGCATATAAATATATTATAATAATAATATGATCGCAATATAATCAAACACAAAGCACGATTGATCTGCGAAAATTATAGGAGAATATAGTGAATACGCTTCAGAAATTTACAAAATAATAAAATATAAATTTATACCTAGGTATTAACTCTTTAAATATTATAGGTTCATAAAAGGTTATAATTTTACTATATTATTTCGAAATAAAAAAAAGAAATCGTTTATCCTGTTTATACCTGTATGGCTGTTTGGCTAATGGCTATATTATAAAATTAATGAATAATGATAAAAACAAAATATTTTATAAGTTAATCCGCGAATTGCGGTATCCTCTTCAGGATAATTTAAAATGATTCAAGTGAACATTTTTTCTACCTGATAAAAAAAGTCTCTGTTATGGTTACACCATCTTAGCTCTTAACTCCCCATGACCCCATCACGCATTTCATTTCTATAAGTATTGTAGTGCCAAAATCTATACACTGGCACACACTGTTATAATATTTTATTCGACGCAATGTGTTATGTGTTGTTTTGTGATTTGCCGGTCTCTGGTATCTCATACATATATAGAATAATTATCATCAAACGTTTTATTCTTATCTTATATTCTTATGTGTATTATTTAACAGTATTTACGACCGGACGTAATACCATATTAGGTGTGTATACCATTAATATTTTTTGCACGCTCCAGATAGGCATAACTATTTCGGGCAAACATTTTATTAATAAATACAATATAATAATTGATAATCTCGGCTTACATGAATTATTACCGTGCGTGAGCTGTTGTGTAACTACTGTAAACGCATTTGAGAATATGAGTACCCAGGTACTTAGTTTTCTTATCTTTTAAGTAAACAGAATTATAATAATACGTATGTTATAGATTTGTGCCAGAAGTACCAAAAGTGCCAAAAAATGCATGTTATTAATATGTTTTTGAGGATTAAATTAAAATAATTTATTGATCGGATTAAAACCTGTTTTGGACGTAGGTAATTGCGTACAACGTTATCTATGTTAGAAGGTCATATTTTTATACGATTCTGGCTGTAATCACGATTAAAGATATCTTAAATCATGGCCGTAATATTCATAATATATTACAGTCCCGCGTTGGCTAAAAGACAAAAACAATGTGTACTTGTGTTTGTAGGTACACACTTAGAAAAAGCTGAGCTTTTATTATACAGTACAATGGCGTGTTTGGTGGGGAGGAATGGAGGATCGACGCATTTCCTCCTGATGTGGAGCCTGGTTTTTTTTCTTAAGTATTTATAAATATTGTATCTATATAATAAATAATAATAGATAAAATTGATAAATTAACATTAAATAACATACAAAATAAAAATTGATATTATTCATTCAAAAATACCTAGTTGGTTACCTACCTACCTATAATGTTTTGTAAAACTTTAATCAATTTCTCCTGCTTCATGTTTGGTTGACTTAACGATATAAGAAATTGATGCACTACCTATATACTTATTTAGTATTTACATATTGTATTTTCATAAATTATGCGTTATTTACTGTTATAATATGTAAACTGATACATAAAACACATGGCCATATTATGTAGTATGTATAACTACCTAATACCTATAGTACTAATTAGTAATTATATTGGTATTTGGTAGATAGGTATCTTTAAATTAAAAGTTAAAACAAATAATATATTCCAGATACCTAGATACCTACCTACAACTGCTACAAGTAATTCGAACTAACAGTGAAGTATAATAGTATCATAATACTTAAAGTTGATTCGTAATTGGATATCTCGAAAATCATTAATTTTTATTTGCGTATAAATCTACATTCTAAAAACTTAGTTTATTGGTCAACTTTAAGGTGTATTGTGTAAACATAATATTATACCTAGTCCCATTTCCGGGATTTCACACATATCATATTATAGTCTTCAATGTCTATATACTCCATAATATAGTCTATATCTAATACTAATTAAAATAATATTATTAATGTGTATGTACAGTTATTAATTCGGTTTTTTTTTTTGTCTCATTTAATATTTATTCAAATTAAGGCAGTGTAATAAAATAAAATTTGGATATTTTGACTGAGTGATTAGGTACTCTTGTTTATGTTTCCATGAGTCAGTGGCGTAGACATGATTTCTGAAAGGGGGGGATCAAAAAAAAAACGACATATCTAAATGGGAGGGAAAAATTGGAAAATCCCCCACCCTCTCAAAACTTTTTACTAAGGAAAAAAAAGTCAATGATGGGGGGGGGGGTTCTGACCCCCTCGTTCCACCCTTGTATACGCCCCTGATGAGAGTATTTAACTAAATATGACTGTATAACGTATATTATATTATATTATATTATACCAGGTGATCCATTTTAGTGTATTGTGATTCCACTTAAATAGATAACCTAGCTGGTACATACAGGTATTGACTTTGGATAAAGAAAGGTTAAATATTATAAAGTTGAATTCACTTTTACATATTTTTATATTTAGAATTTAAAACAGTGCTTGAATTTAAGAAAAAAATACAAAAAAAAATACGCATACACCCAAGTATTTAAATTTTTCATTGATTAAGATAATATAATTAAAAAGGAATACGCAAAAATTTTTGAAAAAGAAGGGGTACTCTGTCTCTTCACAGCATCCCGCCAATTCATGCACTGATTTTAAATATGTGTAATGTGAAACATCAATAGGTGTAGGTACGAAAAATATAATTATATCGCAATTTGCAACACTGTGTTTTTGTTATTTTATGAACTAATGACATTTATTTTAACAATTAGCTATTTAACAATTCACACCCAATTGAATGTAAATATAACGTAAATATTGCTATGTGTGTATACACGCATTTTGACTGTAAAATAAACAACTTGAAAGAAAATTATACACTATACAAGAGCCCATGTAGGCTATTACACTCGCCTGCTTTGCGGGTATAGTATTATAATTTATAGTTTTAGAGTAAACACTCTTCGTATATCCATAAAAGATAGAATACGATTGAGTACAAATTCTATTTTTATCTTATAATCATAATGATGATGAAGATGTGCAATAATCAGTGACTTGCGTATTGCACTTAAACGTATTTACGTATAAACACTATAAAGGCATAAAGCATCACATGCAACGCGTTCTCGAAGTACCTAGTGGTGCTATTTTTTTTTGTCATTTTTATATTCCACAATATTGTTTGTATACCGTATGCACGCGCGTTTATGTAAGATATAATATAATATACTGTATATATAGACTAACGTGGGAGGAAACTCTTTGTCCCTTTGTCTTCACATAATCCTTCTATAGCTTCAACTGATTACTGCTACTCAGACATTCAGTGTCCGCTCATAAACTGTTATTTATTGTAACAAAATAGTCTTTAAACGAAAACGATAGTAATATGCTCCGATTCTTAATAGTGCAAACTGAAAGTAAAATCAAGTACAATTATAGATATAATAATGTATTATAGTTAGGCATACTATAAGGAATAAAATTATTAAAATGGGACACTTTTTGTACTGTGGTATAGTTAGGTATATTATAGACGATAATAATGCTGTGAATTACAACAAAGAGAGACAATTAATCATCGTAAATAAATTACCTAAGTATTATTAATTAGTTTATTACCTATACAATTGATGCATACTTTGTAAATTTGTATATTATAATATTATATATATATTCCCACATGACACACATGATGGCAGCGTGTGGCGTAAATATGTGGCTTAAGTACAAACTAAAAACAAGTAAGACGTGCGCCAACTGGATGTGTACTTATATTGAAATTCACTGGCGGTTTCCAAACGAGTTGTAGATTTGTGGCCAAACAGTTAGCGTGCTTCTGGCGGATGGTATGAATTTTTGGCAGAGTGGCGGTATAGTTACTATCTATATAGGTACATTGATGAAGTTCAAGGCCAATCTATTGAATATAATAACGACGATAAAAAAAAAATAATAGAATTCTAATTTCAATTACCTGTACCTAGCTATGCACATAATTTATTGTAAAAAGTGAACGGCGTATCGTTTATCCAATGGGTGGCGATGGGAGATTGTTTTGCGTATTTACATTTTACATAATTATTATTATATGTTTATTTTTAAGAATCACTTCTATATAGAGTTTAAAAATTTAAAAAAATGAAATATTTCAGTATATTAATACATTTTGTTTTATTTTTAAATAAGTTTTATATTTACATATAATTGTCATAAATCACCTTCATAAATGTATGGTGTCTAAATGTATACCTAACCTTTGGTATTATACATTTAAAATGGTACCTATTTAAAATTTTTAAATATTTTAATGTTTAAATGATATAAGTTATACATGTATATTGTATACCTACTGAATTCTTACATTATAATTTAGAACCCTGAACATTGTGTTAAAAAAATAAATAAATTATGTTTTTATTTGTGTTAAGAAAAATGTCAATGTTTCACGTTTTTGAGAAATATTTCACCATATTTTCAAACACCTACCTCTATACGACGTGATGTACAATAAAATATTGAAATAAAAAAAACATCTTATCTAAATCGATATAATATATCGTTATTAATATTCTGTTATTAAAATTATTGAAATAATATTGTTTGAGTATAAATATGTGTAACTACGTACCTATATATTAAATTTGTTATATTGTCGATATTATTAATTATTAAAATTAAATCTGAACGTTTTTGTCAATCTTAGTTAAGAACACTTATTTCGGTTTAGTAAAAAAATGTTATTTTGTTAATTATTCTTATTGTCAGAAGAAAAATGAATAGGCTAGGTTAATAAAACTAATAAATTAATAAACTATAGGGAACATAACAATAACAAAGTTATTTTTTCAGTTTTACAAAGTTACAATATATACCTATAATCTATAATATAATGTTTTCTGTTTATATTATAATTAAATTATAATTTGTTGAATCAAAATTGTTTTTCTTTTTTGTTTACCTATGTTAAATAGATCTTATTACTGTCACCCTTATTAGTGTGTGGTAGGTAGGTAACCTACTATTTATGATTATTTTAAAATATTATGTTTAGTAAATAACTTACTATAAATTAGTTGTGTATTTAATTATTCAATTCACGCTATGTAGAGTGTAGACTAGGATACTTTACATTTCAAAATACGAACTCTTGTCTCCTCCACTAGCTTTATATAGGTACAAACCATTTCTTATATTTATTTAAATCTTCAGTCTCTGAGACTAATTTCAAATTTTTGTGTAATCATATTATTGTAACAAATCTGTAACCTTACTAATAACAATAAACCTAAATCTTAAAATCTATCATATATACATCTAACATCAGTGTCGGCGCTAGGGGAGGACAAATGGGATTTTATATTAAAAAATTATAAATCTATACATTTATTGTTATATACTACACGCATGATGCATGTATAATATTAATACTATTCCTATCATTAGTTATTTGAAAAATGATATCTAAATTTAGCCATAGTACAAAGTAAATTGTAATCGATACGACGAAGGAGTAATATTTTGCAATATTTTTAATATATAGATATTATTTTATTATTTGTAAATAATTTTTTGTTAACACATTATAATTAAAAAAAAGGATAAGAATAACCTGATATTATTATTTTTTAAGTTTAAAATTCAAATAAAAATAGCATTCATTTTAAAAATCCTGATTTAAATAAAAGCTAGCATTTTGCTTTCCTCTGGGTACCTAATAGGTTAGGTTATACTTATTAGTATATATATTACAATTTTAAAATGCTCACCACTCACGTAAAAATTAAATAAATGTCTAACAAACATAAATAATGTTCTTATCTTTAAGTTTGAAAGTATTAAAGCCAAAAACACAAAACTGGTTCTGCTGAGCTCAAATTGAATACTATGTTAGACAGTACCGGCGCTAGGTATTGCGGGGCCCTAGACATAGGTAATAGGTACTAGGTACATAGGTACATAATACATAATACATACTAGTACATAGGTACCTATTACCTATGTCTTGGGCCCCGCAATACCTAGCGCCGGTACTGTCTAACATAGTATTCAATTTGAGCTCATCAGAATCAGTTTTGTGTTTTTGGCTTTAATACTTTCAAACTTAAAGATAAGAACATTATTTATGTTTGTAAGACATTTATTTAATTTTTACGTGAGTTGTGAGCATTTTAAAATTATAATATATATACTAATAAGTACTATTAATTATTATTATATATACTATCGCGTACAAGTATCATTTTGGCGCCCAATATAATAAACGGTTTTTATCACAACCATCATCATGCATTGCTACATGGGCACATGGCACACTATATAATATGTTTCGGGCAATAAATTACATCAACACTCAACAATATATAGTATGATCATGAACATAATAATATATACTGTTATGTTTGTTATTTACTGAGTATGATACATAAATCCCTGGCATTTCCCCCTCAAAACACCCCCCCCCCCCCCGTTTTGTGAAAATGTATTTAAAAATGTAAAAATAGAAACTTGAAATTTATTTGAACAGTCTATATCAGGCACATACTAATTGGTTTCACTATAATGACGATTTTTTTTTTTTTAATACAATTGTATTAATTCGGTTGTATACAATATAATATTTTTATGTGTACCTATTTATATAAGTAATAATACATCGAACTATCGAAGCGTGCACAAATCACGAGTTTATTTAAATACATAAATCATTAGGTGTATTGAGTAATTCCGATGAATTATAGTAATTATCAAGTTAGTATAACAGCCTGCTGCTGCTGTCGTATACCGCGCCCGTCAGGTACCTATGTATATAAATATTATTATATTATACGAAATCGCCGCCACAATAAATTAATATTCGTATTTCATTGTAGTTCCGTCGTTATAATACCGATGCGTATTATACAATTTAAAAGATATTGCACACATCAAATCCCCGACGAGGACGTTGATGAGTGTGCGGCGAGTGACGATTGCGGGCGAAGCGGACCGGGATCGTCGGCTCGCTGCTGCAGCAACCTAGGTTAACGCGGTACGCAGTGCGCGCGCGTTCGATCGGCGTGACCGAAAACCGCTCGCCGAATGCATTTATTGCATATCATTATATTGTACGTTTTATAATCTATTGTAAGACAAAAAAACTCGATATCATCGGCATTCCAGGTATAGTAAAACCGTACAACATCCGATATCGTCAGTACGTGACGTCGTGACGAGTCTTACGTCCGTAATAGTGATTTGTGATTACAATTATTAGAAATTATTATTTATGATTAGGTCGTACACGCGCCACGCTCTCCAAACGCTGCACATTTTTGTTTTACGCGGAAATGTATTAAAACAACAACAACAATATGATAAAATGCGTTCGTTGATCAGAAACTCGCGGATCCAATCCGCATTTTTGACGCGCGATCGAATGGAAATTTGAACTGAACAATAATATTGCAAGGAGTAGCAGAAAGTATTTCATAATAATACATAATAATAATATATTATGAATAATTATGATCGTTGATTGAAATGTAAAAATGTTGTATGTATTTTTTATATTATTAGCATTCATTTATCATGATTATTAGTATTAATATTTAATATTACACTGTGGTCGCGCACGTAGTTCGGCAGAAGGCGAACCGTCCAAGGGGCGCGTGGGAGGTGGCGGCGTCATCTTGGAGGAGACGGTTTTTGTGGTCTTGATGAGTTCGTGGGCGGCTCGGGCGGGAAAGTGATGTTTTTATTTCCACGGCCAAATATTTTCGGTTTTGATAACGTCGCGGCTGCGCGGGGCATACCCATAGAACTGACCGGTTATTCATATCGTTTCGCACGCGCACAATCATGGGTTGCATAACTCGATAATAAAACGATATTATCAGCTGGTGCAGATCTCGACGATCGTGATGCGACCACAGATGGACCACGCAGTTAAAATAGGTACCACCTACCTCATAGATAATAAAGAATTCTTTATTATCTACGACCTATCTACCCAGTAAAAAAAGAAAAATCGTTTGCCGTTTGCGATAACATTATTTCGTCGTCGTTGTTGTCACAAAAACATTTTTTTATTATTTCGTTCGTTATTTATATTGTGCGCGGTCTTCGTTACCTTGAAATAACGTACGCGTCGGAAACCACCGCCGCCGCCACACTCTCACTCCGTCCCGCCCGCGACGTCCCGTTTACAGTTTACGCGTTCGACGCAGGCACCAGGCGGCAGGCAGTGCGACGCGCGACAACTGCGACACAACACGCGTCGTCCGCTCGCCGTCAATTCCGCAGACACGATCTCGTCCGCCCGATGCCAGACTCGTCGTAGATCCGGACGTGAGTAGAAAAGTGTTTAAGTCGGCCCGACCGACAACGGGTTTCCTCGTACTACTAAGCCATATTCGCTATGCTCCGCCTTAAACGCGACCGATATCGAGCGATTCGTGTACGATAAACACAAACGCGACGACCACTGTAGTAAATACTGACCACTGAACCGACCTACCTACCTACCTACCTAAGTATATCTATCTATCTATCTATCCCCGCAAGCTCTTCCTGGTCGTGTTAATTGTTTTCCGTATCCGTCGATTAGTTTGTTTTGGTTTCGATCTCGATCACGAAATTCAACAGGTCTCCACCTATAAGATATATTTTAATACGAGGTCTCACAGGACCGCTGACGAATAATGTTTACGATTATTATTCACCGCACGTTCTGCACCTAATATTATTGACGCTATGCCTATCGTTCGGTAAACATGTTCGCGTCTAAACAATCAACAGTAAAAAATTATACGTACGTTTTGTGATAATGTATTTAAATCGTCGCGACGAGTATTTTTATGCCACTATAAGCACTATTGTACGTTGATAATGACCATTGACTCAAGTACCAAAGAAAAAAAATAATACATTTCATATTATATGATCTGTTGATAAACGTTCTACAAAACATGTGGACTAATCTCACCTATTGACCTATCCACATCTATATAGGTACCTTGTATCATTTCGGTTGGTCAATTGTTTTCCCTCCTGCTTAATCAAAATGCTAATTGGCTTTTTTCACAATTTTCATTTGCCAATTAGCTAGTAGTGATATACAAATAAAATTATTTTGACATTCATAAATTATAATACATAAGTAGTTATCATACTATTATGTTTTTCTAAATTTCTTGATCATACATTTAAAGCTATAGATATGTTTATATTTTAAACTGCTTAATAGATTTTACACCATAGGTACCCATAGTTTGAGGTTTTTTCTTGAAGTAAATTTTAAATGTTATTTCGTGAATAAAAATGTTTAATGAGTAATGTTATTGTTTATATTTGTTAATATCATAAACGATAATTCACTTTACATTTAATGTCTGTTTGTAGAATAGATACCAACGTGGAGGAAAGCAATGCACTATTGGTCAAGGTGGAGCGAAATAGCTCTAGCCATTACGACCAACCTGACTCTGGGTTATATGGCCACAACAGTAACAGTTTTGAGGATATTGAGAACGGTAACATTACAGCAGTCCCTTTCATGGATGAGACAACTTCATTATCCCAAAATTCTATACTAATACCATTAACTGGAACAACTCCCCCTCAACATCATGATGAACCATTCAGTACAAATGCCTGTAAGTACCTACATAATATTGTTATCTGTTAGGCATATATATTAGTTCACTATTTGTTTCATTTCATTCTATGTACCTACTGGGTACATATTATATTACATTGCTTTTTAACAAATTGTTTATCTACTTACTTCTTGATGTAAAGCATTGGGATTAAAATTTATTGATTTTTGTTTTTAGATAAAACACTCAAAAGAGGCATTTCACATGCTACAGACAATGTGAACATTGTTTCCCAAGCAAGATCAGAATTGATATTTATCGATAACACCGAAGATGAACTACAGATTGTGGAAACTCCGGTTTATACTTTTATTCTACCCGATTTGTTACAACTTGAAGGTAAATTTTAACCACAGTTATTTAGTTTCTAATATGATACTGAACAATGCAACTTATTTAGCAACTGCTCTTTTTAAATAATATTATATGTTGATCTTTTATTGTTTAGAAAAATTTCGGATGTTCATTGAAAAAGACTTGATAGCAGTAGCAATGCAAAGTTCTCTCGAACAGGCTTCAAGACTGAATTGGTGGACTGGATTTTGTCAAAGGCTATGGCCACTTTCAACATCTGGCGATGGCAACTGTCTTTTGCATGCTGCTTCGTTGGGTGAGCTGAAATATTTAATACATGGATTTTTTAGAGCATTTTGAACACTTATTGAGTTTAGCAATATAATAAATAATTAGATTAAAAACAAAAAAATTATCAGACATACCAAGACAAATATAATACTTTATGCTACTTTGGCAGATTGCATAAACAATTTATTAAATTCAATGGTTCGCTAAAAACTTAATGGATCAATCATGGGCCACTAAATCTAATTTAAGGGCCCATTAGCTCACTACTGATTCATTAAATGTTTTGCGCAAACCAGGTTTTATTATATTTTTCTGGAAGTGTATAAACTTAAGTAACTAAATAGATTACAAAAATTCTCCTCTAAGCAACATATATTAACATTTTAATTTGAGAAAATTTATTTATATTTACACATTTAACATATTTATAATTTATTTATACTTACACATTAAAATATTTATATATACCTTATTATTTCTATAGGTATTTGGGGATTCCATGATCGGTTATTAAATTTGAGGCGTGCTTTGCACTCGTTCCTGAGCAATGGTCCAGCTCGACATTCACTCTGGCGGCGTTGGCAACGACAACAAACTATTATGAATTCATTATTTGGTCTTGTATATACAGAACAAGAATGGCGCCGGGAATGGAATGCAATTGTTAACATGGCTTCCACCGTTCCTCGTATGCGGAAACAGAGTGCATCAAGGTTTGTTTGTTTGTTTGTTTGTTTATTTTTTTACCATAGCTTGATGTATGTTTTTATCAAAACAGTGGAAATGCAGATACTGAAGGATACATTTATGAGAGCCTTGAAGAAATTCATGTTTATGCTTTGGCACATGTATTAAAAAGACCTATTATTGTCATAGCAGATACTATTCTCAAGGTGTTTATTTTTTTTTTTAGTTTTAATATGTTAGTTATTAGGGTGATTCAAACAATATATTGAATTGGTTTTAAATCAATTTAATTTACAGGATATGAACGGTGAAGCCTTAGCTCCCATACAGTTTGGAGGTATTTACTTGCCCTTGGAGTGTTACCCATGTGATTGCCATCGTTCTCCTTTGTTATTGGCATATGATGGAGGACATTTTTCAGCTTTGGTTGCTATGGAAACACCAAATTCAACTCTTTCTTGTATGTATATATTTTAATATTTTACTATTATCAAACCCTAGGTATATTATGGTTGGTTATAGATTAAATCTTTGAATTCAGGTGCTATACCTTTGGTGGATTCAAATGGTGAACTCTTACCGATACAGTTTCCTGTTGATCCAGGTGAAAATGATCATTCTCCTGATAAAAATCAAGAACTGTCGTTTACAGATTCATTGTCATTATTGAACAGTTATTTGGACATTGTGAAACTCGACCCTCAAGTATTTATAATGATTGGCATTATTAATTGTACTTGAATAATGTTAAATGTATTGATTGTTTTAGGGTAACAACGACACTACTGGGAAAAATGGTCTCTTTGGTAGTCTGGGACGTTCCGTAGGGAATAAATTGAAATCAAAACTGTCTAGGACGAATTCAGTAAAAAATCTATCAGCAATATCACCTCAAGCCAAGTATACGTATTGTGCCCTGATCAACTCAGACAAAAAACACGAATATCATGATGTGATGATTAAAAACTACTTAAGGACAGCAGCTGAACGTTTTCAGCTTTCACCTTATGTGAGTTAGAATTATCTTACTAATAAATATACTTTGGGACACTATTCAGACTTCAGAGCCCCATCATATTTAATTGGGGGGGGGGGGATTTCCCTAAAGTGACAATTTTCAATATGATTTGAGGGGTGGCAGATTTTCAGAAAATCATATATACATTCTTTGTTTCAAATTTCATATTAAATTGTTAAAAACTTAAAAGAATACAATATTAATATCAATAATATAATCTAGTATCTACCAACACTTCAAGAATAACTAAATACTTCATAGCTGTGTGCCTGTGTTGTTTGTAGCTTTTAGAAGTAGTGAATCCCAAAGAAGTAGTGTGTGATCTAATAATAATAAAATTATTAACATATTTTGAATAGCTTATTTTTAAACTTTTAATATAAAATAGTAAAAATTTGATTATATTTTACAATAGTCTATAGTCATGGACAAGTCTTTAGATTTTATTTAAATTTATAAACCACAAACGTATAATATAAAGGTATTTCTATCGCATTTTACAATACGCATTATTGTGTATAGATTTTATTCAATAATGCATTGGTTATTATTTTACAATACCTACATAATCAATATTAATATTGTTATAAAATTTTTCAACAACATTTCAACAGTGTTTTCTTTGTGTTATGCTTTTAAATAAAGCATTCATAGAAAAATTGGTACAATTTAAAAATATTTTTGAATTTTTTTTAAAAGAAGATCATCTTTTACAAAACTTAAAATGTCTCGCCAATTCTTCGCTTTCCAAATGTAGAAATAGTATTGCAAATATTTTATTGTATGGTTTTAATGATTGCTAATTATGAACAATCATTTTCTATATTGAAAATAATAAAAAATAATCTTAGGTGTCAATAAAAGATGTCATCACTATCCATATAAAATATAGAGGACAATCTTTTAAGTATATTATATTAAATATATTAATTAAGTTAAAACAATTTAAGTATATTAATTGATGTACAATTTAAGTATTGTCTATTATTTTGACCAGTCTTATAGTTGCATTCTCCTGGTAGAATTAGTTATGAAAATTTGTATTATTTCCTCCACAGTTAAATTTCCTTCCTTATTTATTTTTGTTAAATATACCCATCTAGCCTTTCTTGAAATACTGTTGATCTTAGGTAGGTTTTTATTCTTTTGAGAGTATAAAACGTGCGTATATTTATAATATTTATATTTTACACAATTCTTAATATTATTTTTCCTTTTTCATTATTTTCTTGTTTTCCTGGGTTAATAAAAACTTATTTATTTATTTTATATAATACCTTTTCAATTTCGTTGAAATTAAACTCTGTGACTTCTGCTGTCCTTCACCCACGATGTTGTTATTTTTATTTTTTTGGTACTTGTGCGTTATCACGCCTACCACGTGCCACATATGTGTTATCGCGACTACCTCATTTTAAGGGTTATAGCGATGCCGTTTTATACACGATTCTATTTCTAATTCTATTTTTTCCAGTATCATTACAATCGCACTTATCGCAATTTGTATAGACTGGCTGGGTAATTTTTAGGACACTTAGAAATTTAGTCACAACCACTCTATCACGCTGGTAGTAGTCATAACTTGTTGTACAGTTACGATTATTTGGCAATGGATCTGTGGAACTTATCAACTATGGAAAAAGATACTGTAGCTTTTTTTCCAGAAAAAGTAATTTTACCACATAAACAAATCTGTTCAAACGGTCACAAAGCAAAACTCTATTTAGGAAAACAAGTATTTTGGAAGTGCAATGTGAAAAGTTGTCAACAAAAAGTTTACATACGTGTTGCTAATTGATTTGTGAATAGTCACATATCATTTTTGTAAGCTTTACGTTTCATGTTTTGTTGGACAGAGGAAATCACGTCAGTGAAATTTTGTGAAAAACACATACATCTTAGTAATAATACGGTAAATGATTGGAATAATTATTCACGGGAAGTATGTGTTATAAATTTGAGAGTAAAAGAAATTAAAAAAATTGGAGGAAAAGGAAAAATAGTGTTAATTGACAAAATTTTGTTTACTAAACGTAAAAATAATTGTGGAAGAGTACTCCCCCAGCAATGGATTTTCAGAGGAATATGCCGTGAAACAAAAGAGGTATTTTTAGTAGAAGTTCTTGATTGGTCTTCTGCTACTTTGATGTCAAAAATACATCAACACATAGAGAAAGGGACGATAATTTACTCTGATTGCTGGCGGGCATATAACGCAATACATGATAATGGCTATCAGCATTTCACAGTGAAACATTCTTATAATTTCATTGATCTAAGTACACATGCTCACACACAAGGAATAGAAAGACTTTGGGGATCGGCAAAATGGAGAAATAAACGTCATAGAAGTACAGCGAGACACCATTTAGAATCCTACTTGGTGGAATTTATGTGGAGGAATACTAATCATAATAAAGACAAGTACAACGTTTTACTTAATAGTATTGCAAAACAATGGCCACCACAAATCGATTTTTAAATTTTATTTTATTTATTTTATACATTTTACTCGTAATTTTTGACGTATAAATTTGAAATATTATATCATCACATATTTTTTTTTATTTTATTATAATTTACATATTATTATCATATTATCAATAAATACATTGACTTTTAGCTTTGGGTAGTTTTGTATTATTATAAACGTATTAAAAATGTGTTGCGTAAAATAATATGCGTTCGAAATTAAGGTAGTCGCGACGAGTCGGCGGTAGGCGCAATAACACACAAGTACCATTTTTTTTTTGTGCTGAGTTAAAAAAATTTGTTATCTTCAATGTTCTTTTATTTTGTTGCATATTTATAAATTCGGTTGTTAGTTTATAAAGATATTTATATACACGAGTAAATAATTTAGTTATAATTTGGCGCTGACTGTATTACGTTATAAGCAATTCATTTTATTACTTTAAAAGTTTAATGCTCGTATGCTAGTCAAGTATGTGTCACATAAGACATGTTAAACTATGCCTTATGTGACACATAAATTGACTAAACACATGGATATTAAACTAAGATAACGAATACATTTTACTTATCAAATATTGTGCCGTTGTTACATAGTTGTTTTGAATGTTTTAGGCGGATACGACACCTCGTTATGGAGCTGGTAAATCTCGTTTTTACACTGAAGCTGATTCTGAGTCTCATGTAAAAGTTGGCCTGATGACTCCTGTCAAGGCTGTCACAAATGAAGACCCCACAATGTACCTGTCAAAATCCACATTCTATGACACTGGTTCGCAAGTGGATAAGTGTCGTACGGAAGACTGTGAGTTCTTCGGGTCATCTGTGACTAAACATCTATGTTCAAAATGTTACCAACTGTATCAGCAGCAAAAAAAGGAATCCGTTTGAAACAATAAAAACATTACACAAAGATTTCATCTCAACGTAACATAGTTACACACACACCAACAACACATACACAATTAGTTTTTTTTATTAATTTTAAAAGTTTGTGACAAACGTGTACATATCTAAGTATGTACAACACACGTCCATAAGTCGCAACATCACTAAATAAATAAATAAAAACATCGTTTACCAATATTAATTATCACTCGTTCGTATTGCATATTTATACATTTTATTTAATGTTTATATTTATCTGTATTGTGTAATTCAATACATATGCTTGGGGCCTTTTTTTCAGTTGTTGAAAATTATAATTTTTTTTTTAATTTGTGATGAAGAATTTTTTTCTTTTCTATCTTTAACTAGTCTTGAAAAATACAAAATTAATAATATTGATTAGAGTGTAGGTATATACATATAATATAAGTTTAAAGCAAATTGAAATATTTTATCTAATCTGCTGAGTTATTAGTCACAGCTATTAGTTGTATTATCATTTTCATGCTTATTACGTTGTTAAGGCTCATTTTTCCTATACAATTTCTGTTCAATTTTTAATAATTATATTTTTGCATTATCATAATATTTATAATTTAGAAACATTATAAAAAAAAACTAATAAGCACTAACGGTAAAATAAAAGCATGTTAATATATTGATTTTGTTAACAGACTACGCGTTAAATATTATGAGGTTTTAAATTGCTCGAAATGTTTTACAATCGAGTATCGTACTTGTTTTAACAAAATGAATTTATTGTTCGTTTTTAATTTTTTTCTTAATTGTCATATCATTATTAATTTGTATATGTACATTTATTTATTTATTTATTTATTTATGTTATTGATTTTTGTAGTTAATTTTTACATGTTAACAGAAGAATAACATCGTATGTACTGGTAAATTATTGTTTTTTACACCTGTTAAAACTATGTTTGTACATGTTTTTATGTCTATGGATATATTATGTCGTTGAGAAAACGTAAAATATATTAATTGTGATTGTTTTAGAATAACCTACCGCGCAGATCTTTTAAAATTATTGATTAAAATTTCTATGTTAACTGAGTTGTTAGTGTATATGATATCAATAATCGACTAATACATCTCATCACGTCATGTTTGTAAGACAGACAATTAATATAAATGCATAAGAAAAAAATACACTTAATTTTATTCTAAAAAATTGTGTTTTTTCATTGTTACCCGTTACTGATCAGAGTTTTGCCTGCATAGAGACTGGCATTCTTTAATTCTAAAAAAAATAGTATAGAATCATTAAAATAATTAAATATACAATCTATAATATCAGCCAATCTTCTCATGGTGTTTCTTGAATTAAGCGATTAGGCTGAATATTTGACTAAATATTGAAAATAATATATGATGACCAGGGAACTACTGCTGTATAGGAATGCAACTATTAATTATAATTATTTTACAACCGGGGACTGGAAAAATAACGACGACTTTTGTATTATTCGATCTCATGTATTTATTATACGGGCATGTACCAGTTGCCCTCATATGTTAATATATACACGATTACAATATATAGTCCTTAAAATAAAGGAGGTTAATATACAAATAATAAATACAATTATTTATAAAAATAAAGTAAAATAGTATAAAATGATAAAATCAAATTTTGATTTTTGTAATAAATATAATAATATGGATAAAATGAAAATTGTAATAATAATAATAATAATAGCCTACTTGGTGCAAAGTGAGATGAGGTGCAGATTTCATCTAACTCAGTCATGGTGGAAACGCATACAACAATTAGGATTAAAGCTGGATTATATGGATCCAAATTTAGAAATTGAAAAATGGCTTCACTTAATTTTTGGTCATTACTCATTATAATATATTATATATATACATTATTTATTATGAATTTTTTTTCAATCATTTTACCTATACTGTTTTTTAATTCTGAGCGGAGCGAAAGAATGTATTTATTTTTTGACAAATTATAACATTGAATGCCACAGAATTATAATATTTATTATTTTATTGACTTTTTCATATTATTTTGTTAGAAATTATTACAAGCATATGAATTGTTTTCTATCATTTTATACTATTTTACTTTATTTTTATAAATAATTGTATTTATCATTTGTATATTTACCTCCCCTATTTTACGGGTTATATATTGTAATCGTGTATATATTAACATGGGGAGCAACTGGTCAACACCCACTCGTACATACCTCTTGATGGCCCGGGAATCAACTCAACGGTATCAGTGCAGGTAAACAGGTACCCGGTAATCAACTCTTACGCAGCCACTCTCAAAGTCGTTGCAGAAGACAGTCAATTAAAAATTCTAAAATTTTAATAAGCAGACATTAAAATTAAACATACTGCGTTCCGTATGGTTTTATTTTACATAAATCACAATATTTTCAGTTCAGCTGTTTCTGGAAAGTTTCCACATCAGCGTCGACTAGTTCACACACGTCACGGATTCCGCCGAAAGAGTCGATAATTAGGTAAAGTAAGTTTGTTTTTATATTCTTTTGGGGCTTGAATTTTCTTTTAAGACTTAAAATAAATATTTAATGTCATGAAAAATGTGCTATCCAAGTGTTGTAGACGCATATTTTAGTTCCAAACTAGAATTGTATAAAATACGCGAGATCGAATAATCAAAGATCGTCGTCATTTTTCCAGTTCCCGGTCGTCGAATAATTATAACTAAGAGGAACATTCCTATATAGTAGTGGTTCCCAATCTTTTTGTCACTACGGACCACTTATAGAGTACTTTCAACGTGTCACGGACCACCTCAATTTTACTTTTAAATAAGAATCATTTTATTTCTTATAGCAGGCTTATAAAAATGTTTATAATAAATTGATCAATTTTAAGTAAAAGTTTAAAACTTTTAACAATTTAACACAAATTACTATTATAAAAATGTATACATCATATTATTATACTTATTATAACGGCTCATGGACCACCATAAAATGTCTCGCGGACCACCAGTGGTTTATAGGGTAGGTAGTTGAAATAGACATATTATTATATGATTTGGTTTAATTTATAGAGATACATGTTATAACTGATAAGTCATAGATAAGATACAATTTTAATTTATAATTGGTAATTTTTTTTCCAAATCCGACGTTATAAGTTATAGGTAACTATTAATTTAGTGTACCATACTTAACTTTTATTGTTCACCTAATATCCATATCATATAAGAATTAGGGACCATGAACATCTAAAAAATATTCACGGAATGGTCAACTGCTTATCCTGATGTGTGCACACTTATGAATAATATACCTACTTAGGTATATATACTCGTATATTCGTATAGGTACATAATATACAAATAGTGTAATAAATACACGAAGCTACTTATTATGTCCCTAAAAATTAATTTAATTAATTTATTATTTATTTATTAAACTATCAATTCGTGGAGTGGCAACACTTCAATTTTGTTATATAATGTTTTTGTTTATATTCTGTTGTCGTTTCGCTCGTAAGTGTTGTTGAAATGAAAGCGTAATAGAGTAGATACTGACCTATTGACCAGTACCTGGTATAATATACAGCTTTAAAATTAAAATATCGAAAAATTCATCGAAAGAACATTGCAGCATAATAATATGTTCGTTATGACAAATACATATAGGTAGGTACATATATTGTAGGCATCATCCTATATAATATATCATTAATATTTAATAATCAGATATCAATTAAATCGAGCAATGAGCAGTCGTGTGCTTATCGATTATTTATGATTATCTATTACATCCGTGTTATGATATTTTATATTTATGTACGGCCTCGTGTAACACAACGTGATTCGTCCATTTGATGTACCTAGGAATTCTATACAAAGTGATTGTATTTAAA
The DNA here is from genome assembly GCA_008086715.1 of Sitobion miscanthi. Lineage (NCBI taxonomy): Eukaryota > Metazoa > Arthropoda > Insecta > Hemiptera > Aphididae > Sitobion > Sitobion miscanthi. The sequence goes on along the minus strand of CM017799.1, from coordinate 28,871,443 downwards.
CAAGACACTAACATTTTTTGTCAATTTGTAAAATTTAAAAAAAATATGATTTTGCACATGATTTGAAATGCTAACAATACCTAGCTGTAAGTATATAATAGTAAAAAAAAAATATATCACAATTTTTTTCATTCTTTTTAGCTATGATGTGTATTTTGGATATTTTATAATTTTATTTTATGAAGTACCTTTCGTTTCTTGTTGTAAGCTTAATAAAAATTGCCCAAAAGTGGGCTGGCTATCTTCTGAAATGTGTACTCCACTCATCTAAAAATAACTGCCTTCATAGGTATGTTTATTTGAATGAGGCTTGTATTATCATAGTAATATTTAAAAAAAGATTTCATTGATATAGGTAGGCATAGGCGCAAAAAGCGTTTGGGATTTGGGGGGGGGGGCTAAAGCCTTATTTTGATAATATTGAATAAGCTTAAAGCAAAATATAAGAAATGTTTGGGGGCTATGGACATTTTTGAGGGATTAGCCCCCCTATTTGCGTCTATGTAGGTGGGTGAGTATACATGACATTTTAAATATAAAGAGTTTACTTTATAAAGTAAACTCTTTATAGTTACGAGTTGTCTTCGGCATATTTAATTTGAAACATTAAAAATCAATATAAGAAACTGCAGTAATAAATTAGATTCGTGGAGTCGACGATAGGTACCTATATAATTATATAATATGTAAAATAATGACAAGTGCACAAAAAAATAAAAAAAATAGCTACATTGATAGTAGGTATACATATTTTTTTAGTGTCTCGCGTTAAAAACAAATCATTCTGTATTGGTAGGTACTAGGTACCTACTCGAATATATAAGCCGATAGCGATAACCGTTGTAAAGATTGATAGCAAATATTAGTTGTTATCTCATACTACATCCCTGTATGATATAATAATTTATAATATTTATACTATTATTTTTTTGATAAAATAATCACCCGGTATAATGCTATACGGAAAGCACGCCGTATTAAGTGTGTGAAATAACCAGTTATAATATTATGTTAGACCTAGCTTATACAATCATATAATATGTGATGTGGCGTCAGTAGTGTGGTTGCCGAGTAGTTGTGTTATTGTATAATATATAATATAATATATATATATATATATATGGTAAACTAACTAATAAAAAGTGTAATAGTTAACTCGAGCCGTCGTCGTCTACAACGGTTTTTCGCGCAATTGTTTATTGGTTCGAAAAAGTAGGTATTTTATAATATATCTTATGAAAGAACGATGCTATATTGTATTGCCGTTATATTAGTTATTATAAACACAAAAACTTTCGTATCAACGAAACCAATTATCTATATGTGATGTCAGCGGCGTATTTAAGAATTGTTATGCTTAACCCATGATAATAGGTATCTATATAATATGTCAAATATTACAATTTAAAATGGCTTTTAGAATCTGAGTGGAGCGACGAATTATGTATTAACTTTATAATGATGTGCGTTTTTTTTTGAAACATTTTTAGATTTTTTTTATTTGTATCTGATATCTGTCACACCGCCTTTTGGCTTTAAAGCATTAAAAATGCTTTGATCTACTACTTCAGCATCTTTTCTGGTAGGAAAGTGAATCTAGTGTGTGTGTGTGTGGGGGGGGGGGGACGGTCTAAAAAAAAAATTTCCTGGGAGTTTTCAAAACATAAAAAAAATAAGAAGAAAGAAGATTGTTACGCAAAACCAGTTTTTGATAAAATCGATTTAGTGTAACTGAAAAACTGATAACAGTACCTAGTAACTTTAAATGTTCACCAAATGTATTTATATGACAAATTTCGATTTTTTAATGATTTGTTTTAATTATTGTTGATCTATAATTTTTTGTTCGTTCAAAACACTTGAAAATTGAATACAAGATTTCTCATAAGTTTGTTATTAGTGTTATTAGAAAACAAAATTGAACGTACCTAAATCTACAATAATTTTCCATGAGTGTCTGAAGCTAGAGTAAAAAAATTCGAAAAAAATAATGAAAATTTGCAAATTATTTTGAGCTAGAAAATCATACAATTTTTGCTTTCTATATCTAAGATTCTAAAATTTAATATAATATTCCTCAAAAGTTTTCCAACCTTTACCGAAAAACGAAGTTTACCGGAAAGTCAAATTAAATATTTGAGTTCAAAACAATGTTTTTTGTATTTCACTATTCTGTTTATATAATATAAATTTTTTAATTTAAATATGTAAATATAAATACGAATATTCAAACATCAATTCGGTATGCTAAATTGGGTAAGCAATTAAGTTACAATAGTGACGTGTTTAGGTTTTTGTTTTGGGGGAGAGAATATGAATTTATCAAGTGATCACAAACTAAAGAGGGGCTTAGGAACATCCTATTTAAAATATATGTGGAATTTAAACATTATTTTTTTATATTACTCATATTATACAGCATTACAGCAATAAATGATTGAAGTTTTTTCCGCATTTCATAGACGTTTTCTTAACTGAACAACTATAAATCCAAGCTAATAAAGCAATTAATATAGATCTAATCAGTGGCGATCAAATAATTCTGTCAAGAGGAGGGGAGAGGATTTGGCTGTATTTTTAACATGCACTATTTGATTATTAATAATATAATTGATGGTTATCAGCAAGGAATTGAGCCAATCAGCAAGCATTGAAGGTCATATATCCCCCACTCACCCGGGGACCCCGTTTGATTGTATAGGTAGAATTACGTCTTGCATTTTTTACAGCGTTGACCACACTATAATATTAAAATATATGCTGTAGTGCTCAACGTAAGTAGTAAATACGTCTCAGTCCCACTACGCTGTATAAGCGTATAGTGTTAACATGTTTTAGTTTCTTCTACGTTTTGTGCGTACAATTACAAGAATGAATTTGGATTTTGTTTTATAATTTTTGTTATTATTATTTTACAAATAACTACTAATCAATATTCATTATTCAAAAATTATGTATAATGTGTAAATAAGACATAGCTACACAGGTTATAGCTAGGTTATATCGTGAGTCGAGCATTTAAGCACGTATACAGAAAACGATACTGCATAGTTACTGTACAATACATTATAAAGCCTAAGAACAAACCAATTCAATTTGTGGTAAAAAAATGTATGAATGTTACAGAATTTAGTGATAAGCCAATTCCATCTCATATAGTTGGAATTCATATAGTGAATACTAATGATTTATGTGATTTATATTTAATACATGAGATTGATTTAAAGTATAAGTGTTTTTTCGTTCAAGTGTCGAATTGTAAGGCAATTGTGTAATTATTGTGCCACCAAATATTGTAAGCATTGTATTATTTACATTATTATATTTATTTACTTATGTCATTCAACCCATAATATTATATATTATTTTATTTGTGTATATTATAGTATAATATATTTGAATGAGCTAGCTATAGCTATACTTAATTGCCTTGTTAATTTTTAAATTACCTACCTACTTTTTTGGAGCAATATGGTATGTATATGAGGTACATCCGATATATCTTATTTATGTTAAATAAACATATATTACTTATTTTATATTTAAGTATTTTAAAACTTGTTTCGAACATTAATAAACTCTTTTATTAATGTTTCTTGTTTGCTCAGACAGAATATTCAGTTAAATGAAACATAGTTTTAACATAATTTTAACATCAATTTGATGTTTGATGAAACAAAATTTTAACATAAAATTGACGTTTACTATTTTGTTATATTTATATAAATATAACATTATTAGCAAGTCAATTTTCGCGGACATTTGCAGTTCATATTATGTAAAATATAATGTACAATAATTTTTAACGTTTTAAGTAAACTTCAAACGTTTATAAAACATAAATATTTTAACTTTTTGCACAGTGGGTGCCGTACTTATAATTCTGAAACTATAGAGACTTGTGTATCATATTATGTGAACGTGATGTAAATCGACTGTGTAAGTAGACATAATAATACTAAATGTATATGATTTTTGGTTATAATATGAGCTTTTAGTTCAAAATTATTCCATATTGTTATAAATTATAATAAATTATTATTGTATTTAATGAATTTAAATATTTAATTAATTATAATAATTTACTACGTGTCTCTAATAATATGATTACTGTATATTAATTATGTTTGTATTGTTATACCTTATACATGATTTTAATTTTACCCGAATTCGCCTGTCAAAGTATGCACTAAACGTAGTTCTGATTTTTTTACAAATACATATTCTTTTGACATTTTGAGATACATTACTAGATACATTACGACTTCAACACCAAAACGTTCATGTTTCTACCATGAAAAGATTAAAAAATTATTTACGAAACTCATCAGACCAGTAATTGTAGTAGGCTTTTTTGAGTAAATACACACAAGGCCGCTCGCAGAGGGACCTGGAAAACACGGCCCCCCCCCCCGCTCATTTAGAAAGTACCTAATTTGTAAAGCATTTTATTGCATTTACTTGCATTTTATATAGCAGTCTTGGAGGGCGATAAGAAGAACTGATAACTGATAAGGTGACACAAAATTGTAAATTTTTTTTCATAAGAATCTTTTCCTGACAATTACGAACACGAAAAAAAAATCAGCCAAAACGGTCAAGCCGTTTAAGAGCCAATCCGTCACAAAAATTCCCATTTTTTTTTTTTTTTTGTTATTGATCATTGAGCCCTGCAACTTTGGCCATTAGCTGTTTGTTTATCTGTAGGGGAGGATACTGTTGGTTGGTAAACACGTGTGTGTAGTTTTTGCAGATATTCAAGTGGGCACCCGTAGTTATCTGCCATGCCCGGATAGTGGCTAGCGGCACTTGTTCTCTGGACACCGTGACTTGCCCGAAGAAAAATGCCGCGCCCGTGAACCGAGGTTTGAACCAGCGCTGGTGTGCGTCATAACCGACGCCTTAGTCCACTCGGCCACTCTGTTCCCTCATTTCGCTTTTATATATATATTTAATTATATTGATATAAATATAGTAATAATAATAATAATAATAATAATAATAATAATAATAATATACACATAACCATTTTATCATTTAGATTTTAGAAAATGGGCATAGGTACCTATATACTATATAGTAATAAAAAAGTTCATTAAATTTACAATAAAAAAATAAAAATAATTTCTTTTTTAGATCACAACAATTTCCTGTGACAATGGACGTTGTCCTTGAACAAGGTGCTCTACGAGGACTTCAAAATAAAACACTTTTGTCGAATAAACCTTATGTCAGTTTTCTCGGCATTCCCTACGCTAAACCACCCGTTAATGACTTAAGATTCAAGGTAAACAATTTTGAATATACATTTTTGAGTACAGTAACTATATTATTTGAATACAATGTGTATATCAGGTTCGTTTATTGGGTAAACCGTAACGCTAGTTTAGGATGTACTGTATGTTAGCGTAATTTTTAAATATTAATTTTTTTATGTAATATAATATGACAAATAGCCTTCATCTTATTACGATGTAAAATAATACTCGTATGTCATAAGTTAATATATACTATGTATTATAACTATATAATACAATTATCTATATAAATGTGAAAGTCAGATCTTTGATGCTAATAATCTCGGAATTTAATGAACCCAATTCCTGTTCACAAAATATTGAGAAATAAATAGGAATAAATTGGTGGCGTCATTAGTCTAGTACCTAACATAAAATTAGAAAAAATAGAAAATAATTTGTAAAATGTTTTCCCTGTGAATGTTGGGTAACACAGCTAGATATGTTATTGACTTAGGTAACTATATATAATAACATTTAAGCTTTAATATATTTTCAGTTAGTTTTAAAATACTCTTTATGAAAATCTATAAAAAATATTACGATTTGAACGTGAACTGAGGTACATCAAATCCTAGATACACATATACATCAGAAATATATTATTTATTTTTTATTCTTTTGACGAAAACGTGATTGTTGTAACGCTGAATTATCATCTGAGCGTCCTAGGCGATTTTTCACGGATTAACAATTAATAAACACCAACAATTATTATTTGACATGTTTATATATAACGTATACATGGTGGTTCTTTTAAGGTAAATAAATATGGCAAATACATTTTTTAAATATATTAAATATAGAACTCTTAAAACAAGGCAACGTATTCGGGCGGGATAGCTAGTTTATTTGTAAGAAAAAAATGTGTATGCTATATATAACAAATGGGCAATGGCAACCATTAAAATAAACAATTTGCATTTTATCTTATGTAACCAGCTGTAGTGGTAACCATTTATTTATGAAAAAAATACCATTTTCTACTAATATTTACTATTAGGCACTATTATAATATGTAACCAATAGGAATTATTTATAAACAAAAAAAAAATTGTTGTTGTCCAACGTGAATTCGTGAATCATCAAAATGCTTGTATGATCACCTCTTTAGAACGAGAATTTTGGAAAATCCTTTCTTAGTGTACGGTGTATATTGTGGACTGTGGTACGAAGGTACTGTCAAAATGTCAAGTCCCTTTAGCTATATCATAGATTAGGCTCTACTCCCCTAAGTTGATTAGTCGGGCAGTTAGATCACGTTCGACTATATTTATATTATATTATTATATCATATAGAAGATATTTCTTAAATTAAATTGCTGCGATAAAAACTGATAATAAATGAATTTCTCTTAAATTATATATTATAAATACTTATAATTATCTTATAATTGTATAATATATAGTTTATATAGGGCGTGGCAGTTAAATCCGACGATTTGAAAAAAAAAAATAGAAAAAAAATTTTTATTAATTTTTTGCCAAAAAAATAAAAATTACACAAGTGGAATTTTATGTTATTCATTTAAAAACTTCATTCTTTAAAGATTGTGTCAGGCAAGTGCCTTCCTTGGTTAGCCACATATAACTACTACATATATCATTACTTTTGTAATACGCTTTTACCACGAACGCACGCTGTTCACTCGACCAATGCTCCATGATTACTAAATTCCGGCTATTTAAAAGCAATGTTCTTTAATTCCGAAATCTCTACCATTTTAGCTACGCCCACTAGTTCATCTTAAAATTGTCGGGTTTGACTGCATAGTATTGAAAGCAGATAGTATTTAAAATCATACTATAGGATTTGGTTTTATAGGCTCCCGTTAAACACCCGGGATGGTCCGGCGTTTTAGAAGCTATTTCGGAAGGAGACAAATGCATGCAGTACGCTTTCATGACGGACCACATCATCGGAAGCGAAGATTGTCTGTATTTGAACGTATTGGTGCCACAGGTCGTAAAAACAGTTCGTACAGTATAATATTATAGTATTGTATAATTTGTTAAATGTGTATGCAATATCGTCGTAACTCACTGTTAATAGCAGAGCGAACTGAATGAAAAACTTGCTGTTATGATATTCATACACGGGGGCGCCTTCAATTATGGCTGTGGATCAGTAAATGAATACTCCCCGGATTATTTGCTCGACGAAAACGTGATTGTTGTTACATTGAATTATCGTCTGAACGCCCTAGGTGATTATTCATAGATTTACATTTAATACCTACTATTATTATTCGGCATATTTATATATATAACATATACATGAGGTTTCTTTTAACCTAAAAAATGAGTTAATCTCCTTAAAAAATCATACTTCTTTTAAAAATAATAAACTTAAGTAATTATTAAATAAAAATTATTTTTTTTTTAATTTACAACATAAATTATTAATTTTATACTCTGAGTCAGAATATATTTCATAGAATTTGTATATATATTAAGAATCGATTTTTGATTAGTTAGTTACGACTTATGAGTATTCGAACTTTTCGAAGTATTTATATCTATACTCGTATACCTATATGAGTACATTGGGTCTCCAGCCCCTGCAATATTAAATACACAAATACTAGTAATTTAAATAGACTAGGTTCTCGTACAAAAACTTTTAATTTTTAAATAAGTACAGCTAACATTTTCAGAAAATTATTTGGCTACGGAATTTTAGATGTTTTGACATTTAATAAATCATGCAATGCCATACAAATTATTTTAGTCTTATAATGTTTTGATTATTATATAAATGTAAAATAAACAAAAAATACTTTGATATAGACATTTTAATATAATTTTAGATTCTGAGCGGAGCGAGAAAGGTACTGGTTTTACAATGGTGTTTATTTTTTATTTTTTTTATATCCCGTGTACAAAATTTCTACCAGATGGAGTGCTTTGATTTCAACATATAGTATCTTATCTTTTAGCAAATTGAATCAAGATGGTACTTTAGAGGACTCGTTTTTCGATTTTCTCAATAGTTATTTAATGTCACAGGAATTACCACCGACAAATTACAAAAAACCGCTAAAAATGGGATTTTAATTACCAACGCTTTGTTTATCACTATAGAAACGAATTAAAATAAAAACAAAAATAACGATTTTAGTTATTTTGTTGTAATTTATAATATTAAACCAACATATAGGCTATAATAAAATATAATTACAATATAAAATATCCACACTAATGAATCGTCCCCGCTCAGAATCGTTTCGTATATAATGATATGATATCATTGAATTCAAATTTAATACATTTCATTATACGGAGACCCACTTGTAATCTACTGTACAGATTATCTGTAGAGAGACATCTACTTACCCGCTTTTTATTTATAAATGTATTATTTAATATATTATATTTTAGAGTAAAATTATTATTATAGTGCCTACAAATAAATATGTTTTAATTACCTACTATATATAATTTCAAATAAAATGTACACATTAATTGTTCTAGCTCTTATGTGTGCGAAGTAGTTAATTATTTCTATTTAGTGGATTTTATGTGTATTTTAAGTTAAATATTATTGCGCACCCAGTTCTAAGTCGTCCGAGGCGTTGTCTCGTCCAATACTCTATTGTTACGGCACTTCAATATAATAATATAACTAACGAAATTCATCATACATTTTGTATTCAGGATTTCTAAACTTGGATGTTGAAGAGTGTCCTGGTAACATGGGCTTGAAAGATCAACTATTTGCAATCAAATGGATAAAAGAAAATATAGCTGCGTTTGGGGGTGACGCTGACAATATCACTATCTTTGGTGAAAGCGCTGGGTCAGCGTCTGTTCATTGTCACACGATGTCACCACAATCAACAGGTTAAATTTAAATATTTCAACATTGCAACTACATACAAAATAATGCATAATAATAATTGTCATAATTCATAATATTACGCCCCTCGGCAATACGCGATAGTGTTTCGTGAATATAATAATTGTACAAAAATACCTACCTACCTATGTGATTTAAAATAACAGCGGGTAACGATAATATTATCACGTTTACAATTATTATGATATTTTATCGAATATCAACTACTACAAAAAAACCGAACAAATTAATATTATATCCTCGATCCATAGACCATAGACCATATAGGCATATAATAGAGTAGACTAGGAATGATATAGCTATATTTTACGTGTAATACACTGAAGCCAACATATTGTGTGCGAAAGAGATTACATTATGAGAGCTATTATTCGGAGTCGGTAAATTGCGTCCCCCCAAAAAGGTCATAGTTATATACTACGTAAATTGCGGCCCATGTACTTTTAAAACATGCGTAAATTGCGTCCCGGGTATATTTGAAATGTACGTAAATTGCGGCCCGGATATTCCAATTTCTGGTCGGCTGTTTAATTTAAAGATAAGTATTAATCTTTGATTGATCGATATAGATAATAATAACATGTTCACTTATATCATATATTATTAGAAGCCAGATAGCCAGTGTGCATTTGATCGAAGACCTACGCACGAGGTTTTACGTTGCTATACAGTCTACAGTCTATATGCAGTCTATAGTTACATTTTTTTTTTCAATTTAATAAAAATGAACGTTATGAAAAGCGAAAGGAATAAAACGTTGAAAGTAGTTGATGGTTTCAAATTTCGTTTTCACAAAATGCTGAAAAATGATATTCAGCGCTGGTGTTGCACAGTTAAAACGTGTAAGTGTTTTTTGAAATTTAATGATAATAATATTTGCATAGATAGTTTTAAAAATTACAAAAGTCATTCTAAAATTTCGGAACAAATAATAAATCGACAGAAGCTAATTAACAGTTTAAAAAGAAAAGCCGTTGATGATATGTTTACGAGGCCATCTAAAATTATTCATTCTGAATTAAAAAATGCTGATGTCGAATCTGTAACTACTCAAGACGTAAAGTTGATTAAACGAAATTTACACAATGCTCAAGCTTCTATCCTACTAAAATTACCAGCCACTTTTTTGGAATTACACTACATTTTTAACATCATGGAATTTAAAACAAATAAAAATGAAAATTTTTTATTAGTTAATAGTAAAGAAACAAATATAGTAGGTTTCTCTACGTTAAGCATTGATTTTGCAAAAAAGGCTAAGACGTAATTACTTATAAATGAAAAATATATTTGGGTAGGTAATAAAAATCATACCCAGGCCGCAATTTATGTATGTATAAAATATACCCAGGCTGCAGTTTACGTATGTACAAAATATGTCCGGGCCGCAATTTATATAAAAAATTAAAAATGGGCCGCAATTTACAGTGACCCCTATTATTATATGCCAATGCTAAGTTATAATATCTTTGGTACAACCTCAGAATTACCTTTGATAAATCCGCAGATTTATATGGTCATGTTAGCTTCACATATTTTGTATTATTTCTAGTATATTCTATTGTATGTCTATGATCAATATGAATATTGTAATCGACGTTAGATAACAGAACACGATGATAACCGTTAAAATTTTTAATTTGTTTTTATTTTAGGTTTTTTTCAAAAAGCAATTATGCAAAGTGGATGTGCATTAAATCCATGGGCATTAAATGAAAATCATAGAGTTGCGGCCTTTAAGTTGGCCAATAATTTAGGATGTTTAAGTAATGATCCCGAGGAAATAGTAAAATTCTTAAAAAACGTACCTGCCGTTGATTTGGTGAAAGAAACTAAATTTAAGGTTTGTACATATTGCGTTTTAATGAGTTTCTTCACAGGTACCTAGAAAATATTAAGTAGGTATTGTAATACTGTACTGTAACTGTACCTATACGTGGTTCGAGTGGAGAACATTAATATGTTTAGGACTTTAGGTTAATCAAACAATAAAAATTTAACTAACTAATTGTATAATAATAATACACAAATACAATGAATTAATATTTATGCTTATAATTAGCATTTATTACCTAAATGCCACTATGCCAGTGGGCAGTGTTGTGTAAATTAGTCAAAATATGTACGTCTTACGGTATAATATGGACTCAACACAATGGCTATGTTTACTTATTTTAACAAAATAACTAGTGATGATCAAAATTGATCTTGATCTTGCGGTCTCGCAAGACTATTGTTGCAAGACCAAGACCAAGATTAGGCTTGCAAGAACAAGACCAAACCAATACCGAAGCTTCAAGACCAAGACCAAAACAAGACCATCACTTCAAGACTCTTGTAGTCTTGTAAATTTTTTTTCCACGAAAACACATTAGTTAACTAATAGTTTGAAATAAAAATAATTAGAAATTATTTGTACCTATTGTTATTAAATTTGATTAGTATTCGAGGAAATGGCGAGTTTGGAATTATTGAAAAAAGATTAGAAATAATTGAAATTAATATTACAAAATAACATAGTCGTTTTATAGTAATTAGCAATTACTAAAAAATGATTTTATTTTCCCAAAATCGATACGATGGTCTATTTCCAATATATTATATTAAAAGAAACTTAAACATTTAGTACTACTGTACTGGACACAGGCGAATAAGAGTTTAATTATAAATAATAAAAATTATCATTATAACAAATATAATTATTAAGTAATTTGATATTTGGTACAAATCGTACTGTTTTTTTTGATATTATTATTTGTTAAAGTGAACATAAAAAAACCAACAATTTAATTTTTATAAATATTTAATTGGTCAATAATTAATAATTAGTAATAACCTATTGGTATTTATTATAAATGTAATAGGAACTTACTAAGTTAATTATGCTGGTAAATTGATTCATCAAATACAAATACAAGTAAAATTAAATAAACATAATTTAAGCAGTAATTTTTAAGTAAGTAAACTATTGCACGTGTTTTTTAATATTTAGGTAGGTATTATATGTGTGCGTATTTTTCAAACGATCCGACCCTGTTGGTAAAATAATTAGGTATTACCGTATTTAGCTAGGTATAGATAATATTATTAATTATTATTTATTTTTAAAGGATGAAACAGATTTTCTGGATTACAAGTTCGTACCATCTATTGAAAGTGTCACGGTCAGTAATCCATTTTTACCGGCTCATCCTGAACAATTAGTCAACGATACATCTCCAGTTCCCGTAATTATTGGACTTAACAATATGGAAGGAATGATAGCATTAATTGGTAAAGATATTTTTAATTAAATTATATTAATAATAATAATATAAGTACCTAATATTATTTAATTATATTTCATCTGAGAACATACTCAATATACATTTTTTAAATAACTAAAAATATTAGTTATGAGTAGTTATACCTAACATACTTCTTGTATAATGCAATATAACCAAATATAGGTACCTACAAAAATAAACAAAAATATTTCATATACTAATCACATAACTAATAGGGAAATAAACTGTTCTTCAAGAGCAATAATATTTAAAAAAAAAGTATTTAAAAATATATTTCTATAGATAACAGTAAGTACTATTATACACGTTAACATGTATTATATTGATTGAGAGTTAATAAAAAAAAAGGTGGGCAAGTGGGTGTCGCTTTGCTGTACAGAAGTTTACAAATGAGTTACTGTAATGGATGGTGTTAAATTTGAATTCAATGATATAATATCATTGTATAAGAAAAACGATACTGAGCGAAAACGGATAGTCAGCCAGACTCAGCCTATGATATATTACTAAGTATATTTGATGATATTTTTGTGAATAAAGTAATTTATACATGACTTATTTACGTGCAACCTTGTTTTAAATTTTCAATCCTGAGCTCTAAAAGTTAAACATTTTATACATTTTCAACTACAAAATAATTATTAAATTTTAAATTTGATAAATTTTGTCAAAATCTAAACTTAAAATGCTTATAAAAAAAAATTTGTGCCTATGTATTTTTAATATTTTTTAACTATTATTGTGACAATATATCAGGAGCCTTGTATTAAATTTTCACGCTTTTTTGACCAACAAATAATATTTTATTGACAATTTTAGAAAAATAAACCAAAAAAAATGAAAACTGACAATGTCCGTAAACAGTTCAAAAAGAGTCAAAATATTTCCAAAATGTTATGGTGTATAGAAAAGGAGCATTCTATTCAATTTTCAAGCTTTTTTAACCAACAAATAAAATGTTATTGATATTTATAGAAAAAAAAAAAACTAAAAAAAATGGAAACTGAAAATGTCCGTAAGCAGCTCAAAATAAGTCAAAATATTTGGAAAATGTAATGGTATATAGAAAATGCAAATATAAACATTCAGTTAAAATTTCTTGTACCTACGATCATTTGTTTTGGAGTTACACCAAAAATCAAAATTCTCGAAAACAGATTTTGTGTAAAAATTCCCGTTTTTCCTTAATTTTTCTTTTGTTTTTCACGTCGCTTTTGAAAACTGCTCTGAAAATTTTACTTTTGACCTCCCAAAGTACCAACTAGATTCACTTTCCTATCAGAAAAGTTACTATTGAAGAAAATCCAAGCACTTTTACTATCCTAAAACGTGATAACAGATACAAAAAAAAATTCAAAAAAAAACACATCATTGTAAAAACAAAACATTCATCGCTCTGCTCAGAATCTAAAAAAACACATATCATTGTAAAATCAATACATTCATTGTTTCGCTCAGAATCTAAAAGTGACTATTTTTACTTTTTACTTGTTTAATTAATATTCATGCATGTAAGATGTTTTTAATTAAACCAGAAATTTAAAATGACAAATGTTTAGTTATATTATTAAGTGTAATAATAGTGTAATGTTTTCACATGTAGAGTACAGATCAAGTCAATTTTCTGATGATCGCATAACAGATGAAATATCAAAACTGTGTAAAAATCGGTACAGCACTGAAGTCATAACTAAAATAAAAGATTTTTATTTCAATAAATGTAATATTGAATCTGAAACAAAAAAATTGGAACACATATGTCACGTAAGCACAATGTATTGGTATTAATGTAATAATTTATCGAAAATTATAAATATAACTAAGCTACAAACTACTATATTTTATTCATAAAATATAATAGATTATTAAAAATATTTTCATTCAAATTAATTTTGTTATTTGTTGTAAAAAACTATGATTTTATACACACGTAATAATTATATATTTTTATTTATACGCAGCTGCACAGTGACGTACTATTTGTCAAAGATTTCTATCGCGGCTTCGATAATTTCCTGAAACAAGAAAACGCAGCGGTTTTCAAATACGAATTCAAATTCGACGGTGAACTTAATGCTGTCAAAAACATGGTTTTTGCTACGAGACCAGCTCTTCGGCACACCATAAAAGGTTATTATAATAGTATTACCTTTGTCGAAAAGTCTATTCCTTGTTATTCCAATCGATAAACCTATCTGTGTGCACTTTTCTTTTCTTTTAAATTTTTTTTCGAACGTTTGGTTTTACTTATATCAAAATGTTAGGTTAATATTTGTATTTATTTTGATTTGGAAAACTTAATCGTGATGAAAGAAACATTTAGGTTGTTATTAAAAAACTTACAACAACACAGCCACACAGGTAAATATTTCAATTCAAATTTCAAAATATAGTGTCTTAACTTTTAAGTAGGTACCACTTATAATTACATTAAATTACGTTTAAACTTGTTTCACTATATCTGAAAGAGTCTATCCAGCATAAAAGAATATATTGACTGAATAATGATTTTAAAAAATTTCTATTTCGCATACAGGTGCATGCCATGCGGACGACATTAATTATTTGTTCCATGGTAAACTATCTGGGGTTGTTCCAAAACCCAACTCTCCGGAACTCGAAATGTGTAAGATGATGAGTAAGATGTGGTCCAATTTCGCAAAATCGGGGTATGTTGATGAACCTTTTGAATTCGTGTATAGTTTATTAACATTATGATTCTGTCACAATGTGACTGGATGTGTATAATTATGTTAAGTGAATTAACACGTTCGATTTGGTTTGATTTTAGTGATCCAAATTCG
Organism: Sitobion miscanthi; assembly: GCA_008086715.1. Classification (NCBI taxonomy): domain Eukaryota; kingdom Metazoa; phylum Arthropoda; class Insecta; order Hemiptera; family Aphididae; genus Sitobion; species Sitobion miscanthi. The sequence continues at coordinate 28,856,196 of CM017799.1, read as the reverse complement.
TCGGATTTAAGTTTCAAATGGATTAACGCGAGCGCAAGTGATCCAAAATATCTGTCAATAGATGGAGACAGGACACGGATGGCTGAAGGGATGATCAACAGCAACAGATTACGTCTTTGGCAAGAGATATCGGAGTCCTCTGTTTAGGCGATAACAAAAATAATTATTTTCTTCAATCGTACTTAATTATTATAATATGTATACCTACACATAGTTTTGTAAAGTATTCAAATACTTTTTTTATTCGAATACTATTTTAAATAATTTCTATTTAATTGATATGAAATAGGTTTTTTTAAATTCACGCTGAAGTATCCTTGGTTGGATCTTCTCTCAAGTTGCTCAAGCCGTCGTATTAGAATTAAAAAAAAACATCCATTATGCTTATTATTCTAATTTTTTTTATGTATAGATTATTTATAAAAATGAATGTTTGTGTGTGTGTATGAGGGTGTCCTTAATGCATTCCTAAACAGCTGAACCGATTGCGATGAAATTTTGGTACAGAGATGAGTAAAACCTCTGAGAAGCAGATAGGCTAATTTAAAAAGGGTAAATTCCAACCCGGGGATGTGCTCAAGCAGGGATTATGAGATTATACATAACCTAACAAATTCTGGATATTCTATTATCTTGATGTAGGTTCCAAGTAACAATCAAATCTTGGGAATCAAAAGAGCTAATGAAATGACAAAAGCACGCTAAGCAATCCAAGCAATTACTTCCTCAGATGCTATTATACATATTATAATTATTACACCTTTGTCTTAAGCTATAATTAAGACAATCTCGAACAACATATATGGCTACGGTCGCATGGATTCAAGAATTTGCTATACTACTATATTATACATTTGCTATAAATGTCAAAAAAAAAAAATGTTTATACGGTCAAAAACATTGAAAATCATCAACATGTTTCCTCAGAGCTTGATCTTGTTTTTTATAACCCAAAATAGTGACAATATCTTTACCTTTAAACCACGGATTATTTTTTTGATCAATATATGTTTTTACTTTTAGATTATTGAATAAATTTCTGATTTTTCATTACCTACTAACCCCCGCGAAAACAAAACCCGTCCGAAAACAAAACAAACAACCAATTACGGGCAAAGCTGTGACGGGTCGGCTAGTAATGTAATAATTTAATAATCTAACAATGTACTTAATATCATTGTAATAATGTAATAATACCTATATAATAACAATGTAATATTGTAATAAAAATGTAGTATAAATGTACCTACCAATAAATAAACGCTATGCTAATTTAAATGAATAAATGTTTGTGTTAAAATACCTATGTTATATATTTGATTTTTATTTGGCAATATAATTAATAAATGTGTCGACACGTTTGTGATAAATTAATTTATGTGGCTTGTGGAAATTGTGTGTATATTATTCTGGTATAATATACTTTCGATTTTTTTAAATCTCACTATGAACATTCGTATTGAATTCTCAAGCTTTTTGACCAATGAACAAAATATGTTATCAACAGGGTGCATCCAGAAAAGACCAAAAACACTGCGATATCATGCCAAGAATCATAATAAAAAAACATGGTAACGCTTATGATGTTTTGAATAATAATTAATAAATAAGTAACACCAATGTAATTACAAATACAATTAACTATTAACTATACCCGTTGGCAATAACACTATAAATAATTGTAATAAAATATGTGAAAAAATACATCTATATAGGGAATATAAAGATAATATTTACATGCCGAGCAGTTTTTCAAAAACGTTTGTTATAATATCAAGAACAAATACATTTTGCATCCCATGAAAATACTAAATAAACCGTTTTGTAATAAATTGTCAGCATATAATAATATTATAATGGTCGGTGAAATTATACTGTGAAGCAACACGTACATATGGCCCATAGGGCCATAATACAAATGAACACATTATTTTGTATATTACTAGCTCTAAGTGAAACTCGGAGAGGGTTGGACTCGCTGAGAGTGGGTACCGATTTTGGAGATAATGTCATTGGAATTATAAGTCACAAATGCTGTAAGACGAAAGTTTAGGACTTGTGATAAGGATAAGTGATATGGATTAGAGATAAGGCTTGGTGCTTTGGCGGGTATGTATAAAAGTTTGAGCGTCCAGCGATCGGTCACGAACGTTGTAAATTGATAGGCTGGATACGATCTCCAGGATCACCTCCCGTTTGTTCGCTGCTTTTGGTTGATAAAATTGTTAAAAAGTGTAGAGTCGATAGGTTTATTTGATTGTATAGCTATCAGTCATATAATCACATAGGTAGGCGATCCGACTGCGTTGGATCGCGGACTACATGCGAAGCGTATATCACCAGGATTACGGATCCCGTTAGTTGTGTAAATGGGTGAATAATCGAAAAAATAGTTGGACCCCTTGGCCCCCGTGTTAGTTAGTAAGTGAGTACCGACTTTGGAGACACATTCGAATTATAAATGTCGCACTTATATAGAAGGTGATTTTGTGATAAGAATTTCTGATATGGCCTGGCTCTTTGGCGGTCTCGTTTCGAAGGTGAGTTTCAGTGTCTAGAAATCTCCCATGGCCTATGAAAACCGGCAATTCAATGATGATACTATCCCCCATGTCCGGTGCTTTTTTGTATGTGTAAGAAAATATTAATTAGAAAACCTGCATATTAGAGTGTCCAGCAATTCAGCCATTAAAAATACAAACAAACAATTATAATATGTATTTATTGTATGATATATAACAATGAAAATGTTGAGAAATGTGCAATTATAATTCCTAAGAAAAAAATAACATTTAAATACATAATATTATATTAACCGATACAATATATATAAACATGTACCTGTAGTGTATATATATTGCTATCCTGCGGTGGATTGCAAACCCGACGTCTAGCGGCTATAAGTGAAGAGAAAAATAGTATTTTCCAAAAACCCAATCACACAACATTTGAAATAATTTACGAAAAATGAAACAAATATAATATAATAATATAACAATGAAATTTTATACTACTAAATGTGTTAAATTCCTAATACAGTCATATAATGTAATATCAACCAATAAATATTAAACTGTTCCTGTAAAGTGTATATTATATTATGTTTTTGTAAAATAACGTGAAAATAAAATCGAAAAAAAAAAATGCAAAAAGAGTCGAATTACGGGCGGCTGGGTTATAACATATGGCACTGACGATTGCCGCCCGCATAGCGTAATAACAGATTCGAACTTAAACCTACTTAACTACCTACAATTTGGGGGACCTACGCCTAAACAACCGAGCCACAATTTGTGTTGCCAACAAGGGTCAAAACTTCAACACTTAAACTATGTGTCTACAGAGTGATGTAAACCGATATATTCGGTATACATCGATATAATCGTATATAATTCGATGTATCTACGCACTGTTTAAACTTTAATTGTAATATATTCAATGATCTGACCTTTGTTATTATTATTACATTATTATGTATACTTGAATAATACATTAACGTTAAGCAATATACAAACTACGTAGGGATGAACGGGGTGGGGTATACCGTGGTGAGGTATATCGTATACGTTTGTGATATATGGCGGCGAGATGATCAGCCGTCTGTGTGCACGGGATCAGCAAAGTGGTATAGGGATCAGCCAGCAGGATCAGGTTCCAGGTTTCTCTATTTTTACCTACTCATATAGATACATAATATTATATTAACCAGTACAATACATATAAACATGCACCTGAAGTGTATATATATTTATATACAAAAAAAAAAAATACAAAAACCTCCATGTTTAAGTGTTAAGCAAGTCAGTCATCACCGTCTAAGACGAAACCTAAATGAGCAATTCGTCTACGGCGGATAGAATGGTAGGTATGTGCCATCGCATGTCCAGTGCTTTTTCTTATGTAAAAAGTGTAAAGTCGAAAACCGTGTTGGAGTGTCTAAAAAGTCAGTCATATCAAGTCAAAATCTATTAACTTTCAAGTTAGCCACCTAACTCGTCTTCACTTCGTCGGATAGCGAACAATGTGCTGCAGCAAATCAGTCTAGGATGTCTAGCTGCTATAAGTGAAGTGAAAAAATAGTATTTTCCAAAAACCCAATCACACAACATTCGAAATAATTTACGAAAAATAAAACAAATATGTATTTATTGTATGATATAATAACAATGACAATTTAAAGAAAATAATATGTGTTAAATTCCTAATAATTTAAATAACATATAGGTACATAATAATATATAATATACTGTCATATATTGTATTAACATGTATATTATTATATTATTTATGAAATATAACGTGAAAAAAAATGCAAAAAAAAGCCCAAGTTAAGGGCGGCCGCGTTACAGAATGCGGCACATCCGGTAGCCGCCCGAAGAGCGTTACGATGGATTTGAACTCGAACCTACCTAACATCCTACGTTTGGGGAACCTACGCATAACCTATAGAACCACGGTTTAAGATGCCAATTACGTTCAAAACTTCAACAATTATTAAGCTGTGTGTCTACGGACCGACGTAAACCAATATATTCGATATACACCGATATGTAATCGTATATATAATTCTATGTATCTACACAGTGTTTAAACTTTAATTGTATTTTATTCACTTATCTGACCGTTATTATTATTATTACATTATTATGTATACTTGAATAATACATTTAAGTTAAGCAATATACAAGCTACGTTATTAAAGACCAAATAATATGTCTACGATCACATAACGCAATATTTTTTGAATCAAAAACAAAACAAAAAAATCAATGTATATCAATTGTGCACCTGTGCGTTGGAACGAAGAGCGACTGACATTTCGTGAGCGCGAATTTTTAAGCATACAAACCGCATTTCCACGGGTTTCAAAAGAAATGAACATAATAAATAGAGCACAAACGGCAATTGAAAAGACGAAACAAATCGAGAAACACGAAAAAATCAATAATAACGACCTACGCTGGCGTCGATTGCGATGGCTATGGACTCACTATGTACAAACCACGCGGCTTTTAAAACAAAGAACTATATGTGAAATGAGAAAAAGTCGAAAAGGCGAAAAACAGCGTAAAAAGCGTAACATTTTTCGAAAATGTTTTAAAACCAACCGCGGCGAAGGTACGCGATTGGTCACGCTATAGGGAATCGACGGGGGCTACAACTCATTTGCGCACATTTACCTTTTTTACAACTCATTTGCGCACAAAAACATAACTCATTTGCACACAATTTACGAACAATAGAAACCTTTTTTCAAAGAAATTTATCCACGTATAGGATGTACATAATCTACGTACCTCCATATTTTTGATTTGGTCAACACTGATAATGGACAATTATTATACTCAAACAACATTTTCCTTCACCCTTTAAAAGGCTTAGGACTTTCTGTCTCATAATATTCTGATGTTATGGACTGGCGGGTTTAAAAATGTTGTTTTACGATAAATTAGGTACAATCATTAATCATTTTTAAAAAAGTCATTGAAATTAAAAAATCACACAAATTACAGTTAATACATATTTAATATTTATTGGTACGCGTTTGTATCAAAAATGTTACAAGATCAATTTTTTTAGATTTGTAATCTGAATATATATTTTTTTAAAAATTTTGTTTTTTTAATATTTCTGTTCTACGGGTATTTTCTTTATTTTTTTTTTAATGAATTTATTTTTAAATCGGTGTCGACTTGAATTTCCATGGGTATTTGAATGATTTGGTGAATGTGAGGGTGGGGGGTATAAAATTGACTATTGAAGTGCATGTGAAAGTTTTCAGCTCCATTCGTTGTTCTTGGGCTATCGTACGGTTCACTAACCCATAATTCTGGCCCAAAATCAGCATTAAAATCAATATAATTTTTTAAAATATAGTCCGGAAAATCCATACTTATATTATTAGGAGCAATTGAAATTAGCTCCGTAAATGCGTCCGGAACTTCATCAGAGTTTAGGTAAGGTAAACCAAAAAAGTATTTAAGCCCCATTCCGATTTCCGAATCATTTTTCGAGTATTCTTTTAGTAATATTTTTTTTCTTTTTCAAACGCCTGTACCAACTTTGTCCTAAATGGAATGTACAACATATTATTTTACACTGCGGAAAACTCTGAAGAACAGCAATATGTGCAGCTTTTTCGAAATCTGCATGAAATGTTTTTACACTTAAGTTTTTTTCTATTATCTGCATTGACAAGTTCATTATGATTTTCCACATGAACACATGTGTTGATACTTGTTTATTTTTCAAAAAACAATATACTAAAGGTAAACATAAATTGTATACAATTGCATGAAATGTTTTGGTGCATACGTAAAAGTTCCGTCACCAAATACGTGTTCATTATCACAAAGCATTTCAAAATTATTCTTACAAGTAAATAAAATAACAGAATTATCGTCACTTGAAAAACAAAATTGATTACCTTTATGCAACAACGTTTTTATTACACAGTAAATCGCAATCGGAGACTAAACTAAAATGTATAGAATAGATTTGTAATAAATTACAAGGTTTATCAGTTATCACCGGAAACGTTAAACAAAAATAGTGTAAGATATAGCAATAATATCAATAATAAAGATTAAAGCTTGTCCCACACGACTCGTATAGTTGGTGAGCATTAATGCCATTTTTGATAGATAAAAACTGATGTGAAATCACGTTATGCTTTAAGACTATACGGTCCTACTCCTGTTTGATAAAGAGGGCCATACACGATCAATATTATTATTCCATATTCGATATTGAGAATATTATTGACTAAGGTACTTTAATATTTATTAACGGGCAGCTTAAGACGTCCTGTACACCCAAAACTGTACCTAAAAGCTGGTTTTCAATGTTTACTATTTTGTGCGCAAACGAGTTGTTGTAAATTTAAAAAATATAATAATATGTGCGCAAACGATTCTCCACCATCGACGGGATCGGTCCGGCGGACTGGGGAAACGGAGCAGTGTTTAATTTTTTTCCACCATGAGATCCATAATAATTACAACCGCACACGAGCGACCACCTAGCCGTACCACAACGAAGAACTCACAGTATACACGAGGTTTGCTGCTGCGTACAGAACGAACACAAACCAAAACCACGTTATGCACAATGATTCTGCTGAACAATGAACACCCTAGAAGGGGACAAAAACAATTAGATGGGCAATAATATTGCGCGAATGATACTCACCAGAATCGAATTACAACAATACAAAGCAAACAGTAAAACGTGGTTTAGTAGCAGCAGGCGAACGAAGATGACAAGACGTAGCAAATGGCAGGACCGCACTGGGCGACGAGCCGCAAGGAACCAAAAAACTAAAAGAAACACAAACTTGAATATAGCCGATTTTAACGGTAACTCACTTAAACAGAATGTCAGTGTCACCTGTACAACAACACGAAAGAACAAATAAACTAGAAACTTTGAGGTGACACTAACTTTCGGAACTACTTTACACACAAACATTAAAGAAAAGAATTTTAACACAGTAACAATAGATAACGTAACGGTCTCACACATGCACTGGGCGGTCAGCACACGACAGCTGATACTACCGTCGACCGCGCAACAGTGTCTCATGATAAGACCGCTATGGAACACAACGTAAACTACATGAAAACTAGACATAGAGAAATTGCCATATTGGCTCCAACACTTCTAATATATAAAAATCTATCGTGTCACAATATTAAAAATATATGTCGCCAAACACCTCCAAAACGGCTTGACCGATTTTTCTGAAATTTTGTATGTATTTTCAATAGGTCTGAGAGAGGGTGAAGAAAACTATTTTTGATACCCCTAGGTCCAACACAAGGAGGTGCTCAAACGGAGATTTTGAGATTTACAGTGGACATTTTTGTTTATAAATGGTTAAAAGCTTTAATAATAATATTTATTGGTTGTCATTGTTTAATCGTTGGTCAAATTATTAATGACATATTATATTAGTATTAGTATTTTATTTGTATATTGGTTAATCAGGCATGCATCAAATTGGATTGTCGCATATTGCTTACCAATATGTTTCACTTATAGCATCTCATCGGTTGTCTGCTTGATATACCATTGCAAATTGTGTGCGATCCGATGTAGTCGGATTGCCTACCAGGGTGGCTGAATTGAACTTACTGTTGCGAGTTACATCCAAAAGGATTTGAACAATCACAATTTTTTAAATAGTTGTCATTTTTTGATAGCAACGAAATGCATGGGATCAGCTAGTGTATTAATTATAATATTATATACTTTTAAACTAATATTATATATACTCTTAGTGTACCTATATTAAACTACATTAATCGTTTATTAACTTACTCCTATTAATTCATATAATATATGCATATTATAATATGCTTACCTACTTCATATTTTACTATTCTATATACATAAAGCATAATACATATGTATATGCCATAACACAGTAACACACCATTTACAAAAAAGTATATAAAAGTACTATATAAAATTATATAAAAGTAAAATTACTAATAATTTTAATAAATACCCATGTCCTATACCTATTGATTATAAGACAATAAGACATTAAATAAAAGGTAGTCAGTTTAAGTAGGTACATATTATATAAAAAATTGATATAATGTAATATTAACAATATTAACCAACATAATATTATTAAAGGCTGTTATGTTGTATTGTCGTTGAATAATAATTTAAAAAAATGTATCAATAGGTACATAGGTACCAAGGTCGATCGCCGGCGTCATTTCTAAACGCGATTGCGAGATGAACGCACCGATTTCGAGGCAAAAGCGCATATAGACGGATTTAAAAAGACGTCGACTACACGATTCGGGCATGAACGGCGTGCGAAAATACGAAACGGTTGGAGAAAACGAAGAAAATCGGCAAAAAAGTCCGGCCGGGAGCGTATTTTGCGATCGACAGGTTAGGTTAGAATATAAACCGCATACCAGCGGCTACCAGCGGCGAGCTACGCGAATCAAATATAAAATGGGGCGAAAAAGGCTCGAAAACGATCGAAATGGTGTGAAAAAGGTAAATTATCGAAAATTTCAAAAATCGTCGAAATGATAAGAAAATAGATGATAACGCGACCGCGGCGACGGATTTTTTTCATTGGCTCTTTCTTATTCGATCGCTCGAGCCTGGCTGAAAAAAACGGAGACTGTTCCTGTTTTATAATATAAAAGATTTTTATAGTATAGGAAGGAAGGAAGGAAGGAAGGAAATATAGGAAGGATTGTCTCGAATAGCGAGCAATCGGTTCAATATTATATTATATAGTAGGTGGGCGCCTACATCCCTAACGTGTGGATGATAATGATGTTAATTATTATTTATTTTATTTTCATGTTGTGTGGTGTATTTCATTTTTAATACAGTCCACTTTCAATATTGAAAACTCGCCGAAGTTGTTAATTATTCTGCTAAGTAAAAATATATAAATCTACATTTAATAAAAAAAAATGTAATTTGAATAATATGTGCGCCAACTTCACGAACGTGTATACCTAGCTAACACATCTACGTCATAAAGGAAATATATAATATGAATTGTGCATACACAGACACACACTATGTTTACTTAGTCGTTAGTTGTTATACATATAATAAACACCAAAGTATTCTAATATGGTATCTATTCAAATATTCTTTTTGCTATCGATGCTCGTTCTTTGTAGTTAACTGAATAATAATTATGATTTCTTATAAAGTTACATTAACTGTGACAATTATTACAATATGCTATAGTTCTCTAGAGGGTAAGTAATCACTAACAATAATATTGTACTTATATTAAAATTTACAATCATAAAACTGATATTGAGTAAGAATCATAACACCAATAACCATATATTATGTATTATGAAAGTGATTATCAACAAAATAATAATATATGCATTATAATCTGGACGTACCTCTATAATTTAAAATAAATGTATCAAATTCCAAATATGAATTTTGTGCGACATAATATTATTCATTAAAATAAAATAATCAAATGCAATTCAGTTTGAAAAAATAATTCTATTATGACTTATATACTTATATTGAAGACGAAAATGATATACTTTATTAAAATTCTGGCATATTCAACATAAACAATTTTTAGTGGACCATACGGTTACTTGAATGTGAATATGTTAAATGTATGATTATATTTATTTATTATATTTATACTATTATTATTTATATTATATTTTTTTATTTATTATGTTTGTTTATCATATTTATTCATTATCATTTTCATTGGAATAGCCACAACCACATAGATTATATTTACATTATGTCCTTACAGAGGTGTTCGAGACTCGTATATCGGGCCGTCTCTGTGAGGACGGTGTTGATGTACCCACTCCGCGATTGGGCCGATGTCTGCGGTTGGCGGATGGGTGCGCGCGTTGTGTCACCGACGGACGACGGCGTCCGTATTGCGTCTTGCGTGCGTCCGAACCGTCCGTCGTGTGTCCGGCGTCGGTGTTTTTCAGTTCGCCGTCGTCTCCTTCGCCGTACGTCCGGCAAGTTCGTAGCCGCACTGCCGCCTATTTCCCGTATTGCGTCTCGCGTGCGTGTTGACGGTACAGCGGCATATCGTGTCCGTGCGTCGTTAGGATCGTAGTGCGGTACTGCTGTGCATCATTCATCAGCTGAGTCCAATTTTGAAGGCTACCGGTACGACGCTGATACCAGTGCATCGTTGTGTGAAGCACCACGTGGTTTGTTCACTTTTGGCGATACGGTAACGACATTAAGCGACGCTTCCGTGCACCAGTCGTAGCGGATTTTTGTTACCGTCGTATATTGCGGCGTATATATTATTGTGATCATCCGGGCCAATATATCATCAACTAGTTACGGCCAATATTGCGCTCGCCGTGTACGAAAATTGAGTGTTTTGTTTCGACGTCGTGTCGCGTGGAGCAGGAGTACACGCCCGCACCGACCTGTTACGTTATTGTCGTCGTCGAACAACTATTGTCGGACCTGCCAACAATCGGTTATCAACTGCACATATATCATGGTTGTATTATCACTATCACCTATTATTGTACAGTTTACGTGTCTCCGTGACCTAGTTACGTCTTTATTATTATTTATTGTAATCTGTTATTTATTATACGTACGCAACGCTATGTTTGTTGACGTTTATTATTTTAATTTCACTGTGGAGACGTCCACCCCCAATTTAATGAATTGTAATATCATTATTTCCGACTGATTGATACATATTATTATATTACCATTATTATACCATCAAATTAGAGTTATTCTTTTATCCATAGTATTAACATCCTACTTGTAAGTACGAGTCTTTGGGGCTAACTGTTCATTAAGAGCTCCATTGGCGAACAAGAGGAGTTAAATATAATGTTTTACATTTTGTACAGAAGTAAAGCAAGATGAGGGAACAGTATAATACATTAATATATGATAATGTCTGTAACGACTAACGAGTATAACCTAATCATAGTTTGTGATACAGTTTTTAACTAATCAATAACCATGAATTAACCTCATAATAAATTACATAAATATTTGGAGTACAAAAACTATTAATCAACCATATAATATTTTATATTATGTACTTAGGTAATTGTTTGCGCTGTGTGCAATAAGGCCACGCGTAATAATTATGTAATATATTGTTATTGTTATTATTATTCCTATTATTATTATTATAATCTTTTATATGCATGATCCTCATTAAAATACTATATTTAATTAATTTTATTTAAACTTAATTAAAATAATCATTTTTGTATAAATTCATAATTATTATGCATGTTAATTATTTATGATATTGTTATTATTATTATTATTCTAATCTTTTATATGCATGATATTGTTGTTATTATATATTTTATTATATTTGCACGTTCATCGGCGATTACACTATGGGGTTTCGTGCTTTCTGTCACAGAACACGAGACCGGCCCGGTGTAATCACTGATTCACAAGGTCTGGTCTCTTAAATTCTGTCACAGAACACGGGACCGACCCGGTGTAATCGCCGATGAAACAGGTATAAAAGGCCCAACGACACGACCATTTGTATCATTCCCCGTCTTTCCGAACTCGTAGCAAGACCCTCCCGGGCAGACTTGCGCGATTAGGAAAGACAGACTCCCCCACCCTGTCGGACGGCTTGTTGATCGGTCAATGGTGCAATAGTCGGAGTTCTTCTGACATTGCTTCGATCGGTACACATGCCCTATGGTGCAATAGTCAGAGTAATTCCGGCATTGCATCGGTTGACACACCATTCGGTCAGGCCCCCTTTCCCGTCGTATCACTTGTGTTCCCCGGTCGTTTCGTGAGTGCGCCTTCGACCCTCTGTATTAAACTTTAATTAATTAACCTTTTTTTCAAATAAATGTTTATTATAATATAAAAACTATTGTAGTTAATTTTCGTTCAAACAGTAATATTCTTTCAGCGTACAAACTTCACATTTCAATGTAAAAATATCATTATATTTATTTAATTCAGTTATTATTTTTTTTTAGCGACGATGACTAGTGGTAAATACTTCATACTAGTACATAGTATATCAATACAGTTTGCAATATTTACTCAACACAATTATAATTTATTATTGCTTTAGCCTTTGGCGATACTTTTGAAGAATCTTTTAGCTTCTGATCGGGACAATACGTTTATTTATTTTACAATGATATGCGTGTTAATTTGAATATGATTATTTGATTATATTGTCAGTAACCGATCCATAGTTTGTGTCTTTATGATACTTTTTTATTATTGACTAGAACATTTTTAAACACGCAAATACGCAATAGCTATAATATTTTGGAGTACAAAAACTATTAATGAACCATATTATTATATTGATAGACATATAATATATGCACATAATATTGATATTGATTCACACATGATATTTCGATGTCGTTATATTAATTCAGTTATTTTATATGTTTAGGCGATTGCAATAGTAAGTGACTTCGTATTACACTACCCACCTATATTAGTTATTAGTATTGTTAAGAACCTCCTGAATATTATATGTATATTTTTTTAATGTAATATCGCATATCGTTGTAATTACTAAGCACAGAGTGTGTTGGATGACCCTGCGACCGTGGAATGCGCTGAAGAAGGGTTTTTGTATGTGACACGGCCACATGGTGCACCGTCGCTACAACACACTAGGAGAGTCAGTTCCTATGTGCAATAACGTGAGGTTCACATTTATGCTAGGTACCCAAGTGATATAAAATGTAAGTGTACATTTGAACTTCTATGTACCGACAAAAAGACTGCAATAATTATAATTAATTGTTGATGTCCCAAGAACTAACGGTAAAAAATCCTTCAGATAATACTTGTGTGACTTTATATAGAAGTTACATGGTTTAGTTGTTAATCATTTATCTCTCTGAGAAGTCACATATATATCACAAAAAAACGATTGTTTTACTCTAAATACATTAAAATACAATTGAGATAGTATTTCAGTAACGTCTCCCAATAGATTAGATGTAGGTCAAGTAATTTAGGGGTACCAGGTTCAAATCTGCTGAAACTGGTATTTCTTAGTTGTTATTCTTTTTTTTTCTGGATATTCACTTTGCATGTGTACTCTATGCGAAGCCAGTGTGATGAAAATGGGTAGTCCCATGAATCTCAACCTGATTGCGTATAGAAGTTACAATGCGACATCCCATGCAATTACTTCGCGAGACTGGGCATTAAGCGTGCGCGTGACATCTCTGGGTGGTCATTAAGTACAAAACACAACATCTCATGACTCAGTGGGATTTCTATGTTACATCCCAGAGATTGAATTTTACACAGATTTTGCATAGACCAAAATGTGTAGATATATTTAAATTTTTAACTACCAATTCTATAATAAATACATTAATTATTTTATTATTCAATCGGCGAGTACGCTTTATTTATATTGTCTTGTGTAAAATCCATAACAGTATAATATAATACAATTTACAATTTATTTACTCAACATAACCATGATAATATAGCAGAATTTGAATAAATGTATTATTTAAACCTTTATTGCGATATTGACAGTGACCACAACCTGGTCATGATAAAGTCTGTGCTGAAACTCATGAAATTAAAAAAACCAAAAAAATCAAGGGCAAAAATGGAATATAAGTCACCTAAAACGATCATAAATCAAAAAGATGTTTGAAAATAAATGTAAAGAAAACCTCAAAAACAAAAGTAGAATTAGAACAAATGTTTGCGATAGTATAGAACATAAATGGCAAAGCATAAAGGAATCCATCGTCAACCTAACCTAACCTAACAATGGAAATAGTTCAAGATATAGAGAGAAGAAGGTTGCTTAAGAGCAAAACAGATGAAGAAAGTAAGAGATTTTAAATGTAACGAATCGCACGTTCAAAGAATATAGTCTGAAAATAAATGCAGACAAGACTAAATCCCTAGTATGCTACAAGAAAATCATACCATATATAAACATAACATTAGACAATAAAAGACCCAGGTAGATTATTTCAAGTACTTGGGCAGCATTATGACACATTATGGGAAAACAACAAAGGACATCAGAAACATCTTACGAAGACATCTTAAAGACAATAGGAGAAAAAAGAACATTGATATAGATACTCTAAAGAGAAGAAGATGGCAGATGCTAGGACACACGTTGAGGCATGGGGATGAATTACACAGTTTAATAGTTGAAGTAATGATAGAAGGAATACGATCAAGTGGAAGACCAAAAACAAAATAAATCAACCAAATAATGCCAGATCAGGAATTACTACTTACAGGGAGCTCAAAGACATGGCGAGTGACAGGGAAAGATGGAGAAGATAGTTGTTGTGAAAAAAAAAATTGTTAAAAACCAATGTAAGGAGTGAAAAACTAAAACTAACTAAACTTTATTTGATTTTAACCATGATTTTAATGCAAGAAGGCCATATACCATTATGTGGCTTTTATCGATGTCTTTTTTAAGAAATATTAATTTTTAATATGTTTACTATTTAATAGATACAAAATAAATTAATACATTAAACAATTTGCTTTGATTATTTTGTTATCACGGGCACTCAATAGATTTGTATACTAAATGATACTACCTATTACCATATTATGACATGTGTTGTAAGTTTTTTTATGGATGAGAAAAATTTCCACCATAATAAAACAGTTGGAGGGGTGAGGGGGAAGAGATCATTAAACGGTTAGGCTAGGTTAGGTTAGGTCAGGTACGGTGTAAACAGTGCACACAAATCTTAAGTACGGTGCACTGGCTTGAGAATGTTATTGGATCTACTAGCTGATCCCGTGCACTTCGTTGCCCGTTAAATGTATCAACTCTGTATGACTCAAACTTTGTTCAATTCGTTATTTAATATTCGGTGTATGGTGTTCAAAATTTATCTTAACTTTTCCGTTGCTCAGAATAAAAATTCTGATTCGCAGCAGTACATTATATCAGGTAGGCAATCTACCTGTGGTAGATCGCGGACCCCGCCGTGCTGTTAGTACGTAAGTGTATGATTTAACTCTAAAGTATCAAAGTTATACCAAGATTGTTGGTTTTACTTAATTCTACCTACGATGGATTAATATAATCAATTTACCTATACAAAATCCTATCCTAATCTTCGTGAAATACTCTTTCGTTTAAAAAAAAAAATCAAAAAGACCTGATAAGTAGTTTCAGAGTTAAGCCTGTACAGAGATTTTCATTTCACGTTTTTATAGTTTGATATTATATTATAATTTATATTTAAAAAGTAAAACAAATAGTTTTTTTTTATTATTATTACCATTAAAAACCCATGGCAACCATTTATAAACAAAAATTGTCATCTGAAATCTCAAAATTCCCGTCTTAGCACCTCCCGAGATTAATCCTTTCCCTTTTAAAATTAGCCTATCTTTTAAGTTCGTCCAAATTACACTCATAGTAAAAATTTCATCAAAATCGATTAAGTGGTTTAGGAGTCCATTGAGGACAAACATTGTGACACGAGATTTATTATATTGGATCTATATAATTAGTCATTAATATCTTATATTAAAGCTAACTAAATTATCTACCTACCTACGCATCATTATTAAGTTAAATTATTTTATTATTTACCACCAACTATTGGATTTTTCAAAATTAAATTGTTCATTCTAATTAGTTATTACCATGCTACTTGATGAAAAATCAAGACAATTCAATTTTAATTTTATTAACAAAATAATATTTTTTAACAGATGAATTAAAGACATATGGGTTTGCGGGTATGTACCTATAGTTTTATGATAGCCAAAAACTTGCGTTATGGCTATTTTTTATAGTAAAATGTTATCTAATAACCATATTAACAACTTTTTTTTATTGAATCCGAATAAAATAGGTAAAACTATTTTATAATAATTGTATCTGTTGGCGCTGATCATTATCAACTGTGATATGCTTATTATGCACTACTGTTCTTATCGGTCATTTCCACCTTCCACTCCTCTTTTTTTCCTATCGTGATTCCTCGTGTATTATTATTATTGATTATTAGAATCATCATATTTATTGTCTTTGTTTATGTTAATTATCTTCATATTTCTTGTGTTTTTTTCTTTATCAATTTTTGCGGCCAACGCCCTTCTTATTATGTTTGTCGTTCATTAAGTTCTGTATACACATTTTTTTACTTACTTTTTTCAACTGTACGAACTTATCATTGTGATGTTCGTTTAGCTATATATATATTTATATTCTCGTCTCCGCTAATGTAGCGTAAAATATATTATTATGATTTGTGTTCATTCAAATGTGCGGTCAATGTGACCAGATATATTATTTTGTGTTGTCATTGCGACAATACCTGTCGCCGTTATCGTAATGGCATCATGTTAGACGTATTATTATTATTGAAATAAATACGTGGCGTTACTATTCCTAAACCGTGAGTTAATTTACTATATTCTTATTATTCTGTGAGGTAACTTGGACCAGCGGTGTGTACGTATACTGTACAGTGTACACAACAATATCAACCATTGCGACATCCACTTCCGCGTAAGTCCGACAGCACTGCTCGTAGTGTGTGGAATACCGCCCAGGTCTTCAGAGTCCAGGTACAACGGGTGTCTCCACTTTAGGCCGGCTGTCCGGATCGACGTCAAGACTTCACTAGCAATTTTTAAATTAATTATAAGGTTTTGCAAACTCATGTGAACTCTGTGGTCATTGCACCAAACCGAATCGACTACAGGGACTCCCCCCCCCCTATTAACTAAATTCTATCATTTTGTTTCCCATTGACACCTCACCTCCCGTTCCTATTCTGATATCAGTTGTCGTCGTGCACATTAGGTTGCCTACCCGATTAATTAAAAGGCGACATTAATTGGTCGATACATGTGACATAAGGCGTCAATTTACAACTAAATTTTGGTCTCGACGGGTTCGAGTGGTCCTTCGGCAATGTGCTTCGTCAGTTCTCTTGGCGTATCCAAACAACCAATTAAACTTATTAGTATCGAATTTGTAAATTAAATGAATCACTGATTAATTATAAACTTTTTATACTTAATTTAATATATAGACATTCACAAATTTAAAAACTACTGTTATGCAAAGCAATTTGGTAAGTACGAAAGACGTGATAATAATCTATTTATTAAAAGTATGTAAATTATCATATGTTCTTTTATAAAACTAAACATTGAAATGCATTTTATTATTATCATCATATAGTCTATTCCTAATTATTAGCCCTTTTATCAGCTTATGGTTTTAAGAAAAAAATCCGAAGAAGAAGAGTATAATTTATTGTGTAGTAGGTATTATAAGGCACTGACCTTCAAACATTTTGTATGGACACGTTAAAACTGAAACTTGTCAGTATTAGTAATAGAATCCCAGACTATGATAGAATGAAAAATATATCAGTAGATAGATTTAATAGAAGCGGATGATTTAAAAACATTATAGACAAGTTATACAAAGCCCAATAGTTTAAGTGTTTTACATGACCTAATTTCGATGTGCGAACGAAATACAAATTTTTAGCAAAAATGTAACCAAGATTAATCATCTATTAAGAGTAGGTCTTAGTATGACCCCAGTTCTGTTGCCCATCATCAATAAAACTAATTTAAAGGAAGAGCTTAATATCGTCAACAAAAATAAGAAACTGACAATAATTCAAAAATTTCAGGAATTCGCCGTTTCAGGGACTACCAAAAGAGCGCGGGAGTAATCCTATTGCACGATATTAATTCTCACACACTGCTTTCAACCGTTTAAATATGAAAGTCAATTTGAATAAGGCGTGTGTTCTTTTTCATTATAATAATATCCTGAAGTTTTTTAAAAAACCATCTAGGGAAATTTGATTGCTTATATAAGACGGATCACAGATGGAACATAATTTAAAATACATACATGTAAGGCATCGTAGAATGTCTTTGTGGCGTCATTATAAATTGTATAGCTTTAAGTTCCAGAAATGTTTTAACAATTAACCCAATTAAAATATTAGAATAAAGTATTCGTGAATCTATGGGTACCATACAAGTTCTTGTTTCCGAGGCGATGTTGACATTATGTCAATTGCCGGTTATCGTTGAGGATCTTGGTCGGACGATAATTTCATGTCCAACATCGGAGGTGTGTTGGCCCGTTATGCGTAAGTC